>JAYJMA010000027.1:390399-402634 GCA_036873895.1 Parotocinclus cabessadecuia | reverse complement strand
ACATAAATTATAGCACGTCCCGTCTTGTAACATAGAGCATGTTCGTTTAATCGGACCAGCCGGTTATTAGGACAAAAACGATCACGTCCCGATGTGGTCCCATTAACCGGAATCGACTGTATATAAAATGATTCTGCTAGGATACTGCTGCTCATCAATCATAATAAGAATAAAAATATCATCCCCATCTTTCAGTGTGTTCAAGGTTCCTCTTCTTACTTACAAAGCTTTGAACTTATGGCCTAGCTTCTCAATGTCTAGTTAAACTTCTTCAGTCTTATGTACCAACACTAAGACTCCAGAGTTTGGGGATGCTTCAAGTACCAAGGTTTAAATTGACCTATATGGATGTTCAATCATTTAGTGGGGGAAATTGTTTGAGTCTTTATTAAAGAAATGTTTTTAGGGTGTCTTTTATCTTAAACATACTTTAGTGTGGCATCTGTATTTACTAGTTTGTAATGTGTTTCTGTTTATGATTGTAAACATTGAGCATGGAAAAGGAGTTACATAAATAAAAGTGATGGTGATAATGATTATCATCATCTCATTATGATGAGAATGATTACGAGAAAACCATTACAAATCTGGACATGTGCCAAGGCTAACTGCAGACTGCAGACTGGACACACTTGTCTTTGCACTCCTACCATGGTTGCCTACACATATGCTTGACACCATCTAAACCAAATAGGTTTATCTTGGTCTCATCAGACCAAAGGACATGAGATAATAAATGAGATAAGCAGACTAATTTTGGAAGAGGCTTTCTTCTAGAATAACAACCATGCAGACCAATTTTAGTACTGCACATAGACCCCAGGCTGACCCCCACCCCTTTAACCTCTGCAGCAATGCTGCCAGCAGTCCTACATTTATTTTGCAAAGCTAACCTGATGCTGAGCATGTGCACTCAACTTCGTTGGTCACCCATGGCAAGGCCTGTTCTGAGTGGCACTTGTCTTGTCTTGGCCACTGTGCTGCAGCTTATTTTTAGGGTGCTGGCAATCTTCTTATAGCCTAGGCCATCTTATGTTAAGCAACCTTTTTTTCAGATCCTTATATAGTTCTTTGCCATGAGGTGCCAAGTTGAACTTCCAAGTGCCCAGTATGAATGAGTGTGAGAGCGATAACACCAAATTTACCTCACCTGCTCCCCATTTACAGCTGAGACCTTATACAAGCTGTAGAATGACTACATTGTATCAAAGTGTCGTATCTTCTGTGTTTTCACATGAAACGATAATAATATAGTTAATAAATATAATCTAGATAATAAAATAGTTACAAAAAATGTAGGGGTGTACTCACTAATTTATCAAACTAATGATTATTTGACTCTAGTCAAATAAGTGTGTAGTTAAAAAAAGGAAAGGAGCTAAATATTAACAGATAAATAAAATAATACCATAAAAACAAAGAAATCACAACATATATGAATATATTAATCCTTTGGATACACAGAGTCACCTTAGGATCTTGAATCCTCGGGGGAAAGTCCTTGGCAGCACATGGTAGTCAGCCAATATGGGGAGGGAAATACTTATTGCACTCTAATGAGGCCTGGGCATGGTGGGGCTGGAGCTGATGATGTAAAAACTTAGGTGGAGCTGAAGCAGAGGAACATCTTAGTCTGTGGAAAACAAGCTCAGAGTGAAAAGAGAAAATTAAGTTAGTTATTGTTAAAAGCAGAGTTTATTAACAATCACTGATGTCATGTGTAGCATGATACTCTTACAGCATTAGCAATAACATCATAGCTAGAGAAGGGAGAACCAGAAGGTAACACAGTCAATAGGGATCATTTTAGACATCAACAACCAACTTTTTCTTCTTTTAAAAGGCCTCTGGGACTTACAGCTCAGTTTAAGGTTAAATGGCCTTACAAAAGATCCCAACAGTAGCAGCCTGGCAGATCTTAAATCAAACGTACAACCTTCAGGAAATAATCTTACAACCTTCTGATTTTGAAGTCCAGTGTCATATCACATTTAATGAGTAGAATCATGATGCTGTGTTTGGTAGACACCAACCAGTTTGGGTACTCAAAAAAGAAACAATGAAGGTGGATTCTTCACTAATAATAACATGGTTCAAGTGTATAGCAGTCCAGGTTTGTTGTCCATTACAAAACTGCAAGTGAAGGTGACGATGGCTGTATGTCAATGGTAGGTGACCTCTGACTGTTTAGTTTCTGGAAATGATCCAGCAGATACAGGGGTAGTTAGTCGAGGTGCCATCTGTGTCTGGATAGTTGAAAATTGGAATTTCCCATGTTCAAGCTGCAAACTGAACAATGACTCATCGTTGACCACGCATCACGGGTCCAATGATGATGCTCATCAGCCCAACTTCTATGGGTCGATAATGTAATGCATAAAATTGGTTGCCGGACATGCAGTCAAACACGATAGAGCCCATTTCATATGGTCTGGGTGCATATCTGTCATCCAGTGGCAGCAAGAAACTGTCCCTGCAATTGCTGCACCTGTTCCTTCTTGGCAATAAGGTCAAGTAGCGGTCATCTCCTGCTGTTGTCTTCTTCAAACTGTTCCAGTCTCTTGAAAGCGATTCCACAGTCTGCTAATCACGCTTTGGGATGTTCCAAGTGCTGTTGCCATTGTTGTCTGTGTTTGACTAGCATCAAGATGTTATATGGCTTTCCAAGCTTCACATTCAGGCAAATCATGTTGCAGACGCATTGCAAGGACTGTGAAATTGCAGGATGTGCACTTTTAAGATCAGGAAGCATTCAGATACTTAAAAAAGGCACTTTAAGCCTTTTAAATAGTGCTTTTTCACCAATTAAACGAAATATGTACTTGCATCTCATTTGCATTATACAACAACTGTCTTTACTTTTCTGATGTTCTTGCTTAATAATAAAAAAATCTAATCTATCCATCTTTTTTGAGACACATGGCCTCAGGAGCTAGATCAGGCTTGAAACATGTCAGAACTGCATTATGAGCCAGGAATATTTTGTCAGTGAGTCAGTGAGCTTACTGTCACACATTCTCAGCACTCAGCTTAGAATATCTTCACACGCAGAAGCTTTCTGACGGTTTCTGCTTACGTTTTAAAGTACAGGCCAACATTTGTAGATGCCCTGGCTACGACTACATTAATGCATCTAATTTCATTTCACTTCATAAGAAACTTTGATGGGATCTGTCAAGGAAAAATCTGCAGCTGATATTAATGGTTTTTGATTCACATTCATTGTCAGGCATTAACATGTACCGTATTTAACATACAGCAATTACCAGAGAAACTAAACAATGTTTGTTTGGTTGTGTAACTTTTTTTTTACCATTGTATCAGCATCACTGGTTCACAACAGAAGCAAGGTTGCAGTCTACAGTTACAGTCTAGTCATTCATTCATACTGGGCCAATTTGAAGCAACCAATACAATGGTGCTAACCACTTGCACCATCATGCCACCCAGCTAAGCACCAAGTTGGACTGTTAAAGCCTAAAGTATATCTGCTGTATTAAAGGATACAGCCAGATTTTAAAATTGCAACCTTCTGATAGTAGTCCAGAGCCACCAATGTGCCACCAATGTCCCTATGACAATTACTGCCTGTTCTTTGTGTCGGTGATAGATGTTTCTGTACTCTGCTTAAATAGATGTCTGCATTTTTGTTGTGGTTTTTGAGCAGTGCTCATGTTGAGAAAACTTGAAAAAATGTGAATATTGATCAGAAGCAACAGAGTCCTTTTTCTTTGTTACTCTGGAATATCTCAGCGGTATTTCAGTCCAGTTGGTGGGACTGGCTATTGAGTGTTATCATTCTAGGGTTTGTAAGTGTCTGACCTTGCCAACACCCTACTGACTGGGATTACAAAGCAGGCCCTCATTCACATCTTTAATCATGTCCCAGATTCCCAGAAGTGTTCCAATGTCAAGATCAACCCTTATGATGTTCAGTCTGATGCTTGCTCTATCATTTAATGATTGTAGTGCTGCAATGACTGGCTATTCAGCTATTTCAGTGACTCACAAAAGGTAACATCTATACACAATGTTACATAAACACTAGTCATATATACACTCAAGTCAATGCCAATTTATAGTAATCAATTACAACCCCAATTCCAATTAAGTTTATGACGTGTTGTAAGACATAAAAAAAAAACAGAATACAATAATTTGAAAATTATTTTCATTCCATATTCAATAGAATACGGTACAAAGAAAAAATATTTAATTTTCAAATAGATAAACTTTATTGTTTTTTGCAAATATTTACCTATTTTGAATTTGATGCCTGCAACACATTCCAAAAGAGTTGGGACAGGGAGCATGTTTACCACTGTGTTACATCACCAATTAATTAACATTTGGGAACTGAGGACATTAATTGTTGAAGCCTTATAGATGGAATTCTTTCCCATTTTTGCTTGATGAACAGCTTCAGTTGCTCAACAGTTCGAGGCCTCCATTGTCGTATTTTGCACTTGATAATGCACCACACATTTTCAGTGGGAGACAGGTCTGGACTGCAGGAAGGCCAGTCTAGTACCTGCACTCTTTTACTATGAAGCTACACTGTTGTAACACATACAGAATGTGGCTTTGCCTTGTCTTGTTGAGATAAACAGGAACGTCCCTGAAAAAGACGTTACTAAGATGGCCTTATATGTTGCTCCAAAGCATGTATGTACCTTTCATCATTAGTGATACCATCACAGATGTGCAAGTTGCCCATGCTATGGGCACTAACACACCCCCATACCATCAGAGATGCTGGCTTTTAAACTTTGCCTTGATAACAATCCGGACAGTCCTTTTCCTCTTTGGCCTGGAGGACACGACGTCCATGGATTCCAAAAACTATTTGAAATGTGGACTTGTCAGACCACAGGACAATTTTCCACTTTGCATCAGTCCATCTCAGATGAGCTCTGGCTTAGAGAAGCCGGCGGCGTTTCTGGCTGTTGTTGATATATGGCTTTCACTTTGCATGGTAGAGTTTTAACTTGTAGATGGAGAGATGAACTGTGTTCACTGACAATGAATTTCTGAAGTGTTCCTTGTGAAAATAGTTATCATTCTGAGTCCGTGTTGGAAAAGTATCTGAAGAAATGTGGGTTGAAGAAGTGCCTGCAATTATATATAGGCAGGCCTATATACAAAAAACAAAAACATAGCTATCATCTAGATACTCCACAATACCTTTCTGACATAGGATATAAATGCTGAATATTTTCATAGGAATAAAAGACATATGATCACTTATCACATCCATAAAGCATAGTGGAAGGACAGGAGATGATTTGAGAGGGGAGATGATCAGGTGAAGCTTAACAGATGGTTTTGAAAGAAGAAAATGTGTGTTTGTAATGGGCTGGAAAAGATTTTGATGCAGAAGGTTCACTAAACACAGCCAGTGTGAATGATAAGTCACGAGTTCAGTGTGTATGTTATTAGCCAGAATGTGGCTGCCTATTGATTATGAAATTTATAAATATCAAATCACAAGAATGATTCACTAAAGCAAAAATTCATAGCTCACAAACTATTCTTGCATGTTAATTCTGTTTGGCATTGTATCACTCTTTTTCCCAGGAGTTAATTTGATAATTATGACTATGATGTGTTGATATGACGTTTCTTTTTGAAACATGCTACATGCTTCAGTGAAACAGTGATTTACAGAGCGCATTGGTTGGATCACACATCTCCCTCAGTCACACAGCATTCAGAGAACACACTTTGAGGAATTGCTATGGCAACTGGTTGCTATGGATGATGTGACACCACCACACACTCATTTGGAAGAGGAGAGAGGGAGTTGTACAACAAAAGCCAGGAATGCGTGCAAAGAACAGAAGCTATTATTTAGATTTGAGAATGAAATGAGGGACTGGGTTGAAAAGTTCAGGATACGTCTAGCTGCAGGCAGGGAGCCATGATGGAAGCCAAGCGTTTTTCTGTTTATTTTAGGCATCCAACTGCCTCCCTCTGATGGATCTTTTTTAGCTGCTCTTCAACAACAGGTAACTGAGTGATTCTATTGCATTCAAACTGCTACTAACATAGAACATGTAGCTTCCATCCATACAACTCCATACCTGTGTAAAGCCTCTTCTTAGGGTTAAAAGGTATTTTAATGCATATCAATATGTGAAACATTCATAAGGCGGAGACAATACATATACTGCTGCATTTATCACAAATCTGTTAACACTGAATAAAGACTAATGGATGTGCTTTTGGCTATGTCAGAGTGTAAGTGAGAATATTTATTCCTACACAAGTATTAATTTGGTTAAATATAGGTATTATAAGAGTTATTGTTACAGGTGTGGCGTATTCAAAATGCTAGTACATTTTGGAAACGTGATGAATTGAAGGGAGTGTCAGGTCTGTATCTTGGTACTGACATCAGAGAATTGGAATGCAGAGTTACTGACTATGAGGAGAATAATGTATTTGAACATATCATGAATTAATCATGATTCTTGTTGTAGTATATACTAGAGGTACACTTAACCATTTAGCAATGTACAGATCTAAAATGGTTATTGCAGTTTTGATAAAGACAATTTTCTGAATACGCCTTTGCTGTATATACTGGCAGATTCTAACTACTTGTGCATAGCAATACATGATGAAATAATATAACAAGTGTCAGATAAGGATCCCTGCGCTTTCTTTCGTAGCAAATAATGTGTATGTAATAGCATGCCGTGTTTCAGCTTGCTCTTGTTAAGTGTCCGTGTTTAGTACAGTGTCACTTTTTCATTAATTATGCTCCTTTAATGTTTTTTTTTTGCAATCTTCTCTAATTCTGCTTGTTTAAATCATTTTTATGCATTGCAATATTTTGAAAAATACCTAACAAAACCTTAAACCATTCCAACAGGAAACTTGTTGAATTAAGGTCTGGTGTGATGACTGTAAGCAACTGAATCCATAGTGAGGGAAGCTTGTTTCGGGCAGAGTGGTCTGAGAGGATGGCTGAGCACCTTCACAGCAGCACATTTTCAGCATCTGGGACTACACAGCCCATCCCATTCCTCACCCTTGAGCAAAAGGCAGCCTTCGTCTTTGTGCTGCTCCTCTTCATCTTCCTGGGCTTGCTGATTGTGCGCTGTTTTCGCATTCTGCTTGACCCTTACAGCAGCATGCCTTCGTCTACATGGACAGACTACATGGAGAAAGACACATTTGACTACCGTATCGCCTGAGACACTGCCTGGGCTTGGCCGGTCATGATGCCTCATGATGGCTACCTCACAGTTTCCATGACAGAGTCGACCATCACCTCCATGGCATGACCATGCCATGCTGGTGTTGTACATTTGGTGCCATGGTTTCTCATATTTAAAGATTGCATATTGTAATATATTACCACTTCTTCCATTTGTACAATATATTTTACTGCCAGCACGATACCTCACATATGTCACCACAGCTGATAAGTGATGTCACATCCAGGTCTCCTCAGAAGTATTAGCGATGACACATCCAGAGCTAGAACTAGCCAGTTACCCATCCCATGCCGTATGGGTGATCTTTGTGGCTGGCATATATCATACTGATGTAGTGTGAATTATTAATTCTTAGAACGAGGGAAATCCTTTATTGAATTTATCACTTCCCTACCTTCACATGACTTTTGATATCATCTGAGCTCTTTGTAGAGAAAGCCCTGAGCTCTAGGCCTTATGATTGTGTGTTTACAAAGCTGCCAGGAAAAACTGGCCTTGCTGTTATTGAGCTAAATGTCAATCAATGTAATGACCAACTAGCCTCCTTGGGCATCTGAATGAGCACTTTGAGAAGTTTCTCCTTTCTCTCTCTCTTTTTCTCTCTCTCTCTTTCTTTATCTATCTATTTGCAGTGGCTTTAATAGGGTGTGTTGGACGTTGTGCAAATAGTTCAACAGTATTTCCTAATTACTGAAATGAACTCTTTACCATTCAAATGATGTGAAGTTACTGTCATTCACAAGCTATCAGTGCATTATTGTTTTTGCAAATGCTCTGGTGCAAAGCTGTGATTAGCTTAACTACATGTTTTTAAAAGAAAGCTATCAAGCTCACATAAACTAGAAATGTGTGTCTAATGTGCAGACAACATGAATATTACCATTTCAGTGCCTGTTTCTATATAATTTTACTACCTGTTAATGTTTAACAGTGTAATGGTGAGGTTGCTATGCTAGAAACAAATCCTTATTGACACAGCACACTAAACTGTAGTGTCAGGAATGACCAGTTAATACAATGCACAGTGTGTTTAGGAGTGTTGAGTGTGTGATACATTAGATTCTTAATACTGACACTAGGTTTTTTCAGAGAGACTGTGTGCCAAGTGGTTCAAAATCAAGTCTTGCTTTTGTTGTGCTTTTTATATTTGTTTTCAAATAAAAATGACTGTATTTCACCCAAGATACTGAAGAACAACATTCAGTCATCTCATATACTATCATACCATTTCAACTGGTATAGCGCTCTTTACTGGTATTTCTCAATACTGAGCCTCTATGGTTCAAAACCTGACTCTGGCAAAGAAAGGTTATGGATATGCATTGTAGGTTAAAAGTACCTTCTGAGGCAAGGTTTCCTAGCATCCAAAGTACAAAGGGATGTCTGATGCCATGCTAAGGACAGGTTGTGCTCCATACAGTTTCTGGTCATAGTGATTTGATTGATTTGATTGACTGCTTTATTGCCACCAGAGACAGGTGACAGCGTGAGGGTTCCTTGGGTTGGTTGCTGGGTTGGCATTGTCACTTCATTTGACCAGTCCTGATCTCACATTACAAACTAACATTTAAAAAAACAGCCATAAATAAATGAATTATTCTCAGATTGGTTTGATCTGTTTATACAGTTGGGATAACTGCTAAGAAACCTTTTTAGAATTTTGTGTATAACTACATTTTGGATGATTTTTGATATTTCTTCAAAGACAAGAAACTGTATCAGTGTAAATTAATTGCTTTGTACTGAACTATTGACCAAAGTCAAGGGTTTAAGTCCCAGCATTGCCAATTTGCCACCGTTCATCAGTCAAGACTCTTTTAATGCCATAACTGCTTGAATTATACCTTGTAAGACTGAAGTGCTGTACATTTCAATGTTCATGGTAGAGCAGTAGCAAATAGTTGCAAATAGAATCAGTGGCAGTCATGTCTTATGTGTTGTGTTTAACATCCAGTGAAGTACCACTAAATATTCTGATTTAACACAGCTCAGAGCAAAACATTTATAGTTAAGAATTAATGTTATACAGTAGGAAAAATACACTGCTCGCAATAATTAGGGGATGTTTCATTATGGAATATTTCATTTCAAAATATCCTGTAATTTTTGTGAGCAGTCCAATATTGAGTCATATTAATACCATTAAAGCCACCAACTCTAGTTTTATTAACAAAGACATCAAGCTGTCTATTAGCATATGAGTTCACTCATCTAAAGAGAAACAGCCTTTTGTACCATTTAACACCTTTGTCCACACTGTGCAGCACTTTAGGCCTATGAGGATGAGGCCTATAGCATAGCAGCTGTGCTTTATTTAGTTCCACTAGACAGTGGTTGGCACTGACAATCTAGATTTTATCACATTGTTTTTTTATTTTAGTCTTCACATATTTTTAGTCCTCAATCCATGATATTTATAATATAATATTATAAATGTATTATAGTTTTAAATGACTTCCTCTTTTTTTATTGTGTTTTATTGAACCTTTATTCTTAAACAAGTACAAGTATCTATCGGGTCTAGTTTGGTAGCAACAAAATGTTGTTAATATATATGTTAATGCTAAAATGCCCTGCCATTTCTGAGAGCACTAGTAAAAACTCTTGTTTAGATCTTTGTGGAGAAGGAGTCATACTGCAGGAGGACAATCATCCAAAAAGCTTTGAAACAACTATCTGAAGCTCAAAGAAGATCAAACTGTGCTGTCATGCACTTCCAGACAGATAATACCAGTCATTCATTAACCTCACAAGATGCTCTTTGGAATATTTCGAGATCATGCTAGAATTACATGGGTCAACAGATTTTGTACAAACTAGTGGAGTCCATGCCAGCTCAAACATACACAGTCATTACAAGAACATACCACACACTAATCAATTCAAAAATTGATAAAAGATTGAAAAGTAGCATTCAGTACGGTTCTCAGACCATTGTCTTAGACTGTAATACTCCTATTACTCTAATACTACGAATACTACTATTAATAGCACACAGTGGAAAGTGGGAAACAACCCTATACAGAATGCAAGTCTAGAACCTGGAGTACCTGGAGAAATCCCATACAAACATGGGGGATCATGCAAAATTTCACATGTACAGTTGGGACTGTCAGGACCAGGAATTTAACCTCTGGAGCTTTATCTCTGAGTTTGTGAGATCACAACACTAACCACTTGCTAAATGTTCTAATAGACATTTCAGTCTGGGCAGTCACACATTCAGTGACACTTTAGAATCTTTTCTTTGGATTGTAGAAGGTAACTGGAAGAAACCCACATACAGTTCCCATTTAAATTAATGGCACTATTAAGTCATAGTATGTATCCAAGTCCCCGAGTTTCTTCTATTAATAGCACCACAAGATACCCACAGGAAAAGCAGAAGGAAACTGAGCTGAGCTGAGTAGTAAAAGCAGCATTGCACAGCATGTGATAATTGTCCTTTAGTCTTTCATCAGTGATTTTCTTACTATAGAACATTGTTGTCTGGGGTTTTGCCAAACTATCTCAACCAGCACTGAGATGTTTTTCTTTGTAACTGTGCCACACACACACACACACACACACACACACCTTCCCGTCACTATCATATCAAGTACACTGCTCTCCCAAAAAGACCGAACAACTAGACTACATTGAGCCAGTGCCCTTTATAGTCCCCTTCTACTAATTAATTTTATAGAGGGCAGAGGCAGAGTCGGTCTGTGTATGCTGCACTGGTATACGTGTTATCACACACACATGGTAGAGACATTGTTAGAGAGAACAGGATACAACTGTCTGGTTCTTTGCAGGAATTCTTTAACCATACAGTAACACATAAGATGCTGTGAAAAATGCTCCCAATACCTGAAAAACATACACATTGCATACACATGACACTTGCCACTATGTCAATCTCACTATTCACCCAAATAGGCTTAATACTAGAACAGCTAGAGAAGATGTTAGAGGCAAAGTATGAAGATTGAACAGACTTCTGACATTTAATTAGCCATATTGGATGCCAGTCCCATTTGAGTGCCATATAATAACAATAACCCTAAAAACCCTAAAACAAAGAAAAGACCAAACAAGTAAATGAACAAGCAGCATTTAAAAACATGTAAACTTCCTGCATTTTTGTGACACCCTTCTGTCTTCAATGTCCATTTATTGGAAAAACAAACTGGTCACCCTAGCCTAATATATGTCGGTTTTGCTCACTGAAACCAGACTGAAGTATATCATGCTTATTACCCCTACTTAAAAAGAGCAAAGCTATTGGGAACCAGCAGATGAACTTGTTTTTTAGGCCAATTGTTCATAACTTGTGGACTTTGGTATCCCTGAGGCCCCTTGGTCACCTACTGACAACCCATATTTTATAGTTCTTAAAATTCCCAGGTATTAGACATAGCAGCAGATGGGCTATGGTCAAATTAAATATCTACAAAATAAACCTACAGTATAAGGTTGTACCCTGCACCCGAAGCAGGCACCACAGTGGCACATGCGGTTAGTGTGGTCCATCACAGCTCCAGATTCTTTTTGATCTTGATCCATATGTATGTAACCCCAATTCCTATGAAGAAGGAACGCTGTGTAAAACATAGATAAAAACAGTATACGATGATTTATAAATATTTTTCAATTGAATACACTACAAAGACAAGACATTTAATGTTCTAATGGATAAACTTTATTTTTTTTCTTAAATATTAACTCATTTTGAATTTAATGCCTGCAACACTTTCCAAAAGAGTTGGGACAGGGGCAATAAAAGACTGGGAAACTTGAGGAATACTCAAAAAACTCATGTATGGAACATTCCACAGGTGAACAGGCTAATTGTAAACAGGCGAGTGTCATGATTGGGTATAAAGGGAGCATCCATCATTCATTCTCAAGCGAGGATTAGTGAATATTTGCCAAAAAACAAGCAAATTAACAGTTCGAACATTAACTATTTTGTCTTTGTAGTGTATTCAATTGATTATCATTGTATTCTGTTTTTGTTTATGTTT
>JAYJMA010000027.1:376585-390299 GCA_036873895.1 Parotocinclus cabessadecuia | reverse complement strand
ATGGCTAGTATGAAATGTCTTATGTAGGAATAAAACTGTACCAAGTTGTGGTGGGGGGGGGGGAGGGAGGGGGTAGCAACATTAATAACAAAATCTATGATGGAATCACTTGCTTACATGTGTAAACAATAAGATAAGGGATGTATTTATTCCAAGGCATACCTCCACTGCAGTCTTGTATATTTGAGCTTTAACAGCCAGTGGCTCCCAGATTCCTAGTTCAGCCATATCTGCCAGAGCACCTGTCTCTCCGTTCACTCCCCATGAAGTGCTGCCCTCCTGGGTGTGCTTTGCCTGGACAGACAGGGGGCATAAGGCGTGTGCCATCAGCTGACTGCTCAAAAGTCAGCAAGTCCATTTTCCACAAACCCTGAGATTGGGCTAGTACATGATAATTCATAGTCAAATACAGAGACCAAAAGAAACATGTAAATTTCAAATCTGTATTGTGTACAGGAAATGACTGCATAAGCATGTACAGTATCTACCATTTCCTTGGACTGAAATAATAATAACAACAACAACAACTACATAAACAGCAGGAACAAAGCGCACAATTTGGGTAAAGCCATTCTTATTCTGGAACAATCTTTATTACTTTTTGGCTAAAACATACTTCCAGTTTCAGAGCATAAATGATTAAAAACACCATTAATATGTAAATATATAGACAGGGAGACTAGACAGAATTTTCAAAAGCTTGAATATGCATCACTGACTTGTTTACTGGACCAATTCCAGTGCATTACTGGTCACCATAAAGTTAGACTGAACACAATTTTGCATGGAAGGATAAGCAAACATTCTCAATCTAGGTGTGAAAAGCTGGTAGGGTAATCTGTAATTAATCTATAATTACAGCAAAATGTGACTACAAAATAAATCAGAAAGTGACAACTTTTACAACCCTGTTATGTTTTCATTTTTTCATAACAGATGCCTTTATTTGAATTACTGTTTGTCACTACTTGAATGCTAAGGCAAACTGTGTAAAAAGTTCTGGTTTCAGGCTGTGAAATCCAGAAAACCACACTATGATTTTTAAAAAAAATATTTTGAAACCTTTTGTTTGCAGTTTGTTTGTCAGACATTTCCTGCAAGTCTTGACCAAGTTTGCACACACTGCAGCAGGGCTTTTTAGCCCAAGCTTCTCCAGATTCATGGCTGTTGCTTGGTAAAATTGAGTTTCAGCTTCCACCAAAGATTTTCTATTGGGTTCAGGTCTGGCCACTCGAAGACCTTGAAATGATTTATATGGCACCACTCCTTGGATCCCCTGGCTGTGTGTTTCGGGTCATTGTCATCCTGGAAGACCCAGCCACAACCCATCCTTATCCTCTCATTATCTTATATCTTTATATTATCTTATATTTTCTGGGGGACCTTGCCTGCCCTGCTGGCTTTTCATCCATGACAGCGTAGTGTTACTAATGGTCATCTTTAAGACAGTGGTGAGATCTTGCATGGAAGATTGACAGTCATCTTGTGTTTCTCCCATTTTCTAATAATTGCACCAACAGTTGTTGCCTATTGACCCGTGGTCCATCCCAGCCTTGTGCAGGTCTACAACATTTGTCCCTGGTGCATGGTGGAGAAGTTTGAGTGTGTGGACAGGTGTCTTTTATACAGGTAACAAGTTCAAACAGGAGCAATTAATGCAGGTAATGAGTGCAGAATAGGACTGGTCTGTGAGAGTCAGAATTATTGCTGGTTTTTAAGTTATCATATACTCGTTTTATGCAATAAAATGATAATGAATTATTTTTTTAATCAATGTGATTTTCTAGATTTTCTTTTTAGACTCTTAGTATCTCTCTCAGTAAAAGTGTACCTACGATAAAAATTACACGCCCCTCAGTTCTTTATAGGTGGGAAAACCTCCAAATTGGCATCGAATACTTATTTTACCCACTGTATATCTGATCATATCATGATATGGAGAACCTCTCTAAATGTGACAACGAAAAAACCTTGGTAGGACCAAGACTCAAAAGGGACCCAAGAAGTATAGATGATAAAAGAAATAATTAAACCAAGTTGATTCATAAGTTTACAATAAGAGTTTAAATAAACGGCTAAATTTGAACAGCAAAAGAGCCAACATATTTAAAGAAAACAGAGCAGACAACATTATGATCACCTCTTTTTTCTACACTATTTTAATCGGTTTCCTGCATAGAAGCACACTAGTTCTACAACTACAGACTAAGTCCATCTTCCTCCTCTCTCTATAAAGGGGAGTTCCTTTTGATGTAGCCCCTTATTTTTATTTCATATTTTATTTTCTGATACCCCTAGTAAAACTTGGGTCATGTGATACACACATTCCTAAATGTACAAACTTACCCTCAAGGAGGTGAGTACTCGGATAGTGGAGGCTCCACAGTTTTGGATGAGGGTGCGGGGGATGACCTCGAGGGCCTGGGCCACAGCACGATACGGCCATTGCTCAACGCCAGTAAGAGCCCGTGAGCGCTCCATCAGTCTGTGAGACACCGCCATCTCCACAGCGCCACCGCCTGGCAGCAAACAAGCCTCCAGCAGCACATTACGACACACCTGCATTGCGTCCTGTAGATTACGCTCTACCTCCTGAGGCAATGCACACAAGAAACAGATCAGTGATGCTCTGTGCATTATCCATTATATTGGGAAAAAGGTGTTTAAATGAACTCAGTATGACAAACCTGTATTACAGATATTGAGTTATTTAAAGTCCAAGATCCATTTTGTAAAAAAAGCACATTATGCAATGTGAATGTTGACCAAACACCATATTATATACAGACAGCATTTAGCAATGCTCCAAATGCAAATCAAAAAAGCTGGGACAGTAAGGAAAATGCTAAATTAAAAACATTTCTTACATTTACATTGACTTATTACATTGCAGACAGTATGAACCCAAGATATTTCAGGTTTTGTCTATTAAAACATTAAACAGGTGAGGTCAACAGGTTGGTACAAAGGCAGTATCCACCATTGTGGGCATAAGAATTAATGTGGTATGGTAAGCATGTTGCTTGTTGTGAGGTGAAAGATTTTAGTTCTGTAGTAACTGGTGTTTTGGATTGTGAGCAGTCCAATTCCAGTGTTTAAGGCCATTTGTGTGGTCATGGTGGAACAATAAGGACCTTTGTTATCTCTGTGCAGCCATGTGGTGTCAGTTTGGCAAGCCTTTGTTTGTGAGGATCTTACCACTTCTGCAAATGATCACTCAAAACGGAATTGTTCCGTTCTGTCACCAGTTTTTTGGCTTCTAGGTGTATTTTATTTTTTGTACTTAGATCGGACATGTTTTGTCTGATGCACGGTGTGGACCCCACCATCCATGCATTTAGCTACTATTTGACAAGGTGCAGTGGGTTCTTATTGCCCACAGTTGTGACAAGTGGCATTGAGTGTCATTGAAGCAACAAAACCTTCCTTCACATGTTTATGAACATTTTTTTTACTCTGCAGGTTTTCAGTTGTTCCAGCTATACCCATGATGCCATTTTAGACTGCAAAGGGCAATAACTATTTAAAACTCAAGTCAGGTTGCCTAGACTGCATTACTATGAATCTGGGCTGTGAGTATAAATCTGAGAGTTGGGTTCAACTGGCAGATCCAAAACCAAGAAAATCTTTGTGGGTTGTTTTGGTCTCCATATTTCGTCTTATTGCTCACCTCTTATGAGCGCCAGAAGGGGCTATGGACCTATTTTACCCCCGGACCCCACAGAGGTCTTCTGTCACTTTAAAGCTGTATGCCATGCATCGATTTGTTCAGTGCTTGTTTCTTACCGCCAAAATCTCCTTGCTGGCTCCCCTCAGTAGGATGGTGCAGGCTTTAGGATCTTTGCACTCAGTCACAAAAGTGAAATACTCATCGCCAATTTTCTTTACTTCAAACAGACCCGCTCCTGTTCCCACATCATCCTCCCTTAACTCATCCGTCCTGCTAGCAATGCGGGCTCCACATGCTCTGAGAAGTATAAAGATAATCATACATGGATACAGCAAGTTAAGATAAAGTTAAAACTAAAAATACACAACAGGTTTACCTTGCAATGCGGTTATTGTCCGTCTTTCGGACACGACGAATTGCAGTGATGTTGGCTTTCATCAAATAGTGCTGGGCAAGATCTATGGTAAGGCAGTGTAATACTCTTATAACAATAACAACAAATCAAGACTGTTTAAGAAGATTCCATGACAAAACACATGGTTCTGCTAATAGCTGTTTACATGCAAAGATTTTTACTAAACCAAATGTATCTACTTACTGTATTTCATTTGCACTGGTTAAACAATTAAGTTCCAATTTTCAAATAGAATTTTTTTTCTGCACATGTACCTGAGACTCCCTTCTCAGTAAACACTAGGTCAGGTTTGAGACGGATAATATCTTCACAGATCTGCTGGATGTACTCTTCCTCCATCTGCAGGATTCTTGCAAAGTCTTCCTCACGAGTGATTTCTATGTCAGTCTATAGCACAGTAAAAACAAATATATAAAAAAAAAAAAAAACCTTGGGTTGTCACTTCAGTTCAGAATAAGAGCCGTTAAGATTGCAAAATATACATTGGTACTGAAAATCCTTCATGGCTCTGCACCAATGGGCAACCCAGAGGCAGTGCTCTAACTAGACACATAGGTACTGGACTGGGGCCATCTTTTCTGAACACTGGTGAGGTTTGGGTTTGTACATAAATGTGTATACATCTGCGATTTTGGTATGCTTGGCATCCAATAACCTAGCCACCTACATAGAGTTCTGCATGAGACTTATTCGTACTTCTTTCTGTGCTTGCAATGGAACCACTAGCACTAGCTTTGAAGAAGAATTCTTTTATTAAGGGAATCCTGTAGGCAATATTATTGCTATAGGTACTGCAACTTTCTTGGGTCACCACACGTCAATTGGTTGGAAAAGGTTGGGGTACAAAAGAGCAAGCCAAATATATATTTTTTATTTTGTCATCGTGTGGTATCGTGCATAGAATTTTGAGGGGGGTAATCAATTTTGGAATAAGGCTGTAAAATATGGCAAAAGTATAGTGTTGTGAATACTTTCAGAATACACTGTATGCTTTGTGGAAATGTGTGACAAATACAATGAAAAGTCAAATAAAAACTTATATACCACTATAAAGCAGCCACTGAGAATGTCACCCAAACATCTACCAAACCTACCAATGCAAAGCAGTGAAAACAGTGTTATGTCTAACACAATGAGAATCCTCCTGTCCATGCCTTACCTGGCTTTCACCCTTCTTGTATTCTAGAGAGCAGTCAAGCAGTACAATTCGTGGGTTTTTGATGAGGCGACGCATGCGGGGATGTGTTACATCCTTATTCACCATCACCCCTTTCAGAACACACGAGTCTTCAATGATCCCACCAGGTACCTAAACAGATCAGCAATTAGTCATTTGGGAAGGAAGCAAAACACCTGTGTGTAAGCAAGCAAAATTAATTACTGAGCTTAGTTTCAATAGTGGCTATTGGATTAAAAATCCTGCATTTTACTTTAACTCTTAATTAAAGGACGACGACATTAAGGTGGCTATTCTATTTTCCCTATTTGGACACACTTGGCTGTCATGATGTTCGAATTAAAAAAAAAAACTTTTTTACACAACATGCACAATTTCTTATCAACTAATATTCCTAAACCTAAGGTGAATCCCAACATATTGATCAAAATACAGCCAAAATCAATTCAACATAAAACATGTGCAAACATTTGCAATATGGTAATATAGTCTATTATGCCAGTGTTTACAGCCATCTGTGTGGTCATGGAACATTGAGTGTTCAGGCCTTTTTTGAATTAATGGATTACATAGGTCAGTCAAATCATTATAACCACTCACAGAATAACAAAACACTGATTAACTGATGAACACGGAATTAACCATACACCAAGTTCACGATTCTGTTACCTGCATATCAGTTTAGTTGAATTGCTTTGGACAAAGGCAGGAGATAAATAATCCCACCTGTGTGGAGTTTGCATGTCCTACCCGTGTCTGTGTCCGTTTCCTCCCACAGTCCAAATATATGCAATACAATCTCAGAAGTGCAGTGTGCTTAAGTAAGTGCAAAATTATGGGTGCCCTGTAATAAACTTGTGCCAGCTCCAGGAGTCGTCTGCTCCTTATAATAGACCATGAGCTTAAGGAATTATAATAAATTAGATAGGTAGGTATAGAAGTAGATATGGAAAACGAATGTAAAAAAGCAATTCATTTCCTTAAAATCAGTCACAGTAACAATTTCCATACTGCTCAGTGGCTGCTTCAAAGCAACGAGCCTTCTCATTACCTCGTCCACAGCAGTGGAAAAAAGCTTGGAGGGTGTGGGCTGCACACATCACTAAGAGTTAAAAAAAAAAATACAAATAAAGAAGAAACAAGCTACTGCACTGAAGCATCACAAGAGGGAAAGAGCAACTTATGTAAAAAGATAGAAACGTCAGCAGCCTTACTTCAGTTGACACTGATAAAGCCCTATAGCATCCCTACCTTTTCCACCTTAGCATACTTTTTGATATCAATCTCCTTGCGACCGTTCTCCTCCAGCTCCACGGTGCGCACTGCATCCAGAGCGATGTTACACGCCAGAGTCGACCAGCGACTAAGTGCCTTGGTGTTGATTGCTGAGTTAATGATTTTCAGCATCATTTCACGATCATTTGGGTCAACTGGAGTGCTGTGGAACAAGTGCACTTTGATCTTAACGTTCTCTTTCAAAGCAGATGTGCAAGTGGCATTAATTAAGATTAATATTTCCAAGTATGGTGACTGTAAAATGGCCTAATTGTTCTCCATATACAATAATATTCCATGTATGATTTCTACACAACTGTGTAAAAGGAGTGTACAAAGGGGGCTAGTCTACCTGATCTCCTTGAGCATGCTGAGCATGTCATCCAGAGCCTGCCTGTAAGCACTAATCACTACCGTGGGATGCATCTGCTGCTCCAGAAACTGCTCTGCCACTGACAGCATTTCTCCAGCTATGGACAAAAGCAGAGGCATTTATTACAACCACTAATACCATTTCAATTACTGAAGATACACTTGTACAAGAAGTACAGGAAAGTCACAAACGTGGACCGTAAACTCACCCAGGATAATGACCGAGGTGGTACCATCTCCCACCTCCTCATCCTGAGTGCGACTGATCTCAATCATGGACTTGGCAGCAGGATGTTGTACTTGTATCTGTAGAATGAGTTATACAGAAATTAGTTGGTAAATCAAACCATTAATTAAAGATCTGCAACTAGGGGTTGCAGTGTACCTCTCTCAGAATGGCGTTGCCATCAATGGTCATTACAATTCCCCCCATGGGGTCCAGCAGCATCTGTACATAAAAAAAAACATTTAGAAGCATTATTTAAGACATTTGGAACAATTATTATACATCCATTACAGCACGACTCAGCATGTAGGCAACTTTCAAGAACTAATGAGACATGGGACATGATGGCTTAGTGGTTAT
Source organism: Parotocinclus cabessadecuia (assembly GCA_036873895.1). Lineage (NCBI taxonomy): Eukaryota > Metazoa > Chordata > Actinopteri > Siluriformes > Loricariidae > Parotocinclus > Parotocinclus cabessadecuia. The sequence goes on along the minus strand of JAYJMA010000027.1, from coordinate 382,804 downwards.
GTACTGGACTGTGGACCAGAAGGGTCAGAGTTCGAATCCCACCTGTGCTAAAAGGCAGTCAGGTCTTTGGGCAAGGTCTTAACCCATTATTGCTTTGTATCAGTTGTAAAATGCTCTGGTTAAGGTAATCTAATAAATGACAAATGTGTAAAGGGGAAAACCTCCCTTTGATATCTAAAAACGTTTGCAGTAAGGTGTTGGGGTGAGCCACTGACTTCTTATACTGGGAGATACTGAACGGATATTCTGTAACTTCCAGAGGGGAATGGTAATTGGGTTCGCTTGGGAGGTTAATGTTAAGATCCGAAAGATGCTGTAGTAGCTCAAAAGGCGAGATGTAACTTGGCCTGGACTCCTACAGAGGGAGGTTTTGGGGGAGGAATACTGTGGTAAAGACTGTTTTTTTTTCTAGTTGGCCTCGAGTATTGTAGCATAATGTGAAGGCTCAAGTGAAGGCTTGCAAAAGTTTCGGGCCAGTCAAATATCTTGATGATATATGGTATCCAGTGTCTGAAGATAAGAGTTTCTGTTCACCACAGAGGGTTATGGCCATTAAAATCCCCTAATACTATTTTGGGGTGTATGGGGTAGCTGTTCTACCAGCGTTCTCAAGGTCTTATGAATACAGGATAAAACCTGGTGTGAAGTTACACATATTGTGAAAGCTCTTGTGGATACAAGTTAATGTCCTACCATAAATTGGCGGTGTGCTACGTTCAATTGTATTGGGATTTCTGGTTTTCCAGATGGCAATTGTAGGCAAAAAAGCCTTTCAAAAAATGTACCTGGCATAAGCAGAGTTTCCTGTTGGCATACCGCTATTGAATTGAGGAACCACTGCCAGTTTGTTCATTCTGTGAAACTGGCTCTCATACCATGACAAGGCCACTAAATTATGTCATTACTTATTTGTGTTGGGACTACTGCTTCTGGGAGCTTATTCTGATTTTGAAACAATCCTGCCTCTTCATATTTATAAAGACATATCATTTATGTGTCTTTTATATGATCTAGTTCGTTTGAGTGGCTGTCTTCATTGTCTTTCTATTGTGGTACACTAGTTCTCTAATTTATTTTGCATCTGGATGGCTTATGGTTTGATGTTTGGGTCTGATCCATATTCATCTGCACTGTCATAGGCGTGAGTATTACAGCCTTTCGCTTTAAGTGGAGCAGAGGCTTTCGGGCAGATCAGTTGTGGCGTTGTCCTTTTCCAGCCATGTTACTTATGTCTGGAAGGTTATTGTATTTCTTGACCTCACCACTGCCGCAAATTATTTTTCAAACCAGTTTTCAAACTAGTTTTGGGATTCTCCAACTACTTCCCATGCTTCCAGATAACTAATTTTCTTGATTCACTCAACTCTCCGAATACCATTCTTGTTTGTCCATGTGTCATCAGAGGTACTGCGTTGGACTCCGCAATTTCACATTTAGAATGTACATAATTTGAAGAAAAAACCAGGAGGGTGACCCTGGCAAAATGACACCTACTGACTGTTCAGCTGAAAACCTGACAGCTTAAGAGTAGAATTTCATTGCTAGACATTTAAGAATGGCAAGGACGAGGTTGGCAGCTTTTTGAGGTAAAGCGAAGGGGAGACAGATAAAATTGGCAAAATTGAATATAAATTAAGTTACTTTAATAAGAGCAGTGTTATAACACTTGCCTGTTTCTATACACAACCCTAGCTAGCATTTACATTTTAATTAACTGATGTTCATTGTACAAGTTCCCACAAGCTAACAGGTGTTCATTTAAAAAATAATAGAAATGCCCGGGCTGCTCACAGAGACACTGCAGCTTTATTCATTTGGTCACAAAGAAGAGTAGGTAAGATGGTAGGTCTTTAAAATAATAACAACAATAAGACATAGCTAGATTTAGATAGACTTAGCTAGATCCACATCACAAACTGCAAATCATCTAAAACGAGTGATTGGTGTGCAGAGGATGCACAAGAAAAGTGAAAGCTTAAAGAATTACATACCTTCATCATGGCTCTTGGTCCCAGACATGTCCTGATAACATCTGCTATGGTCTGAGAATCAACAGGAAAAATGCAACATTGTTGCCTTACAGAGTCATACAAATAATGACTGTATAACCCATGAGATGTCAGGCACCTACCTTAGCTGCACTTATATTTCCAATCTGGACTTTTCTTCCAGATTCTCTTTTCATATTCTGGCCTAAAGCAAACAGGACACACTTAAATGCACATCAGAAACAGCAGGATGCAGACAAAAACAAAATAAAATGACCAACCACAGTCTGTTTTTATTACTGTACAGCAATATATTCACTAATGAGCAAGCATTTCCCTTTATTTCTGTCATAACATAAATTCTTTTTACAGCTTCTATGATCAGCATGACAGAAGGCAATATTAATCAATTAATTTATTTGTAGGTTTTATAGCTGCAGTCCAAAGTCTTGCATAGACAGAAAAAAATTCTCCTTGGTCAGGGGTCCTGGTACCCATGTCAATAGATGTATTCAGGATACTATGTGCAGTCCATCACAGGGCTCGGTAAAGCAGCTAAATGCGCAAATTCAGCATTCAAAATTGTAATCCATTCATGTTTAAATGTGCAAGCAGTTTCAAATTTATGCATAGAGAATTTATTTGAAAATCTATGATTACTCTATTACAAGCGGGGGGGCAGCATGTTAAAAAACAGCATATCCATTGTATGGATAATTTGTGGTTTTTAGAGAAGATGGCGCAGAACAAAAAGTATAGATCAGTTCGTTAAAACAGCTATTATAGTTAAAAATGCATACAGCAATATTTTAAATGTACTAAACACAAAATGATTGATCATTAAATATAATCGAAGTAAAATGTTCAAATAATTGTGATAATGATTTAAAGTCCTACAGCACTGCTACAGCCAGAGTCATAGAGAACGCAACATTCATTTATAGACCTTATAGCGACAGACTCGGTCTGAAAGAAGCTACATTTTCTTATATACTGCTCACAAATATTAGGTGAATATTTTGAAAGGAATATAAAATAATTTATAGCTACAGGAAGACAAACACAGATGGAGAGGAAAGTTAACTGACGTACTAGAGTCTAGTTAATTTGCATATATTATATATCCACCCAGCGTCCCACAGAAAACCCTGTATTTATTTCTTTATTTATTTACATTACAACTACAGGCAAACAAGCTTAAGACTGACAGAAAGCTAGGCGATGCTAAGCTCAGCTTGTTAGCCGGTGACCAAGCGAGGCCCAGACCACGCACATTAGCCTGTTAGCATGGGTAATGATTACAAAGCAAAAAACCTCAAGTACTTGAACGTCGCCCTGGCTACTGGACCACTGCCACAAAACCCTACATATACACATGTAAGAGCTGAAAAAATAAAATCTCTCACTTAATACGAGAACCGGTCGCCCCATCATGGTTGCAGCGTGGTTAGCTAGCCGGCACCTAAATCCGCCCGCAGTCAAAAGAAGAAAGACCAGCCAAGGCGTTACCGAGGGAGCGGTAAGAATTTCCACCAATCAACAACCGAGAAATTATGATCGGCATCCATTATAGCCAATAAAAGCAGTCAGTTTTTTAAATATAGGCAGGACGAAGTGAAGCATAGTGACGGTATTTTGGGCGGGGTTTAACTGAAGGTGCCAGAAATTTCTTTCTAACAGTATATGGAAGTGATGAGTGATCGTTTCAGCTAAATTTAGCAATAATTAAAACCACAGCGAGTGAAATAACTTATAAGACAAAGAACATACATAGCACAATAAATATAACAATATAATTAATTAAAATATAACAGTTAATAACTTTAATTTCCCCCTTTATTACAAATACACTAATTTATTAGGTAAACGCCTTTTTTTGACACTGGACACTATTAACAGACACTGGTCCGAAAAACTCAACATGGTATAGACACTTATTGACAAAGAAAGCACCCATATTGAAAGATCAGACTGCTGCATAACAGGGCATGCAGTTACCTTGGAAGCACATATAGTATGCATTGATATATGTGTTTTGATTGGACACATGGTCTTCCCACAAGGGGGCATATAATTGGCCTGAGGAAAGCAGGACAGTCGTTTTGAATTAACTGACCTAACTGTTGGGAGCAGTGGTTCCATGAGGGCACCCACACATCGCCTCTGGACGGCCCAGGCAAGCACTTATAGAGCGAATTGTTTTATTCACTGACAAGCACAAATTACAGGTGGCACCTTTGCCTGAACCATTTCCAGGTGCTTATCAGAAGGATATTTGCTGTCATGGCACCCATTGCGTGTCCGGCTGTTGTCAGTCAACCACCATCACCTTTGTTTGCAATTCTGTTGTGAACAAGAAACCTGGACTGCTATTTATATTTATATCATTTAGTAGATGCTCTTATCCAAAGCAACTTGCAAATGACACAATCTTCCAATCCAAACGATTGTAGATTAAGACTCTTGCTCAAGAACCCAGGAGTGGCAGTTTGGCAGAGGTGTAAGAGGAACTCTGTACCTTAACTGCTCGACTACCACAGTCCCATACCATAGTGTTATGGAACCATGTCGTGTTTATCCAGAAACTGCTTGGTATCCAACGCTAGTCAGGTTAGTGTATGGAGACCTCATGGTGAGCACTTCAATCCTGCTTTTGTTATGGATCGACACATCACCCAACTGCTGGTGTGATTACCTGGGGAGCCAACGACAGTCAGCCACCCTTAGTGGTACAAGAGGCACACATGAGCTCAGTGATATGAGCAGGACATCCTGGGGTGACATGTTGCCTCTCAAGTGTTGGGCCTAAGCGTAACCCTAGCCTTTTTATAGGGTAGCAAGGAAATCACTTTTTTATTTTGTTATGGCATGAACCAGTATCTAATCAGACTACACAAGTAATCATTTACCTATTACATCCAATTTAAATGGTGTGCAAATAGCACACAAGAAGCAAGTAGTGCATGTGGGGAAACTCATCAGTATCCTGGAGTTGAAGCTGCTCTGTGTGGAAGAATGAACATATTTCCTCCAAGCCAGGAATTGTGCAGGATTGATTGCAAGCTAAAGTAAAGTTATTGACTATTGTCTCATTTGGGTTACTTTATCTGCTTTTTTGATCATTGAAATGCCCATTGTATTAAAATTAATTAAAATTAATTCTCTTTTCACATGGCCTCTTTTGACTTCCCTTCAAGCCAGCTTTCCTCCCTGTGCAATTCATCATCATGGAAAGAGTGGTCACTGACCACCAGTAGGTGGATTCCTGGCCTGATGAGGTAGCTCTTCTGTGTTGTGCCATCTATTTCACCAGCAGCTACCATGGCCTCACCAATAAAACAAATAAATACACTATATAGTGTGTATTAAAGGAGGAGCAACACAACAGGGGAAGTGTTAAAACTTACTGTGTATGGCCAATGATTATGTGGAGAGATCAACTTAAGTGACTGCAATTGTGGCAAATTCAGGGCAGTATGGTGGCCTGTTTTTATTATGGTAAGACGGTGGATATTTTGTTTAGCTACATTATAAACTTTAAATCAGTTACATACAACACCGTTGGTTCAGTGGCTGTATCATCACACTAACTTGACGTTGCAAATAAGGCTAAATTCATAAATAATTGAAAACAGATACAGTACACAGATTGCCATACATAAACAGCATCTACAAAGCAACTAAGTGCTCTCCCAATAGCCAAATCCCAGCTTGTGCAGAGTGCTGCTGCGTTCCGTGAATAAAACCAGTTTACCGGACACAAAAACCATAAAACAGCTAACAGCCAAAAACCCATGTTAATAACACAGTCGTAAAGACTTTTCATTGAGCAAATATGATTGCTGCTGATTAATGGAAGCATTGGCTTGAAGCTGTGTGGTTACAGAAAAGGCCAGACAGGTGGTTTCTGAAACAAACCCCTGCATACCATTTACTTGTTCACCATGGGACTCAATTTTAGCTCTCTATCTTTATAGGTACTGCATCTGCTAATACTGCTTCTACAAAGTGGCTTCCAAAAAAGTTGGGACACTAAACAAATTGTGAATAAATAGTGAATAAAATGATGTGGAAATGGCAAATGTCAATATTTTATTCGTAATAGAACATAGATCAAAAGTTTAATCTGAGTAAATGTAACATTTTAAAGGGACAATATGTTGCTTTAAAATTTCACAGTGTCAACAAATCCCAAAAAAGTTGGGACAAGTAGCAATAAGTGGCTGGAAAA
>JAYJMA010000027.1:360043-373771 GCA_036873895.1 Parotocinclus cabessadecuia | reverse complement strand
AATTGATTATATAATGGAGTCCGTAGAGGGAGGAACCAAGACTCAACAGGGGACCCATCCTCCATGGGTCGGCCTAGATGGTAATTAAATAAATACTAAATGTATATGAAATCATAGCAAGACTAGTTTAAAATAAAGAACAAATTATTATTAACATTTAAATTAGTAGTGGAAAAATGATAAAATAATCTCAATTATAAAACAAAATTGATTATATAATGGAGTCCGTAGAGGGAGGTCCTTGGAGGCACATCGTCTCCTGCTGTTTAACCAATGGAGGGAGTTCCTGCGCTCTGGTGGGACCCGCCTCCGCTGTTGGAGACCATCAGAGTGATGCAGAGCCTGAAGAACATCCAGGCGCTCGGTGCCGGAACCAGCACAGAACATCAGCTCTGAGAGAAAAGAGAAAATGGAGTTATTGATGGGTTAGGAATACAGAGTTTATTATCCATTACTGATGCCATGTCTCAAGGTTTCGGGTGTGAATGAGGAGCAGGTGTGTTAAATGTGGTGTTATTGCTCTCATACGCACTCATACTCTCTCATACTGGTCACTGGAAGGTCAACGTGGCACCCCATGGTAAAGAACTCTTTGAGAATCTAAGATAATTATTGTTGCTATAGGTTGGCCTAGGCTATAAGAAGGCCAGCACACAAGGTGAGCTGCAGCACGGTGGCCAAGATTGTACAGCGGTTTAACAGAACAGGTTCCACTCGGAACAGGCCTCGCCATGGTCGACCAAAGATCTTACGTGCACATGCTCGGTATCTTATACAGAGTTTGGCTTTTGAAAATAGATGCAGGAGTGTTTCCAGCATTGCTGCAGATGTTAAAGGGTGGAGGCTTATCCTGACACACACACACACACTGCTGTTACAGCTTTGTCTAGTTGAGGTATTGATCTCTTTTCTTTACATTCCTCTAGACGATGATTTTGTGGATAAATGCTGTGCTGTTGACTTCCTCTTTGCTTGGGACGTGTGTGTGCACCACCCTCGTCGTCTTTTCCTGCAAGGCTACTCATCAGGCCCCTGTGACCAACCTGGTAAGAGTCCCAGGAGACTCATTTATTTTACATTTACATTTACGTCATTTAGCAGACGTTCTTATCCAGAGCCAATTACAATCAATACGCTCACGATCCAAGCGATTGTGGTTTAAGGGCCTTGCTCATGGACCCAACTGTGACAGAGGTGGAATTTTAACCTTGGACCTCCTGGTCCGTCTTCCAGTACCTTAACCACTAGGCCACCACAGTCCCAGACTCCTGTATTTTTTTTAAATAAATTTTCATACAAGAGATTTCTTATTGTTTGGAGAATCACAAAGAGATCTTCACTGAGAAAGCTAAAAAGTAAAACCTTAACCATTAAAGCAAGAAATCAATTCAAATTGCTTAGGAGGACTAAAACGGTTCTGTTTCCAAACACATGAAAGCTCATGATAACTGTTGTGACCCGTTGTGATTGCAGGTGGTGACGGTGCACGGACCAGAGGACCTGGGTCACAGCCGTGAGCCTTTGCTTCACGAAAGCCAGGCTCCACCCTATGAAGCCTGAGTGAAGACGTCATGTAGACTCACTAAACAGCTTGAATTTTATGTCGTAATCTCGCTTTCTTTCTGCTAAAAAGCTCTTCGTTTTTAGACTTTCAATCAGTTAGCCAGCCAGCGATGTCTATAGGAATGTATAATTTGATGTCAAAGCCTAAACACAATCAGCACTTTGCACAATAACAAAACAGCATCTGATGTAATCCTGGTATTAATCCTGACATTAAGGCATGATGGCACCTCTGCAAGTGCGTTACATTTGAATGAAATAAGCCGATGGGATACTTTTTGGTCAATTCAGCTCTCATACTGACATCATAACAGTGACTAAGGATAGGTATCAAACATCACAGCCCACAGAGATGTCTGTTTAATCAGCTATTGTTCTACAGTAGGGGCTCAGTTAAGACTGAACTATTCACTGAAAGATGCTGTGGTTTAAACTTCAGCTGCTCAGCTCGACTGTAAGACAGTACGGATAAGAGAATGTAGTAAACAATAGAAATGTGTTCAGTTATCGGTGTTATATACAGGTATGCGTCATTTAACGTCCACCAGATGTTCTGTGAAAGTGTGCAGTGTATGGTCTGGGCATTGATCAGACACCCTATTGTATTCTGTACTTAGCAGTGCTAGTGATATTGCAGGGTAGGAGTATTGACAAATAGCAAACATACTGCAGTGTTTACCATGTATTGATTTATCAAATATCGCCGTTACGTATGTCATAACAACTGCTATAACACATCAGCTCCTGTAACTGGCAAAGTAATATAGGAGTAAAGTCGTTTAATTGGCTTCATAATAAGGATAATTAACGGATCGGACCATGGACATGCGTGCCAACGAGGACTGAGCATACCCGTAGAGCAGTGTTTGGAACTCTTACTGATATTCTGTGCCATTTGTGCATCCCGTAATGTCTAGCGTCAAAACTTTTATCTGACAATATGCCTTTACGTTGACGTTTATGTCATTTAGGAGATGCCCTCATTTATCCAGAGCGACTTACAATGAATACAGTCTTACAATCCAAACATTTGTGGGTTAAGGGCCTTGATCAGGGACCCAACTGTGGCAGAGGTGGGATTATATGCAAATTATATCTGTGGTGATTTTTCAATAAAGCCTAAAGTGTATTGGATTTGTCTTTATATTCTTATGATACCCCATACATCTGATACAGAGACCAGCAGAGTGAGGCAACACCAGTTACAAAGCGAGATGGGTGTGTGGCTCAGTAGTTAAGGCTCTGAGCTACGAATTGGTGCTCTACCAAACCCTTGAACAAGGCCTTTATCTTTTGACTGCTCCTCTCAGTTGTTAGCTCTTGGATAAAGGTGATCCCTAAGTGGAACCAGGACACACAGACTCACACTGGAACAACAAAGCTAACGTCTTTTGGAAACCCACCACGACACTGGGAGAAAATGCAGGTCCAAACAGGCAGCGGCTGGGCAAGGACTCGAACCTGCCGGGAACCACTGGCCTAAGTGGTTTGTGAATGCAAATGATTGGTGCCATCATTGGAGACGACAATGAAACATGTCTGTTTTGTTATCGAATAAGCCCTTAGGTGACAATATCAGGCTTCCATACTTATTCCATAGCATGTTTGCACATCTTTCTAGAGTGCGAGTGTTCATGAATAACATGCTGCAATATGGGAATTATGCGTTATGATTATAAATCCTACCCTCTAAAAAGTGGAGTAAGGCAACACCTTTGTTGGTTGTGCCTGTGCCCAATCACTGTCCTTCTCTCCCGTGCAGGGAGAGCAGTGTTGGCTGGTCTCTTTAACATCATATTACCCCCTCCTTCCTTGCTCACAGTCCACACACCCCACGCTAGAAGTCCCGCGTAAATATCCTACAGCAGTGGACGTTCTCTGGAGTTACTGCAGGCTTGCTGCAACATCACTCCCGACTGCGCCCACCAGCCCAAACAGACAAGTGCAGAGGTCTTGGCACCGTACAAAAAGGACAAGAAGCGAGACGGTCCCGAGCTGAGTTCGCCATCATTGCAGCCTCGCCTCATTACATCAACAGTGCTGCAGCGGCTCGGACCCCTCCTCTGTCTGCAAAGCTCAAGGTAGGACTCGAACTCCATCACTGCACCTTGACTGCAGTGTGGGCTTTTTTTTAATCCTACGGCGTTTGAGGCTGTTTGCATGTTTTTTTTTAAAGTCGATCGGCTGAACAGGGTGTTGGTGTGATGCTGTTCGGTCCCAGACTGGGATGCGTTCATCTTGCAGCTTGCGCTTGTTTTAATGTTGTTTGACACAGAGAGAAAGCAGCAGCATGTCGCTCTACCCGTCTCAGATTAGAGCCTTCAGGAGTGGAGAGCCCAAAACCCTTGGGGTAAGTTTTGCGTTTCGACATCACAACATGGTGACGCATTCCTGCATTGTGCACTGCCATCGAACGATAGGATCAGTGACCTAAATATTATTGACTGAGCAATAGATTAGTGATCATAGCCATCATGAGTCCAGGCTTTGGTCAACATAAACACAGGAGGAAATGATGGCAGGTGATCCAAGGAAACGCCCAAACTTAATACCATGATTAACTTTATTCTCTCTCTCTCTCTCTCTCTCTCTCTCTCTCTCTCTCTCTCTCTCTCTCTCAATAATCATAATAGTCAGTATTAATCATCTGCCTGATGCCAACGTTTGTTTTATGTTTTAATTATTTCTTATTATTATTTCTTATTATTATTAATATTATATATATATTAACTTTCTAGTTTAACGAGTATCATATTCATGCCAGCAATTCAATAAAAAAAAATTCTAATTACAAAAAATAATCAGAATCAGAATCACCATTTAAACCGTCAACCGAATATACAGAATAATAATAACAACAACATCAAAAATAACAACAACAATAATAATACATGATCATTTTAACTGGATGCTGAACGAAAAGAGCAGTTACATTTTCTTCCCTGTAAGCCAATCTGGGTGCCGATTTTGTTTAGCCATGTAGAGAATAACCTGATTTATTCTGTTTGAATTGATATTCAGTACAGATGGGAATAACGTTCAGTTTATAAGTAATGTTACCCCAGACAGACACATTTGACTTGGGCTGGCCTACCTGACCCCCGAAAACCAACTGAGCTTTAAACCAAGATTAAACCAAGACGCTTGTTTATGGTCTCGAGACCTAAGTATGCCATAATATACGATCTAAACTGTACGGTCTACACTTTTATAATATGCTACGTTTCCCTGACGGTACCTACGTCATGTTGTAAAGCAGTGGGACGCTCAGACGGATCGACACCTGACTGTGCCAATCCTTTATTTAATAGGCTGTGGAGATCATTATTGGTTTGCTGACGGTCATTCTGAGCACAATAGTGTATAAACTGCACTATCACATCCAGCGGGAGGTCATCATCCTCATCATAAACGGTGCTCAGGTAAGGCCTGACAGTGAACAGCTTAATGGGAAATGCTATAAATGTTATAAACAGAAACAATGAAACTCTGGTAGAGCGATTGCAGATGCTGTTTTAACGCAAGGGTGTATTGCTCTTTCCTGCAGCTCATTATTACTGGAATTGTTTTGGTGCATACTGGCAGGAGAACAACTAAATGTCTGGTATGATACATTTTCTCCACTGTACAATGGAACCTCCGTACATGCTTCATCCTTTTAAGATCGTACCATTGAGTGTTTCATTTAGGGTGCCCACGTTCAAAGTCTGAATTTTTGTTTGATTTTGGGAGCAAAAAAAAAAAAAAAAAAAAAGGGTAAACAACCCGCTCGATGTCTGAACTGAGTAAAGAGGCATTCGAAAGCGTTCCAAGGTTCCACCGTACTGTACTTTTTATGTTATTAGATCACGATGATACAAAATGTGTCACAAACATCTATCACACAATTTCTCGAAATGTATTAGAAATGACTGTATTGCTGTCCACCTTTTTAAAGTTGGACATGCATGTAACTATGATCGATGCTTAGAAAAAAAAAACCTGTCCAAATAATCCTTTATCTGTGTTCACTGAGGTTGGATTTAGTCGCTCATCCTCTTTGCTGGGCCTGTATTGTTACACTGCTCGCAAAAAATGAGGGGATTTTTCAGACGGAATACGAATAGGATCCCACAAGAACTGCTGGACAATCTGATCCTGTCCATGCCCCATGACTGTCGGTGTATTTTGACAGAACTAAACAGTCAACGTGGGGGCACTCTGGTCCAGTTTAACATGCTCCTGTTCACCCCCACGAATATATCGCTTGCTACTCAATCACCATAATTGTGTTTACATCTCATTTGCCTAATCTTAACAACTTTCTTTGACTTTTCATTTGCTTTTCTGACTCTCTTGTGTAATGAAATATTCATTTTGAAATATCCCCTCTTTTTTGTGACCAGTGTATTTGAATGCGGTGGATCGCCCAATTCGATTTTCCCTTATTCTATAGCTTCGGCTCAGGTCTGCTGCTGCAGTGTTTTGATGCACTTGTTGTTTCCTGTACAGCATTTACTGCTGCTACGAGTACACTACTTTACTTTGGTTAAGTGATCCTTCCAGCTCAGGTCGGAATATAATTTGTACAACCCGGTTTGTACAACCCATAAAGTGGAGTCGTTATTGTCAGGGAAAGATTCACATCACTGCTAATCTCTGATGACATGAAGTGTACCAATCAAATTTATAGGCAGAGCAAATGATAGGACATAGCACATAGATACGTTTGTGCATTGGCTTCAGATTGTACTTCGATTTTCTTTACAGGTGGGTACTAGTATTGTTTTGCAGCTGCTGACTGTGGCGTTTGACGTTGTTGGGTTTGGTCTCATATCCAGGCACGTACCCTTCCGTGGGGAGTCCTATTACTACAGAGACACTGAGGTAAACATCTACATGCATCTGTCCAGTGCTGCTCTTAAATGGACCAATGCTTTAAATGCAGACTGTTATAAACGTGACATAGTTTCATTAGTCTGGACCTGATTGCAACTGGACGCTTTGTGCACCCGTTAATTAAGAAATGAATCTAAATTTAAATGCATTCGTAAGTCATACTGAACGTGTGATGCTCAAATTGGAAAATGTTATACTTCAGAAGATTTCCTTTTTACATAAAGCAGATCACTACTGAGGCATTTTGTCTCACCTTACATAAAACTACTGACTTTCCTTTTTTATTTACGCTGTTAATGTCTGTTCGGTACATAAGAATGCAGTGGTAGTCGTGAAAACACAGTGAGCTCCCTGATCAGGTCATGAAATTTGATATGTAGTATGCACTGTAGTAAGGAACATCAAGCGTAGCCTAACCGAATGAAGAGTTGAAATATGCAGTATATAGGAAGGTGTGTGAGAGAGCTATGACTCCAGGCTCTGCCCTGCTCGTTTCAGTGGTGTTGCGACCCACTCCATTCAGTTTCGGCTTGCTGTGGAGATGGAGACAAAGGGGGGCAGAGGGAGGTGAGTTATATTCAGTGCTTTAAGATTATTATATGCATTATGGAAGAAATTGTTTCATAATTTGAACGTTTTGTCTGTGACGTTGGCATCATTGGAAATGTTTCTTAGCTAATACGTTTTCGAAACCGATTTCTAGTGTTGTGTCAATACAGAGGTTCGTCTGAATGAAGTATAGCATTTTCCAACTATCCCTCTGAGCATCTAGCACAACAACCTGGACTTAAAGCTGTAGATTCCATATTCGTGAGCTACAGTCATGTTTTTTTTTTTGCATGCTATCCATTTGCAGTTCTTGGTGAATGGCATTCTGGGCACTTTGATCGGATCTTTGGTGCTGGTTTGTGTTATCGGATTGGTGGTGGCACTTTATGGAGTGTATGCCCTGTCTGTCAGTGCTATTAAGGTAAGCATAAGCTATACGTATACTACATATGAGAAAATAATATGATTCTAATACTATAATCTTAATATAGTGACTGTAATGCAGTCAGCATTTGACTTTTTTCCTCTCGTTGTTTGCTCCTAGGAGGTCACACCCATTCCGAACTCCACTGCGAACCCACATTATGGCACTGGTGGACCAGTAAAAGCTGCTGGCCATAATGGGAACTGACACAAAACAGAATCACTTACATCAAAAATTCAAGTTTAGCACAGTTTCACACCAATCAAACGTAATAACTGTTTCACCTCTCAGTCAATCACAGAAAAATCTTTTGTGACTGTAAATAATTTCTATGTAGCTGTGAAGCTCCTGTTTGGCTGTTTTTTCACTTACAGGCTGTGAAATGAATTTTGATAGCTTAGCCTAATAGCTGCTAGGACCTCATTCATTTGGCACTAATACACACTAGTAGATTGCTTGCATGAGAACGTCTATGTAATATCACCAGTGAGTAGGCTCATAGATGTGTAGATGTGTAGAATGATGGACAATGTAAGTGGTAACACTTTCCGAGGCTAAGTTACGTGAGCGGTACTGAAATCGCGCACAGTTTGTGCAGGACTACAACTGCTTGAGAAACAGAAGAACCATGGATGAAGAGGTAGAACTTAGTACATAGAGGCACTTACTATTGCAAGTCTTCCCTGTAGCGCTGTAGGACATTTGCATGAAACATAAGTGAAGTCATAAACGGAGTAAATCTGAAAAATATTTATTAAGTTTATCAAGCCTCAAAGAGAAACTCGTGGCACAAACGAACAGACCCAATGAAGCTCTGATCATCCAAACGATTATCTGAAATGACCACATCAACAAAGATTAAAATCAAGGTTATTGTATTTGTTTATGAACTGTCAAACATAGTTGGAGTATTTTGCAAAAGAATGAAGACTTGATAAATATTCGTCAGTATACTCTTGAAAACCAGAATGTTTCTAAGTTCAGATCATCTAGCTGTTCACAACCAACAGTTGGCTGGCATGGCTTGGCCTTTTGTCATCTTGTTTTATATTTACTGATACTTCAGGAAAGCTATGATGACTGCCAACTCTGTAAGTGCCACCACTTGTGACCAAACTTACTGGACACTCATAGAACATGAGAGGTTGAAGCCTCAAGCAAGGGCTCAGCCTGTCGTAAACTCCTCCTGTGGAAGCATGTGATATCGGTTCACGGTACCGTTTGTGTCAGTGTGTCATTGCCTTTACAACAGCATGTCAGATTTACATTTTGCCTGTGTTCCATGGCCTCTTTATATGTAGTCATGTAGTCAAATGTAGGCGGTTTCATGTGTGTTTATGTATGATTGACGTTTAAAATAAACACTTTACTAGACAATTAACATTGCCATCCATGTTCAGTCCAAAACGAGCAGAATTCAACATTCCTCATCATTTTTTACATGAGATATTTGACCACAACAACCAACGATAAGCCACGATATAAACGGAATAAATCGCTTATGTGAAAGCTCCTGTAGGTCGATAGGTTTGAAAGAAAAATCACCACCCTGTGATTGATTTTTTTCCTACAACAATGTGCCTTGACAAGCTACATTGGTGCAGAGTTAGCAAGGACAAGGAAAGGTCGGTCTAAGGTCAGTTTGCTATCAGGGCACAATCTAAAGCTATCTTTGATATACTGGAAATGTCCAAAAAGATATGCTTGAAAAAAAATCAGAAAAGCCCTGCTGTGTCAAAAAAAAAAGTCCGTTTTAATATTATTACTGTTATTATTATTTTATATGGCTTCATTTCGGGCGTGTTTTGGGTAGAATTATAAAGACTACTGAAACGTGGTATCGTTTTAGTTCTGATAATTGTATCGTTGTGTTTTTGTTTTTCTACTATGTGGTATTTTAACGCCATATCTAACTGTAACTCTGCGTTTATTCGTGTTGGTTTAATCGACCCTAACGTAGTTTTGCTTAGAGGCGCACTTTTATTTTGAAAGACTGTAGAGCGAGTAATATTTAGTGAGTCGATTCTTCGGTCAGTAACGCATTATGCTAGATTTTATTTTGGAATTAGATTGCTTGTTTGTTAGAGTTTTGTTTTGTCTTTATATGGCTCAGGTTGCTAAGTAACGAAAGACTTATTGCATCGAGCTTGTCATTAAATAAAACGAAACAATTGTATAAATACAGCGAAACCCCACGCAGTAACACTGCACAGAAATACAATAAAGCATTTAATTGCTATATTACGGTAATTTTACGGTACATTACGGTAGCATTTGCACTTTAGGCGAGAGCCCCTGAATTTATTTCACACTTTTTTGGAAGCAAACAGCCTTTTATCGCGAGTCGACATGCAATATTGAATGAACCGACTCGTTCTGGATCGACCCGCGGTGTTTAGGTGGACATTTTGAATGTTCGCGGAGCAGAATTTGATTCCTAGTTAATGTAGTTTCTTTAAGTAATCAGTTTCGCTAGAATAGTTTCCTTTCATAACTCATTTGAGTGTGTGTGTGTGTGTGTGTGTGTGGTTTGCGGGGGAAGAGTGATGTTTTATAGCATTCGGTTTATTACTGTGCAGACTGGATTAATAGCTTAATACTGTTTAAGAACCGCTGTGTAATAATTGCTGCTTGCTGATGGAGAAGGTCGGCAGAATCCTGGTCCATGTCTGTAAGGAGAGCTCAGTGCCGCAGTGTGCCCGCTTTGTCCAGGTCAGCTGAGCAATAATCTACACTTCTATCCCAATCCCTGCATAAACATCACTGTGGTGTTTCTCATTTAGAGCATCACCAGACACTTCACTGGAAACCAAGACGACCAAACAATTGTGAATTGTTCCCTGGAGAATAATCGCTTTATTTTGAGTGACGGGACTCCTGAGGGGGGCGTGCCTCTTCAGGTTAGTTCTCGTCATCATTACGCCACCGAACCCGCATTAATACGTCAGAAAAACCTGCGTTTGTTTACTTCTGTAAACCTTTGCTTCATTATTTTACTGTGGATGTCAGACTTCTAAGATTTCTAGTTCCGCATATTAACCTTATTTCTGTCTGCCAAGGTTTTGTTTGTTTGATTGTATGGTTTTAGGTAAATGATTTTCTTACATTGTTAATTCATTGTTAGTTCATACATGTGACAAACTTATAGTAGTGTCAGGCCAGGTTGCTCTACTGTACACTCTGATTTAGGTTATTTTAATTATGTTTTAGCCCCATTTTGGCACCTCTTTCTAACATTTTGTCTTTTTAAAAGATAAACAAAAGAGTCTCTATCAGCCGTGAATCCTGAACCCGACTCTTTGCCTCTAGACGGCGCCCTTCTGCCCAATCAAATTGCTTTCCCCCTCAGAGGCTGCTTCCATTCCTGCACATACGCTGAGCCGCGGGGTGGATGTGGGCGTGGCCATCCTGCTGCAGTCAGCCAATCAGATGGTGTTGCTGACCAGACTGGCTTCTTCCCTTAGGATTTTCCCCAATGTGTGGGTTCCGCCCGGTGAGTTTAGCGCTCCAGACACTG
The DNA here is from genome assembly GCA_036873895.1 of Parotocinclus cabessadecuia. Taxonomy (NCBI): domain Eukaryota; kingdom Metazoa; phylum Chordata; class Actinopteri; order Siluriformes; family Loricariidae; genus Parotocinclus; species Parotocinclus cabessadecuia. Next base: position 362,840 of record JAYJMA010000027.1, on the reverse strand, counting down.
CAGTCTGTTTTCCTTTAGTGTCCTGCTCCCAGTTTTTAGACCTGACCAAACGGCAGCATTAGGAACGTCGTCTTTGTTCAGAATCAAAATGGAGAGGGTTCAGAAGGTAAACCAGTGCCCACAAAATATATCCATCCAAAGTTTTTACCTTGATCTCATAGATTGCTCTCACAGAAATCCTTTAACTCTCCAACAAACTGCCAATCACTTGTTTTTTAAGCAGTATTCTACTGTATTTATAAATCGCAGTAAATAGGTGAAGGCTCGTGATTTCACGTCGCAGAAGCTTCTGTGGTCTTATAGAGAGATCAGTTTGGACTCCAGTTTTAGACTTTCAGTTTTACAGACTGTTGAGATTACAAGAGCATGGAGTCCAACCTCTTCGCTGAATGTGTTTTGTTATCCTGCAGGTGGTCATGTGGAACTGGATGAAGAGGTACAATTTGAAAGTCTCTAAAATTCGAACCTGAATTTACATTGCCTTATTAAGAAGTCTCGTAAAATTTCTCAAGCATCTTCCTTTGTCCTGTCTGTTTCGTGTTAGCTGCTAGATGCAGGCCTGAGGGAACTGAGAGAGGAAACTGGGCTCAGTCTGGACCCTGAAGACATCTCCACCTCTCGGTTGCTGGGCCTCTGGGAGGTGAGCTCATACTTCTGACTGAGTGCTGAAGTTCACAGACATGGCTGCTACATCCTCCCAGTAGAACTGCAATAATTGATAAAACACAACGTACGTTGTCAGGTTATTGTTTCCCTAAGGGTTTTGTCTTTGCCGCAGTCTGTGTACCCGCCCATGCTGTGCCGAGGACTGCCCCAGAGGCATCATATAGTCACCTACATGCTGCTGTCCAGTCACCATACGCATCTCCAGCTCCAGGTAGTCCATGTATAGATAAGCAGTCGTAACCATTCGACCGATGTCTCGTTCCTCTTGGATAATACGCCTCCTTTTTTGCTCAGTCCTGTTTAAAGCTGGAGCCGGCTGAGGTGAGCGCTTGTGCGTGGTTCGATGCAGACCTGGTTAAGGCGATAGTGTCGGCTGTGGATGGAGAGGAAACGCCTATTTCTATTCCTACTGAGCTTCCTCAGTCTGTCAGGTAATAGATTCTGCTAAATATCAACCACGGACGCCAGGGTTTTATATCTGGTCAAGAAAGTGATGTTGAAAAAACGGTTGGACCTCACAACGACTGACTTAAACGTATAGTGGGCAAGGTTGGGCATCCAAACCCGGTTCCAAAATTAGACGAACTGAGATGAAAGCAGAATTTCAGTTCCTACAGCGCAAAAATACGTCTGCATTAAAAAAAATCCATCTTTAAAGGAGGCACCTAAATGCCTGGACAGGTAGTCACATAGGTCTTTTTGTAGCTATGCTCCACTAGAGCATTAGTGAATGATGGTCATTTAAGAGCACTCAAATATTTCCTTGCACTTTGAGAGAAAACGAAAGGTTAAATGCAGTGTTTGAGGCAAGTTAATCTGCTCTAAATGAGGTTCCACCTTCACCATGGCAAAGCATCTAAGGCACCAGCATGATATTAAGTTTCAGAGTGAAGCAGGATCAGCCTGCTGCTCTGTCGCGGTCCAAATGCCGCATTAACCCGGAGAGTCTAAAACGCTTAACGTGAAGAAAGTTTAATGTGTCTGACTGTCCTAGAGCAACGACATGAACGAAATTCTTTCAATTATTAATATTTATAAGGAATCTCTTCTGCTGCAGTAAAGAACCTGTGATCCAAAAAGAAAGTAATTTTTACGTCAAGCTTTTTTATTTCCAAAGTTAAAATTATTATACGTAAAAACGCTTAACCCTTTGGATCGAATGTTCGTCATTTCAGGAGAAAACAATACTTATGACAAGTAATAATTGAGAGGAGTTTAATTCATTAAACCACATGAAGCTCATAGGTTTAAATGGGAGGAGAAAAATAAGATAAAGGTAATGACGTAGAAAGGATTAGTTTTGAAGTTGAAATCATAATAAAAAAACATTCATACCATTTTGTTACCCTTTTGGAACCGATAAGAACTGGAATCGATATGCAGAACATTCCCAAACGCTTGTTTTGCTCATGGTAGAAACGACGTACGAAACAGAAGGATCATGAAAGACAAAACAAAGAGAAAGTCATGCTAGTCCAGTGCCTTAAACAATTTGCCAGGGGTGTAACTGCTCACAGTTTGATTTGATTTCATCACACCATGTAGTTTATGAAGTGTAAATAGGTCACATTTTTTAAAATATGTTTCTTAGCATTAAACCCTGAGGTCTGTGAACAAAATGTTCTAGTGTAGCTTCACCATAACATTTACAGTATTTAGCATAGTGCTTTAAGACATCAGAAACATAATCCATTTTTAATAACGAGTTCTCAAACAAGAATCCACTTCTGAAACTGTAAAGGTTGTGCGTGTGTGTGTTTTTTAAGAGATAGAAAGACAGGGGTGGGGGGTTTAGCTGAGGTACGTGTGGAATAAATGGGTCTTCAAGCGGCGTCTACACCATAACCGTTCAAAATAATATGTACTGTTATTGTTCAAACTGAAACAAAACCCTCAGTGCTGCAAAAAGAAATGAGGAGTTTTAAAGGCGTATGGAGGCACGATGTAAAATTGCCCCATTAGATGTCGTCAATCTTCACAACACACACCTTCACGATGCATCGTTCCACCGATAAGGCTATATATGTATGTATGTATGTATATATATATATACATACATACATACATACATACATACATATATGTGTGTGTGTGTGTGTGTGTGTGTTAATGATTTCAAAATTTTATAGGT
>JAYJMA010000027.1:346676-359943 GCA_036873895.1 Parotocinclus cabessadecuia | reverse complement strand
TATTATTCCATCTATATTCAGGGAGTTTTTCCAGACCACTGTTGCTCTAGGCTTGCTCAATTTGGCCTTTTAAGATGATAAATGTATAACTTTGAGACAATGCACCATTGTAAAAATTGTTATAGAAATATTTTTTTGTAGATTTTTGTGTAGCTGACAGCTCTATAACGGTCTATAGATGCGAGTTTCGTGGATTGGGTTTCCACGGCCTAACAGCCATCCACAAGCAGAGGAGTGAGATTTGATGACATTTTCACCATCTGGCCGTTTCGTGGATGGATCCGTATTTGACGTTCCTGTACAACTGTACAACTTTACAGTCCAGATGCAGGGGGAAAGTTGTACAGGAACTTCCCGTTTTATGATGATCGGGTTTACGTTTTTACGACGAGATCTGTACTCTTAATTTGATCTTTTCACCAGGAACGCGTTGCATTAGTACGACACGCACCCTCCTGCGCTAAATGAGGAAATCGGGAGTGCGTGACGAGGGGAGCGATGAATGCTGGGAAATGTAGTGAGGAAAAGCCATGGTTGTGACAACCGATTTTGTCACTTTGCGAGCTATTTAACACTTTTATTGTAAAATAAGATTCACGTTAAGGATTTTGAAGAACTGTAAGTTAACGGGTAAGGGGCAGGAGTTGCAATCGTGCTCTGGCATGGTCCAAGGCAACCAGACATGTTATGAGGCAGACTTGCTTAGGCAGACAACATCTAACATTTAACCCCACTTAACGACGACTGCTGTCCTGGCCAGGATTCAACGAGCCTCGCTCCCACTGCCAGCCTAACCCCTGTTTTAAGGACGTAGCCTGCATGGACACGTTTGAGTTCCCAGGGTACCGCTGTGGGCCCTGCCCTGAAGGAATGACTGGCAACGGCACCCACTGCCACGACATCGACGAAGTAGGCATATTCCCCTATTAAAAACAAATTCATTAATACTGTAAAGATCGAGTACATGCATATAAGTATTCGCACTCTTTTTCTCTCAGTGTTCATTGGCTCAACCTTGCTTCTCTACAAGCGCTTGTGTAAACACTGCAAAGGGCTTCAAGTGTGAGGCCTGTCCATCTGGACTCTGGGGTCCACCCGTCTTAGGGGTTGGCCTGGAATATGCCAGGAATAACAAACAGGTATGCAAAGAAGACCCGGTTGGAATGATAACATACGATAATGTTTTGGGTTTGCTAAAATTGTACATGTGGAGGGCACTGCACTTGAGCGTTTCGTTTGACAAGTGATATTTTTCACCACAGGAATGCACGGACATAGATGAATGCGTTGAAGTCGCCAATGCCTGCACAGCCAACTCTCTCTGCTTAAACACCTTTGTAAGTTTTACACCGTTTATAGCAATATCCGAATTTTCCCAAAGTTTGATAACAAACCGAGTATGTATTAGTCAGGTTCGGTCTAACACACAGATTGACAACTTGCCGTCTCGTGCTCTCTCTCTCTTAGGGTTCATTCATGTGTGGTCAGTGTAAAGTGGGTTATGTAGGCAATCAGACGGCGGGCTGCTTTCCTAGCAAGTCTTGTGCGACACTCGACTTCAACCCCTGTGACACCAACGCTCATTGCGTCATCGAGCGAAATGGCGACGTGACCTGTATGGTACGCTAACATTTCTAACATCAGCAGCTCTCAAGCTCTACAGCCACAAGATCTTATGGCGTTGGCGTTGGCGTATGGGCTTTGGGCGTTCTGGCAGTTAAAAAGGTCAAGGGATCGGGTCTGAGCAATTCGAATTCGGTGTGGATGTCTCCTTTGGGAAATTGTCATCTTGAGCCTGTGTTGAAGCGAATACAAATAAACCATAAAGTGTTATTCATATAACTTTTCATTCAGAATACATTCATTCGTACTAAGTTAGAGGACCTATGAGGACCTACGCTGCTCACAAAAAACGAGGGGAGATTTCAGCATGAATACGAAAAGGATCCGACAAGATCTGCTGGATCATCTGATCCTGTCCATGCCCCATCACTTTCGCTGTGTTTTTGCACTCTTGGGTGTCCATACACCCTACTGAACAGTCCATGCGGGGGCGCTCTGGTCCAGTTCGACCTGCTTCTGTTCACCCCCATCAATATATCACTTGCTACTCAATCACCATAATTGAATTTCTCTCGTTTGCGTAATCAAACAACTTGAACTTTTCATTAGGACGGTGGTAGCCTAGTGGTTAAGGTACTGGACTCTGGACCAAGCTGCCACAGTTGGGTCCCTTCTTTTTTAAATTGCTTCATATTCATTTTGAAATGTCCCTCATTTTTGTGAACACAGTATACTGCATACGTTAGGGCCCAAAACATCTGAGGCGAAAAGTGAAAATGCTTGTGTTTTAAAATTCTGCTTGACTGCAGTACAATGTTACAGTACAAACATTACAATCATATAATCTGCTTTACAATTTCAGTAATCGTTGGTAAATCGACTCTACGAGGTTGTGTATAATCGAATGGTTCACGCTATCCAGCATCACTTCCCAACTATTCCACGTTACATGTTAGTGAATGCTTAGCCTTCTCCGTCTTTAATAACCCCGCTAACAGGGTTTTGGTCAGGTGACAGTCTTCGTGTTGTTGTTGCAGAGCTTTTTGGTTATCCTATTTTCAGTACGAATCATTCTCCACAAAGATCCGTTCGAGCTTGTGCTCTCAGACAGTATTTGTAGAATTTACAAGCAGCTGCTTTGTGTCTTTCAGTGTAATGTTGGCTGGGCTGGTAACGGAAACACGTGTGGTATAGACACGGACATGGACGGCTACCCTGACCGTGGTCTGCCCTGCATCGACAATGACAAGCACTGCAAAAAGGTTTGAGGATCTCGCGCTATCGGTACTCCACATTGCACACGAAACATTCTGGACACCCAAGTGATGACAAAAAAAAAAAAAAAAACCATGAGTAGTACAGCAATCTTCACTTTTCTTCTGCTAGAATTGAACAGGACTCGTTGTTGGCATTCCAGTTAACCTCAGATGTGTCTGAAGGAGTCCAGGACATGGCTGTGTGTAAACCGGCATGTTGTCCGTCAAAGCTGGCAAACTTATGTTTATATATCTACGTTTTGGAAGCACAGAACATTGTTCAACTGGTTTATTGATAAGGCTTTATGAAATTGCAACTAGGGGTGGGCAACATGACAATATCTTAACGTATCGGGATTTAGTTTGTTATTGTGATAGACGATATGTTTTACTGAGGATATCGAGGATATCGTCAGAGCTTCAAGAACACTGACCAACTGCATGTTTCATTATAAACAGTGTCATTAGTCCTGGATTACTGGATCAAGTATGGGATAATATTTATTAGTTTTTAAGAACGCCCTACTGATGCATTTTATCTTTTATCACATGTATCCTGAAAATGTCTTTAATAATCGTGATATAATATTTTTTACCATATCGCCCAGCCCTAATTGCAACCCTGTTCTACTGCCACGGTTTGTCTATGGACAGCCCATGCCTTTTAGCAGTGAGTGTGGCTGAATTAACACAGATCACCAATTAGAAGTGATGTCAAGTCACGTTTTTAATACAGAATTGTCTCAAGGCAGCTTTACAAATATCTCAGCCCTAACTGAGCGAGCCTAGGGTGACGGTGAAAGGAAAAACTCCCTAAATGTTAGAAGGAAGAATCCTTAGAAGGACCAAGACCCAAAACTGGACACATCTTCCTTGGGCAGGATGTGTCTACATACTTTTGGCCATATGGTTTGTTTATGAGTCTACGTTGTAATTGGGAATGGTTTGCAGAGTTGATACTGGTGTTGACTAGAAATACCCGTACTGACAAAAGCATCTTGGGAGTTTAATCCCATGGTCAGCTTGGTTCACTGGCTGTTTTGTATACAGGACTGAGATTATAAACACTCTCCTTTAAGTGATTAGCAGCTCTACGTTAATGTGTGTGCACCAGACGTAGTTCCTGGCTGCAGGTGTCCGTAAGGAAGCGCATCAAAGCCCTGTGAGCTGTAGCGTGACAGAATTAGACAGCAGGTAGAAATTGCCTAGACTGGGGAAAACGTGCATGAGGAACTCAACAGATCTCGTCTTTTCCTGAGCAGGATAATTGTGTCTACACACCAAACTCGGGTCAGGAGGATGCGGATAACGATGGCATCGGAGACCAGTGTGATGAGGATGCTGATGGAGACGGCATTAAAAACGTGGAGGTACGATGGTGCTGCTCAACATCTTTTTTTGTTCCTGGCAAGACGACGAATAATTCGACTGTGCCGATTTAAACCAGTTGCTCGTCTTTTATTGTTGTACCGCGTACGTACTGACGCTCGTCCTTAATCACGTCGTTTTAGGATAACTGCAGATTGGTTTCGAACAAAGACCAACAGAACTCGGACACGGACTCTTTTGGTGACGCGTGCGACAACTGTCCCAACGTGCCCAACATCGACCAGAAGGACACTGACAACAATGGAGAAGGCGACGCCTGCGACCATGATATTGATGGAGATGGTTAATGCACTTCACACGTCTCAATAATTACCTCGTGCATTCATGGTATAGTTTAAAATTAAGGTTACAGGATTTGGGTTAGCAAGGGGCCAGGGTGATGTATGGTGAAAATAGTAGTCCAACATTTTTCACGTTTGTATCCAGTGGCGTCGGTTTCATTTCACCTTTGGTGGTGGTGGGTGGGTAAGTGTGGGGAAGGGGGGGGGGGGCACCACCCAAGCCACACATCAGGCTGCTTGCAAAAAGTTAAAACTTTGCTCTGGGAGATCACTCGGACGTGAATGAATAGAGGAGACGGAAAGAGGACTGTGCCTTTTGCTTTGTGGTTTGTACAAAAAGGGCCTAAATTTGCCACAGCACGCATTTTTTTTACAATAACTCACCGGGGTCTGAAAAGTCGGAAAATCTTGTGACAAAAAACTGCTACGACGATAACTTGATTTGACAGAAAGAGGTGGTGGAAGAAGAGCGAGAGCAACGGCATCTTCCTTCCCTCCACATGCCTCGACCATAATCGTTAAAAAAAATTAAAAAAAACATTTATTAATAATAATCCCAGCCATATCTAACGTTAGAAAATGTATCACACTGTTGGAAAACTAAATCACAAGGATGCGCTGGGCAGGAACTAAGCCTATGTTTGTGTCTGACATTACAGGTATTCAGAATGTGTTGGATAACTGTCCCAAAGTGCCGAACCCCATGCAGACGGACCGAGACGGGGACGGGGTGGGAGACGCATGTGACAGCTGCCCTGAAATGAACAACCCCACGCAGGTCTTTGGAGTTGACCAAATTCCAACCTGACCTTTTGAGTCTAAAAAAAAGAAGCCATTTGTAGAACTAGATAATTGCAATAGATATGATTGCTGTTGGCTTTTGGTAAAGACGGGTAAAAATGCAACATCTTAGAAAAATGAGTAGACGGGTGGAGAAGACATAGGAGGAGGAGACATAGTTTATTTCAACAAGTATTCTACATTTACACTGCAGCACATTCACTGTATTACACACCCATTGTGCAGTCGTATTTTTATTTAGGAGATCCAAGTGAATAAGCAGGAATGTGTTTAAATAAATGATTAAACGTCATAACATAAGAGTCCCTGTGCCCCTGCAGACTGACATAGACAATGACCTCGTGGGAGACGTATGCGACACCAACCAGGACTCGTAAGTTTGACATACACAATCACCATTTTTTTTATTTTTTAAAAAGGGTTTAATTGTTCAGCCTCAAACACACCATGTGATTTAGTTCTAGTGCAATAAACTATAGTGATCATTTTTTTTTTTTTAAAGATTTGCTCCGTGTGAAATGTAACTCAACCATGTTGCATTGCCGCCATCTAGTGTGTGTGAGGGGAACAAAAATAACTCTGACCCAGGAACGGGCAGATCACGTGACATTTCTCTTTGTTTGGACAGTGATGGGGATGGACACCAAGACACTCGAGACAACTGCCCCGATATTCCAAACAGCTCTCAGCTTGACTCCGATAACGACGGGATTGGCGACGACTGTGACGACGATGACGATAACGATGGGATCCCTGACACTGAAGGCGGTCTCGGCCCCGATAACTGCCGACTTATTCCCAATCCAAACCAGAAAGATTCAGACGGTAAAGAACTTTGTGACGTGCACCCAAATTTAACTGAAAACACCGAAACCAATCGATACCTGGTTATGATCAGAGCTCCGATTTGACATTTTGCATTCTTTCGCAGTGCTTGAACCCTACACGTTCAGGTCATTGGGCTTTTCCGCTACATCTGTATTGTTATCCTCAGGTAACGGTGTTGGAGACGTGTGTGAGAACGATTTCGACAACGATGCCGTGTTGGACTATATCGATGTGTGTCCAGAAAGTGCCGAGGTCACGCTTACAGACTTCAGAGCGTATCAGACTGTCATACTGGACCCTGAGGGCGATGCCCAAATTGACCCCAACTGGGTGGTCCTCAACCAGGTATGTCCTGTAGACGTTCATCTGCAAAGAGCTCAGTGGATATGAATTTTATTTTATTCTGTGTCCGTAAGGTTAGGGCTGGTTTAGGGCTCACTTAGGAGAGCATTGATCGCCTCCGTTTCGGGTTATTGTCAAGAAAAAAAAAAGCCTAATGTCTATTTTAGGGCATGGAGATTGTTCAGACGATGAACAGCGACCCTGGATTGGCAGTCGGTACGTTTCTTTTTCAAATGACCCCCTTTTGTTCACTGCAGTCACTTGCTGTGTACTATACTGTACTCTTTCAGTCACCTTTATGTTACACCTATACCATTTTCATGGAACCCAGATGGTTTAAGGGCCACCAAGTTATGATAATATGAAATGATCTTGTCTTCTAAATATCTTCCACAGGCTACACTGCATTTAACGGTGTGGACTTTGAGGGCACGTTCCATATAAACACAGTGACTGATGATGACTACGCTGGGTTCATCTTTGGCTACCAGGACTCTTCCAGTTTCTATGTGGTCATGTGGAAGCAGACCGAGCAGACCTACTGGCAATCGGTGCCGTTTAGAGCCATGGCTGAGCCTGGCCTACAGCTCAAGGTAAATACAAAACGGCGTTGGTTTGGCTGTTTTCAAATGAACATTTCGAGTGTTACTCTGCGAAAGAACACAATTTATTTAAAAAGTGTGGCATTGGGTCTGTATAATTAAGGGCCCTGTGCTTTGTTATATCTTCGTACGGTTTGAATTTGGCTTTCTTACGCACTGCAGGCAATAAAATCTCATACTGGGCCTGGTGAGTTTCTTCGTAACGCTCTGTGGCATACAGGAGACACGCAAGGTGAAGTGAAACTGCTGTGGAAAGACCCACGTAATGTTGGCTGGAGAGACAAAACCTCTTATCGTTGGCAGCTCAGTCACCGGCCCCAGGTCGGCTACATCAGGTGAGTGTGTCTGAAGATGTGATTGGACAGTAGCATAACATTACGTTTATCCATGCTATAAAATAAAACATTTTTTTCAGTAGTGGGTCTTGGTTTTTCTGATTAGCTATCAGGTGTAGTCGTTAAATAATGCAGCCGTGGTTCTAAACCGCCGAGGGCCGTTTTAACCATTCAAAACGATGCCAGTTTTTACACTTTACAGTTGCATTGTCAAGCAAAAGGCGGGAATAACGAGAACTAACTTAGTGATTGACGTTAGCCGGTTTTACAACCCTGAATCACGATGTTGGAACGGTAAAGGTATTGCAAATTCTTTTTTTTTAAGCCCTTTTACCGTTTCGATCGAAACTTTCTCGAGCACTGGAGGGCGCCACTCTGCGTGCAGGTTTTGGAAGCGTCGAAAAATCTTTGGTGGGCTGGAGGATAGGGGGTCTGGATGACTGCCTTTATATGTTTTTGTTCTAAACCCCCACCCCTTACCCATAGCCCTCCAAAACCCCTGTGACTTTGGTGAGCTGGTGGGCCTCCTGGACTTCTATTGTTGTGGTTGCCATGCCAATGAAATCCTTGGCAAGAATTTCCTTGGTTCCTGTTGTTATGCAGATCCAACGGAAACTAATTGTAGCGGACAAACTAGTGAAAGAGAATTCAGGAGACGAGAGAGATCATAGAGAACCGAGACCGGGCTTCATTTCAAGTGCAGTCGTTTAATACCCAATTTCACCAGACAGTGGGTTTATTTATGGAAAAGTGCATTCAGAGAATGAATGTGCAAAACATGGCATTCTAGATCAATCAATGTATTTATCTATGCTCATGCATGCGCGCCATGAAAAGCGGCGATCACCACTGGCAATAACGTCATTAAAACCAATTCATGTCAAAACTGTGTAGCGTCTCAGCGTCAAGGTTCGACGTTCTGGGTGGTTTTCACACTCTTTTCTGAACATTTACAGGAGGTTGTGTGGAGGGGGGCCCTCTGTTGGGCTGCTCTGTGTGTGTGTGTGTGTGTGTAGTCAGTGCTTTGTGAAATTCCAGGCTCTTTCAGGCATACACAGAGAAACACCTGCTTTGTATTCACTTAGTGCAGTGAATAGAACACTCTAGCGCACACACTGCATTTCAGCCCGACATCCCTAAAGCATCACGTCATCCTGCAAACTCCTACAACCCCACGACTACACTTCACTCAGCACACCAGCAGCTATGACCTTCGCTCTCGCATCCCTCATATGAAAATTCAACGTGGCCTTGAGTACTTTTTATGGAGAGCCGTTACATGGCAGCTGCTCAAAGTACTACTGCCAATTAGCATCATCTTCATATTTAGTTGGTGTTGGGTAATTCGTTTGGTGGAAAGGCTTATACAGGGGATTTCCTAGTGCTGTAGTCAAGACTGCTAGAGCAGAGTCTGTGTCAAGACCAGGACCAAGAATAAAAATCATACAAGGACTAAAAAAAAAAAGAAGAAGAATCATTCGTTTGTTGTTCACTTTACATTGATTATACACAGGATATACACTGCTCACAATAATTAGGGGATATTTTCTTATTGTGAGAATTTTTGTGAGCAGCGTATTAATAAATGTCGTCATGTGTTCCATTTTTGTGAGCAGCGTATTTAGCAGGATATGACATGAAATATATATTTGGACCGATTCAAATAACGACTCCAAAAAAAAAAGGCCGGCTATATATAATGAATGAACATAATGAACGTCACCTTAGACATGCATTGGACTCGGGCGGTCTCAAGAACGATTTCTGGGTCTAATCTACCCCAAGGGCGAGAAAAGAGGGTCCAAATGCGACCGGTCTTAAGACCCAGATCAGGCTTGAAATTTCGACCATCTTCCTTTCGCAGTTACCAACGGCCTGCGACTTTGTAACGCTTGAGAATGAAAGATTTGATAAGCTTTCTCCGCTTGTGCCTGTGCCAGAGTGAAGCTGTACGAGGGTCAAGAGCTGGTGGCGGACTCCGATGTGTTGATTGACACAACGATGAGAGGAGGACGGCTCGGCGTGTTCTGCTTTTCTCAAGAAAACATTATCTGGTCCAACCTGCGCTACCGCTGCAACGGTACTGACTGACGTGCCGTCGGTTTCCTTTACCTCTCGCAGTTGCGCTGAAAACGTTTAACTTAACCGCTGGAAATGACTGTAACAGAACGTCAACACAAGCGGCTGTCACTAGATCTCTTTTTGTCTCTGTACAGACACAGTCCCAGAGGACTTCCGGAACCATCATAAACACGTCCTGATGCACATTCATGTTTGAGGAACGAGAAACTCGGTGATGACCACCCTGAGCGGAGCTGTGCACCGGTCACACTGCGAGAGGCCAAACAGCAGAGAACGACCCCAATGTCTCTGAAGAGGCGAATTCAAATTTAAGAGAAAGCCCTAACGGACTTTTTGTACTGTATGTTGGAGCAGGGAGGGGCCTCGGGTCATGTAGAAAGCGTGCACGCGAGAGTGTGTGTGTGTGTGTGTTTATTCATTTAAGGTGTGTAAAGATGCATGCGTGTTAACGTTTAGTAAATATCATAGGGAATGACTTTTACGTCTGAAACGGGCTCCCTCGCTGACTTTTTATACCTCTGTTGAGCTCTTATTGTAAATATGACATCACATTTCAACGTCTATAAGATAAGTTGCCCAAAACAACCCTTTTAGCCTCTGATTCTGTTTGATCCCCGTCTTTGATCAGAAGGGAAATAAGTCGGTTTGACAGACCAAGCAAATACCCAGGAAACTGGGAAAATGAGCACATTCGAGCGGGGCACGGTGGCAGAGCGAGTCCTCAGAGCTCCGGGCGACCCATTTCGGAGAGCCGAACGGGGCCACTGCCTGTGTGAAGTCTGCATTCTCTTCCCCATGTCTGTGTGGATTAGGTCAGTCGATGTCTCTAAAGTGTCCCAGTGAAAGTGAGTGAGTGTCCTGGTAACAGTTATATAGTGCGAAATGAATATTGAAGATGTGGACATCCGGTCTCGTCCCACTGTACCTCTGTTGAGCCCTGGACAACTTGGATCACACGGCCCCCTTGACTGATCACAGGGCCAGTTGAGCAGGTGGATCTGTAGGTCTAGGGTCGACGTGTAGTAGCACGGGTAAGGTTGTGGCCTCTCGCACTCCAGGAGGCCGGGACGAGTGCAATATTGGCGGGAAAACGAACAACAATGCACAGCGTCCTGCACCTGCCGGCCAGCGAGAAACAAAACGTGCCGAGGCGCATGCGCAGTCCGCAGCTCGACTGCCGATCACGCTGAGCGACAACAAAGACACTTTTCACATGCATTTCTAAAATACCGCACCCGACTGCACGAACGCCGCCCAACGGGGCCTCCTGAGCCAACTTTAATCTACAGCCTACTTTTGTTTCATATCAATGGTGCGATTCCATTACAACTTTAGATAAGCCTAATGAATTTCAGATTACTAGTTCAACAGCCAAACTTGTTAGCGCTCTGAAACACACGGTGCTGGCACATAAAACCTGATCAGATGTGTTGACACGTGCCACACGCTCACCGAATAAACGTTAGGTTAAACGCAGTTTTTTTTTTTTTGTTTTTTTTTAAAAGAGAAAGTCTTCAGTATGTCATCTTGTACTGAAGCAAACACATTTTGTGTCGAAAGTAGATTCGTGTTGTTACCGAACGGAATACTTTAAACGAGCACGTGCTGTAACCGCCAATGAGTAACCTGCGTCCCCTAGACAACAGGTTACATAGAAACGTGTCACAAAAGAAAGCGAACGCGATTTTGAAAGCTTAACTTTCTCCAAACTGACATTTTCTGTCTTGTTAACAGAAAGAGCGTCTTTATACCGTCGAAAATATACGTTTATGTGCACGTGCGGGCCAAAAAAGAGCCGTTGTGACTCACCTGCAAAGACAGAAGAGTGAAACAAGTGCTCTCCAAGAGATCCCCGCTTTCAAACAGCTTGCTTCAACTTAAACTACGTGCAAGCAGTGAATAGTTTCATTCAGCGTAGTCCGTTTCCGCGGTTTTGCCGCGTCTATGGTGCCGAGGCTTTAGTTACTAACGTTTTTTTTTTTTTTTTAAATCTGGCCGCACAATAGAAGTCCCATCCCGTGCTTCACCTCAGTGCTGCTGAGCTCCGCCTCCCAAAGCAACAAAGCCCAGTGTGGCATGATCACCGAGGCGTAACACACACACGCTGAACTTTGTCTTTCTATCATCGTGGGGACTTTCGGTTCAAATACCGTCGCGAATTAAGGTTAAACCTAAACTCAAACCCAAATCGAACCTTAAATTCGCCAACCTAAAGCGAATCTTTTGGCTGTTTGTGTCTTTTAAATTGAAAAGTGCAGTTTGTCTTAAAACCCTACTGAAAAAACCGGACCAGCATGATGCTAGACTTGGTGGTGGCCAGCGTTTGTTGGGTTTTGAACATGTTTTTGCTGGGGGTTCTGGTCTTTGCTGGGGATGCTGGTGACCAGCACATCCTGGTCTTTACTGGTTTTCGGATGATGGTGACCAACGCATGCTGGTTTTTTTCTGGGTATGCTGGTGACTAGCACATGCTGGTCTTTACTGGTTTTCAGATGGTAGTGACCAGCACATGCTGGTCTTTGGATGGGGGTGACTAGTGCATGCTGGTCTTTTGTGGGTATGCTGATGACTAGAACATGCTGGTTGAACGACAAAACCTGCAAGTCCACACTGGTCAACCAGCATAAACCAGCATGGATCTGATTCTGGTCAATGCTTGTTTTTTTCAGACGGGAAAAAAAGCTCTTTCCTTTGTAGGATCTACCTTAATGTCAGCATAAGCCAAAAATGATGAGACCCTCCTTTCCTTGATGGGGCATTGGTCCTCAAAACAATCAAACTTGATCCACACGCACACCCACAAGCACCCGTGCCCACACCTTGTAACGCTATCTTTGTGGGGACCTTCCAGTGACAGAATGACTGTAGCTACAGTAACACATGCTGAACCTAATCCTAACCTTAACCTCAATAACCTAAAGCTGATCGTTTGGCTCTTTTGGTTTTTCAAATAAAAGCAATTCAAACAGAGAGGACCAGAAAAACGGCCCTCGCAAGCCAAAATCGGCAGGTTTTCCTTGCTTTGTTCTCACAGTTTTAGCAGGACAGGTTCACGATCAGACACGTTCGAGTGATCTTGCTCACAGCATACACAACCATAATAAGAAGTATAACAAAATAACTTAACTTAGTGCCCATGAATTCCGAAATGACCAAATATAACTATAAATAAATACAGGTATGCGTTGAATGCCATATGCTTTTGGTTCAGCCCTAAATTGGATTGTCCAAATCAGCGATTGAGTGGATGGAGTAATGAGGTCTGCTTGGAAAATAAAGCTTGCTTTGGCCACCAGATGGTGCTGTCCTGTAGACTAGTGGAGTTACCTTATGGTTCTCGTTCTCTTGCTGCGTACCAGACTCGATCATATGACCTTGATATAAACGTGACTTTCTGAACGACAACAACATTTCGTCACTTAGTCTAATTGTCAGTTTGCAGCAGCTGGATGGCAGACGCTTTAATACACAGTGAGTCTGGAACATTTCCTCATTCACCGGGAGGAACTTAGACTAATCTGGACCAATTATGGCAAACGAGTTGTTGTTTGTTGAGCAGACAGAAAGTTCACTCTCCAGTGTCAGTTATAGACATGACAGATGCTTGGGTCTGGATGTTCCAAAGCTGAACTGGAAATGATTTGTTTTTGTGCCGCTACAAACAGCAAATTGTCCAAGACACCCTACTGGTATCATTATTTGGGCCAAACAGGCAACAGTAGTTCTTGTTTGTACGTTCGCTATACGTGTAAATCATACAATAAAGGTTTAATAAACATTTAATACGT
>JAYJMA010000027.1:330300-346576 GCA_036873895.1 Parotocinclus cabessadecuia | reverse complement strand
AAAACACACACACAGTCACACACTAAGGGCAACTTTAGAGACACCAATTAACCTAACACACATATCTTTGGACTGTGGGAGGAAACCGGAGTACCCACAGTAAACCTACGCAGACACAGGGAGAACATGCAGTAGCCTAGCGGTTAAGGTAATGGACTATAGACCTGATTCAGGTCCTGGGTTCAAATCCCACCTCTGCCAAGCTGCCACAGTTGGGTCCTTAAGTTTGAATTGTAAGACTGTATGACTTGCTCTGGATAAGGGTGTCTGCTAAATGCCGTAATTGTAAATGTAATTGCAGACTCCACACAGAAAGGACCCAGGCCGCTCCACTCTGGGATTGAACCCGGGACCTTCTTGCTGTGAGGTAGCGGTGCTACCCATCGTGCCACCGTGCTGCCCTATAATATATAGAATATATAATACAGTTAACATCGCGATATGGAATCGCAAATGTAATCTTTTTTACTTTCACTGTTTGTCACAGATGCATCACAGCCCAGAGCTCTGCTGTAGCAAAGGCCTTTAATTAGTGTGCTGAGAAACAATGGGGGCTCGACAGTAATTTGTCAGCCAATTAAAGCTGTCAATACAGTCTCCACGGGTGAGATGATCTAATGGAACAGGCCTCAGTGACAGCCATTAATATCACTCGGAACCACCCTGAAAGCAATGAAATAAACAGAAGGTACCTGGACTCCATTCGGCGGTTTTAACTGCTTGTTCGATATTCTGATATTTATCTGAGTAACGTTCCACGTCTGCCAAAGGAGGAGAAATTTGATTCAGACCTTCAATACAAGCAAACATTCATTCGCTCATTTTCATGAGCCGTTCGGTGAGGCCAGTCCGGTTTGGGAATTAAATCAGGAATATCTGCCATTGTAGTCAACAAACAGTCATACGGTACTGCGCAAAAGTCCTAGGCCACCATCGGATCAGACATATGGTTTCCCGATGGTATAACGATTATCTATAATTATTTCTTAAGTCTCTTTATTAGATTGCAACCACAAATGACATTAAATTTGCTCACAAAAATGAGGGGATTTTTCGAAATGACGGTGACCATACACCCTACTGAACGGTCCATGTGGGGGCGCTCTGGTCCAGTTTGACATGCCTCTGTTCACCCCCATGAATGTATCACTTGCTACCCGATCGCCGTAATTCTTTTTGCTTCTCATCTTGCGTAATCGCACAACTTTCTTTGACTTTGTATTTGCTTTTCTGATTATGTCGTTGAATAAAATCAAATCAAATGCTTCTCTTTTTAATCGCTTCATATTCGTTTCGAAACGTCCCCTCGTTTCCTGAGCGGTTTAATCAGAATAAAAAGCTTCTCTAGGTTACGGCGGTGAGTATTTAGTGTCCTTACACTGGAGCAGTAGAAGCTTCATGAAGAAGCCAGGTTGACCCTTGTACACTCTGAAGAAGCTGGATCGAAATTAGAAGGGTAGCAGCCTTTGGTACAAGGAGAAAGGGCTAGGATGTCTTCAGTAATGGAATGAAGATCAGTAGAAAAAGGATTACAGTGAGACAAATCCAACTATTTTGGTCCAATTGTCAAATATTCAAAACCGCAAATGGAGTGGTGGCCTAAGACTTTTGCCCATATACTGACATATGACACCTGATGTCACAGCAGCGGAGCAATAAGAACTGACGTAACGATCAGTGACAGTGCCGAGGACAAAGTGTCAGTGACCTTTCTTGGGTGCAGCAGGCTGAACGTACGAAGGCAGAGTCTTCATGGCTCCTCTTAACTCCTGTTTCAGAGCTAGCATGTATTCGGCCTCTTCTCCTGTCTGCAAGGGCACCGGCTTATGCTCCAACGGCTTTGCATATGAATCAACGAAGGAATAAAACATCCAGTTAAGCATAATTATTAGCAATAGCAGACATGCAATGTAAATGCAGTGAGAGCAACGCATTATCTGTTATCTCCAGCGGCGTACTGGGCTCTCCTGGTCTACATGCTGCAACGGCTGGAACAGCCAGTGACCCGGGAACACCAAACGTCTCTCAAGTATTACTGGTCGTAAGAAATCTCTACTGCTGGAATGACGAACAAGTGATCCGAGCGGAATGTAGTTTGTTTACATGAGTCTGACTTCATAGATTTGCATTATGGGAAAAAAAAAGCTCAACGTAAAAATGATTTTTTTGTCGTTTGAGGAGTAGAGATTACTTATGACCATTAATAATTGAGAGAGGTTTGGTTCTCCAATGTCACTGCTTTAGTACATTTGGCCATGCTGAGCTTTGGTAACATTAAGCGTTATAGTCTTCCCCAGTTAATGGAGGATTTAGGCTAGCAGAGCACCATCGGTCGAACCCAGTACACTAAAGCTCACTATCATCCTGGTGTCTTAGATGTTTCGCCTCCTCTAAAACAAATCAACTTTCCATACATATTGCATTTAGCCTTTTTGTTTTCTCTCAAATAGGAGCCAAACGTTTCCTTTGCTAAAGCTCGAGCAGAGAACAAAAACATCGAAGCAGAAATCATCATGATGTACGTGATTAAACGGCACACCGGTTCTGGTAGATAGGTGCGGACATACATAATACAGACATCCTTAATACACACCGTGTATTTGAAGCATGAAATGCGTTAGTAGGTGGAATCAAAATCCAAAAAAATGGATTTTTGGTTCCCAATCAGAACCGGGTTTCACTTCCCAACCCTGACAATCCTATTCATCCCTCGAGACGGCGCCCACCGCAATAATGAGCTTCTGTTAAATAAAGCATTTTTTTTGTACAGTAAAATGCACTGTATATCCGTCTCAGACGATGACTTGCCTCTAACAGAAAATTGTTAGAGAAAAAAAGAAGCGTGGCATAACTGATCATTTATGAAGCATGGTGGCACATTCATGTATGTGTGAGTCACTTGTCTTGGTTCATTATCTAGCGGCTAACTGCACTCAAAAGAAAGACAGCTCAAACAGGAAACAGACACGCAGGAAAATTGCCTTGTGATCGAACGTCCACTCGATTGTTTCGGTTTGAAAGACACTTAGCTGTTCCTTACAGATCCTCCCGCATACTGCTACTAGATTTCCCAGACTCCCGTGCACTTTCTAATGACATTTACGAACGTCCATTCAACAAGCCGTAACCCTGTACAGAATTACAGAATTACTAATGATACACGATACTTTACATAACGTATAGCTTGTAGAGTCACTAATAATTTTTGTAGGGTCACTAATAATTTGACCAATGTGTTTTTGGTCAAACCAGACGTTCAAACCTGCAGAACACACAAAGAAAAGGGTACTACTTACAACAGGACAGAATTTGACTCGAATTGGTGGAGTTGGTGGTGAGTGCGATGTGGCCCTAAAATAATATCCCGATGTTTTCGGATACTTTTGTGAGAACGATATATTCTGCAATCTACTTCCACTACAAACAATCGCAACACAATCTATTTTGTACTTTCAAATGCATCACCTTATACAGTGGGTGGGTTATAATGTCTTATAACCGGCCTTGCTGTGGCAACTTGGCAGAGGTGGGATTTGAACCCTGAACCTTCTGGTCCAGAGTCCAGTACCTTAACCGCTAGGCCACCACAGTCCTACAGTCCCTTTCACTGCGGTAGCCTAGCGGTCGAGGTAATGGAGCTGTTGGTTCAAATCCCACCTCTACCAAGCTGTCACAGTTGGATCCTTAAACAATGCCCTTAACCCACCATGGCTTGAATTGTAAGACTGTATTGTTTTGTATTGATTGTAAGTTGTAAGTCGCTCTGAATAAGGGCGTCTGCTAAATGCCGTAAATGTAAATGTAAATGTAATGTAATCAGAGACACACATAAAGACATGTCTGATGTACGTAACTCACTGGAAACAGTGGTGTAGGCTGGACAGTGGAAGGTGGAAGGTTTTCTCCTTTGGCTATTCCCACTGCCTCGACAGGGAAACTGAGGTGAGATCTTCCTCTGCCTCGTCCTCGTCCTCGTCCTGCCATCTTTACCTCATCTTAGGTCAACAGTAAACTGGCTTCTGTAAACAGACAACAAAGAAACTAAAATCAAGCCTTGCATGAATACTTCATATATCATAGTATCACGGGCAAGCAAATTTGTGTTCATCCATCGAGCTTCATTCAGAGATGGAAGAGACCTCCGAACAACACACACTTAATGCTGTACACGGTTAAGCACTGAAGTCTAACCCAACTCTCAAAAATTCGGGGATATTTCGATTTGAAGCGTCCCCTCATTTTTGAGCTCTATATTTAACTATTTAGGTTTACATTTGATTTGAAGGGAAGAACCTGAGCAGAGAATGACTCTCAAATAAACGTAGGTGAACTTAAATACCGATTCTTACTCTTAGTTTGGTCTGTAGCTCCCAAACAGGCGTCTTTGGTGACGTTTAGAGACGAGAGAGAGAGAAGAAAAAAAACAAAGTTAAAGCTGAGCTATGTAAAGCTGGCTAATGTCTGGATGGCTAACCGAAATGCTAATATCACTGTCACGGTACAGTTTCGTCTAGTGAACCGGTTATTTATGCCATTCGGCGTTTATTTATAACATTCCTGCAATAAAGGCTGGATTTCATATCCGAGGCAGGATAATAAGCTAAGCTAAAGCCCGAGTTCCCCGCCAAACAGAATGTAAACAGCTAGCAGGAAGGAGCAGACTGAGAGGCTGCTCAGCCTGTAAGGCGGCGTCCCGCCCCGGACACATCACATCCAGGCTGGTTTCAGATTTTTTAGAGGAAGCTGCAGTTCTGTTTCTTTCAAACACTGAACGAGAAAGGTTAAGATTATATGACATGATTATTATATGGTTATTATAATATTATTCAGGAGTTACTGAGTTTGAAACGCAACCGGACCGAACGGCGATATCGTTTAACCTTTCAAACAAATCAACCTCGTTTCATTTAAAATGTGTTCCCACCAGAACACAGATTAATAAAATATGCACTTGAGTGCATGATTTAGTACTACTTAATAACCCACTTATTATTATTATCATCATCATTACTGCTCCGACTACTACCAAACCACTGGTAGTAGAGCAGTAGTATTGGCAGTAGTAGTTGTACGCTCACCAGATATAACATGATCAGCTGTGAATGAAATATAACTAATAGTATCTAACACTTACAGAAATTCTTATGAGAAGTTCTTATAGGATGGGATTTTTGCCACGGCTGGTAGATCCGTATAACCGCACAGTTTGATACGCATGAAAACTCAGCTACTTCCTTCGCACTATGGCCTTTGGCACACCCAAACGCAGTCATGCCTTTTTGCCAATCATTAATTTTGGCTTTGTGACCCATTTTCCACATTTCAAATGAGACTACATTCGATACAGATTCGCTACACTCTACTAATCTATGTAAACTCAATCTGTCCTCTCAATCTATGAAACCCCGCAGGTGTATAGAGTATAGCAGTAACAATACCTGACACATTCCAACTACAAACATTTTGACAAATTCATTATATGATATACATACACACACATATATATCTATCTCTCTCTCTCTCTCTCTCTCTCTGGACGTGAAATTGACACTTTTCTGCTGTATTATTTCTATATGTTAATCCTAAACTGAATGCAGTATGTAAGACTTGTATTTCTTCTGTTGTGGCCTAGTTGTCTCTATCAAATCTTACATAGGAAACAAGCTGCACTTTTGATTGTGTTATGAATGGTAGTGTAACTTAATCAGCAAATAAACTATTCAAATGAGCTTATTTATTTAGCACACATTCATCAACATAAGCTTTACTTGCTGCTAATTTGTTAGAACTCCAAACTTCAGGTTAAACCTAAAATCAACTATTTGCATTACTGCACATTACTTTAAATTCGTGTCTAGCTTAAAAGCACAGGCGTCTGACTCACTGGATTTCTGTTGTCGAATTCTGATTGAAGATGGGTAAGCAAGGACGGAGACGCACACTAGTTTGTTTTTACAGAAAATAAAATGCAAACAAGAAACTCTTAGTTGTATAGTACTTATGCTTATAATGTAAAACAATATAATATTATAATATAATATTTCCTTGGTACGATGTATTAAGGAGGCAAGTACAGCTACTGTAAAATCCTGATAGCTTTCTCTAACATGGAAACGATCTAAAGTCAAAGTCAAATTTATTTCTATAGCGCATTTTACAACGGAGCATTATCTCAAAGCAGCTTTACAATATTATATTATCTTAAAAGGCCAATCCTAAATTGAGCAAGCCTAGGGCGGCAGTGGAAAGGAAAAATGGTAAATGGTAAGTAATTGGAGGCACATCGTCTCCTAATAACTGAAGGATGGACGAAGTTCTCACTCTAGTGGGACCCAAGCATGGTGGGACTGGTTTATAGTAGACTGGGTGGGTAATATCTGTCATTAGCTGACAAAACATAATTCTTCTTTTCCAACACAGATATTGATCTTATTTTTATATTTGGTGTTTCTGTGCTGACTTTGGTCTGGCCAAGCAGTGACAAGATTAAACAAACAGCCATGCAATCTGAGGGTAGAACGTGTACGGCATTGTAATAAGATGATTAACCTTTCTGGCAATCGATATGTCGCATCTCTGTCCTGCTAGAGGTGAAGTGGAAGCAATTCGGCAGCAACAGCAGCTTGACTGCAAAGTAGGGGATCACACAAGCGCACAGAACAGGACGATGAGTGTTGACACACGTTAAAATAGACATTCGTTCGTGCAAGAAACACAGACTGAGTTCCAGACTGGCTCTGGTCCAAGAACAGCACCTGAATGGTATGTTTGCTGGTTGCTATAGAGAGTGGTAATAATCAATGAAACCTGCTTATTGGAACAGCTTCTGCGTTCGTACCTACATGCCCCCAGTATATTAACAAAAGGTCAAGAGGTCAAGATATCTGACCAATCAGATTGATGGTTTTTACTAGGGGGACTGTAGGGGACATCACTTTCTATTTGTGTGTTAATTTGGCTAGATAATGTGAAATGGTGACATGCAAGGAAATGTTTAATAACTGAGTGAGGTCAGCCAAGCCTGCCTACGAAATAATAAACAGTTTTCTGGAAGTGCTCGTTACTCTTAAGTCATGCACTGCCGGCTTGCTCATCAGGGTATAGGAGATGTGCCTTCGTAGTCCTTCGAAGGATGCATGCAGCTTCTGCATCTCCAGAGGAGGACTGAAAGGAAATGGCAACACAAACACAGCTGCTAACAGGGACAATGCTAAGACAATACAAATACTAACAGCCAACACAGAATAGAAGCCAGAACACACTAGACAGGGAACAGTTCATAAAACAAGAAAGCAACAGACAAACCTCAACAAGAGGAACCGGATGCGACAGGAACATCAGGATCAACAGGAGCCAGGACCAGGAACAGACCAACACGTTGGAACGGACGAGACCTGACAAGGGAGTAAACAGGTTGGAGGGATTATACAGAGAAAGCAGACTAGGCTGTACTTAAGCAGTCTGCTGTGGAAAGAGAAAACGGTCAGAAGGGATCCATGTAGGATGATCCAGCTATTGGGCTGTTCTGGGTGCCCATTACCCTGACAGCACACACAAAACATACAGTATAACAAACATGCAGTTCCCACATCTGGACCAACCCCCTCCTGCTCTGATAGATGACTCAAGACATAAAAACAAAACAGACCTTTTCCTCTTATGCTACGCTTCTAGACATCTCTATGCATGGCATATTCACATCCTTCTGAGATCTTACAAGCATGGGAAATCTGGTTGGAAAGTTGAAAGGATAAGGCAGATTTTTATAAGTGGTGTGAACAAAATCTGTACATAGCTCCAACTGCCTGCTATAAAAAGCACAAATATAGCATCTTTTGACTGGTAGATCAGTTGTGTCTCTCTCTCTCTCTCTCTCTCTCTCTCTCTCTCTCTCTTCCTCCTCTCTTTCTCTTTCCTCTCTCTCTCTCTCTCTCTCTATTTCTCTCTTGCATGTCACCGTGGGAACGCTTCTGTCGGAATCCACAGAATCTGTTACCATAGAAACTGTGTTCTATAATAGCTTCAGTCACTGTGTTAGTATTTATGCAGTCTGGGAATTGTATCCCACCCCTAGTTTTTGGTGAGGGGTCTCAATATTTATTTAGGCCACAAACTGTAAACTACAGCATTTAAGGTGCACGCCATTCAGGGGACCGTTTGAGCTTTTGCAGTGCCCCGAAATGCTGCAGCCATTCATGATCTGCACCCAAATTCCAAAACTCCTGCACCTTATGTGAGAGATGAGACTGAGGCCCCTGAAATGCAAGATCTTGGCATATAGAAGAAAGGGCACAAGTAGACTGGTGGTATATAAAGTATAAAAGATCTCAAAGAAAGCAATGACTTTACATCATGCACAAAATGCAGTGCAGGTCTTACCAGACCCATGTCTGGGTTTATATGGACTAACTATTTATTTGCGCGCTTTTACCATTTATTTTGAGCATACAAGATCCGAACTGCTAGATAACTGGTGAATAATGGTAATGGTTGCAGATTTCACAGCCTCTAGACGTACAGCGTTGGGACCTTAAGCAAGTTGAAGAGGTGAATTAAAAGATCTGCGATGAACCTTGCATAACGTCTGTAATAACAGACCCAATAGAAACCACGGAACCACACGGCTGAAAGCGCAAGCAGGGACACGTCTGCACCTCAGCAGCACGCGCATGGTGTGAAGTCCATGCACGGCAGCAGATATATAGGCTGCATGCACGCGCGCGCGCGTGTGATGGTGGCGGTGATGATGATGATGATGATGATGTGATTGGGGAAGTGTGTCGCCCCCTCCGCATCGTCTTCGTCCGTTTGGTCGCCGTTCGGCTCGGAAATCACTCGGAGCTCCAGCTGCCCACCGGCCGCCCCCGCAGCCACCAGATCCAGCCCCAGATAGCTGGAGCAATGAGGGGAAAAGGGGCACCCATTTAACGCCCAACGATCGGGCGCACGGGACTGGCACAGCCTCAGCAGATTTGCCTAGACGGACTCGGCGATGGAATGAATGCATTTAGCGCAACCGGGCGCAGTCGCGGTAAGAACACCAAGAGCCTGCAGGGCTGCAGGGAAACCGCGCGCGTGCTGCGGATCCATTTTCGTCAGCTCATTCCGTGCTTCTTGAACGCTGCCTAACGTTTGTGCGTGTTACAATATTCATTCTGTTCAGTTCATGACTAATATTTGACGCTGGTGTACATTGGCAAGAAGGATTTGGACTGTGAGCTTATTTCTGTCTGGTTGATTCGGTGACTTTTGCGCACTTTCTGAGTAACATCTAAGGCACGCTTCAGCGAAACAAGATGCAGCCGTGAAATCTTTGGCGTCTCTTGGATTTCAGTCCGGTGTTTGTTCGAGCCACCGTGAGCCCGTCTCCCTTTCCTGGTGTAGACGCTTTCATTTTAGAAGTTGAGCCATTGTGGACGCTTTAGATTTTGCTCCCAGAAGCGCATGCACGCTGGGCTGATTCGCAGGTGTCCGATGTTTAGACTGCTGTTTTTTTTTCTCATCATGTGCATCCATAGCTGATGTGGTGAATAAACGTTGCGGGTGCAAACGAGATCTTACGGTTCGAATAAATCACCCAAATGATTTGATGATGGCTCAAATCTGGCGGTGTGCCGGAATGTGGAAAGTTCAGACATGCTTGTGTCGACGCAGTGCGATTAGACTGTCTGGTCAATCTACCTTCTTGGTTTCTGAGTGTTTTTGGAGCAGAGCGAGCTGATCGTCATCTTGTTTGGCTTTTAATAGGGACGAAGCTTACGTCAGAGAGACGAGCTGACGTAGGCAATTGATGCGACACCAAGTTTGACACGTTATGGCTATAAATAGCATTTGAAGCCCAGGTTATGCTTTGCTTCTTATAAATCTGTTTAATTATATTTAAAAGCTGTGAAGAGTGACGCGTTTCTTTATTCAGCACCACGGAGAGCGGCACTCTAAAAATAGAGCTTCTAAAATCTCCTGATTCTGAAAAAAAAAAAAAAACCTACTGGACTTCGTCTTTTAAGACATAAAGACAGAAAGAGACATTTCCACCTACCTCCTGCAGACATCTCTCTTAAGAAACGTTAACCCTAAAACAACACAATGTCAAAAATGTTGTTGTTTTTTTAAATAAGAAATACTTTTTAAATAAATCACGTCACGTCAAGTCGATTCAAAACAATACAAACCAAATAATCATCTTTCCTACGGTTCATCCTATAAAACTCACTGCATGGGATTGACTCTCTTTAGCCACCATTAGATTAGATATAGGAAATCTAAAAATGAACCACATTTGCTGAGGGAAACGACGTTTAGATTTTCTTTTACTGCTACATAGATATAAAAATAGAAATTAATACTAATTCCTGTTTACTATCGATATATTACTACTAGCACACAGGCGTTATGATTTACTAGTTAAAGTAAAGTAAATTCATATGTTCATTTAGTAGTTTTTAAAGGTTTTCAGTTCCAGTAAAAACACATCCTGACCAGGGTTCCGGACCATTGCAGGCCATGACATGCACACTGACTTCTTTACTATAATACTTAGAGATAAATCGGATAAAAAGGTTTATACAGTTCATCCATATGCATCATTTTGGAAGGAATTACACCAGGGACACAAAAACAGACCCACGGTACTGGGGCACGTGCCCCAGTTAAATGTCGCTGTGCCCCATTTGCTCAGTTCTGTCCCGCAATTGCTGAGCAGAACTACGGGACATGCTACGCAAATTCTCCACAGGCACTACAATTCCCATAATGCAAAGGTTTGTGCATTTTCAATCAAATGAGCCTTTTGGGGTTTTTATTACATGGCTTAATGGACATGAATAACTGTTTAAAAGAAAGTCAAAAACACAGCAGACAAGGTAATGTTAGTATATAGGTCTGTTTGGGCCATTTATAAGCATATATCCTACCAAAAATAGACCAGGCGCTCATTAAACTAGGAAAGGTATTAGTTACATGAGCTTAAACATAAACAATATAATGTATAATCCTTTAACTTTGTTTGGTTCCTTATTTCTTATCTATGCAGAATAACATCCATTGTATTGCTAAATAAAATCAGTTAATCTATCTAGTGTTTCTTATTTTATTCACAGTTGTGCCTTACTGCTGACTGGCATGCAGATGGGTAAAGCTGTACCCCTGTACTCTCTGTGTGCGCACCAGTAGGACAGATGGTCTAGATTCAGATACCAGAGAGGGGCAGTACCCTGGCCCTTGAAACCGTTTTATGTTTATTGAATTGAAAATAGAAATCATTAAGTAATTAAGGAGTTTTTAGAGAATGGCACAGCTGGTAGGAAATGGAGACATGATTAAACGTCCTTTGAAATGAGAAACTTTGGAGACAGTTTCAACCGATTCATAGCCATGATTGAGGAGCTGTTTGTTGCCAGAATGTGACTTGTGACAGAATGACTTGTGTGCACTGCTCACAACAATTAGGGGATATTCCGTTTGAATTTTTGTGTGTCAGTGTCAATTTTGAGAGAGTCCCAGTGCCTGCATGTTTAACCTCCATGCTACAGAACGGCGTCCTTAAAGCCGGTCGGGACATGCTCCACCTTAAACCAGCATTCTGAAGGATGAAGGACTCCATCGGATTTGACTGGGTCAGAGGACCCAAAGGGAGCGGCCCAGCACGGCTTCATCCACACCTGTCATCTTAGCCGTTACGGTCTCAGTAACTGCAGTGCAATAAAACCATACAGGCCCATAATGGGAACAGACATGGACACTACTCAATATAATCCAATAATCCTTTGAAGGAACACAGCATACGCACGGAGCAAATCATTGATTATGTGGTCAGTTTGGTTGCCATACTCGTGCGGCTCCCAAG
This sequence comes from Parotocinclus cabessadecuia, assembly GCA_036873895.1. NCBI lineage: Eukaryota > Metazoa > Chordata > Actinopteri > Siluriformes > Loricariidae > Parotocinclus > Parotocinclus cabessadecuia. Next base: position 334,731 of record JAYJMA010000027.1, on the reverse strand, counting down.
CTGCTACAGCTGAAGCTACTTGTCCATACTGGACATGCTGCTGCATGACTTTTAAGGCAGCGAAAGTTCACTTTGAGTCGATCTGATTGCATTTAGACAGCCGCTGTTTTGTCTCTGCAAAACTGTTCGCTGCTACACGTTGATTTGTGTGACTGCACCCACCCTCGCATACTTCCCCCTACATCAATGGCAGCAATGGATCGAAGGTCACGTGCACTCTGGGGAAAACATGAGGAAGAAGGTCTAACCGGGGGACGGAACCAAGCAAAAGCCATGTCTTCATGGGACACCAGAGAGCAGTGGAAAAGATCTGGCTGCATGTTCCCCTTGTTACTCGCATCTAGTGCAGGCCACATTTGAATGTAAATACACTTGAATGTAAAGAATCTCTCGGCAGCAGATCAGAGCTCCGTCTGCCAGATTCTGTCCACTTCAGATTGATGTGGAACAGCTCGCTGCCTCCCACTGATCGACACTCATACGCATTCACAGGCAGGTCAGTCTTGAAGAACAGACTCTAAGGAAGCGAGGAGAGAGGTGACGGAACAGAGTGTCGCCTGCCTACAGTTTGATTCATTTGTCTTGAACAAACTCACACAGGCATCGCAAACATCCCAGCAGCAAGACGGACACTTCAACCTTTATCAAATTTAACTCTGTTATTGTGTGTGTGTGTGTGTGTGTGTGTGTGTGTGCGTTTTAGCCGTGCAAAGGACTGCGGGTCCACAGAGTTGAATTATTCCTGCTGAGAGCATGGCTTTCTGACTGCTCCGTCATCATTTAAGCTCTCAAATGGGGAGAGCACTCTCGAAGTAAATAAAAGCCTAGAGCAGGTTCAAAGAGCGGTAACAAACGGCAAGGTGCAAATCAAATTCGGTCGCTCCTCCGCTAGCGGCCAGTCTTCGTTTGTCTGGTGTGGAGAATGATTCATTCTCGTGTCTGCGACCTCTAACCCCCGGTTCTCCCGTTCAGCGTGTGCAACTAAATCCACAGTCACTCCTCACGCTCCTATCGCTCTCCGCCCTCCCTGCCGCCAGCCCTCCATGCCTGGCTCGCTTACCAGCTCGGCAGAATAGCAGCTTGTGTAAAGGCGTCTGTGGTGCTCGCTAGGGTTGAGCATGATGAGGAATCACAGGGAATCAGTAATGAGCACAGAGCATGGGTGCAGAACCCAAGCGTCGGTCTCAGCGGGAGCCTTGCTGTATCCAGAGCTCTGATTTAGTGACGTGACTCATTTGTTTAGTGCTCGCGTCGTTGGATGTTTACTAAGGATTAACTGACAAAATAAGGAAAGTAGAAAACAACGTAATCATACTGAAAGGGTTAATCAGGACTTGGCTGCGATACTTCGTAGTAGTCGAGTTTAGTCTCAACGTCATGAATCGGCCACTCCCAGTCTCTGTTACTAACATTCTCGGGCACTACAGTCGTGAACAGGCTGGATATCTGTCAGTGCCTCGAGAAATAAAGGACATTGATATCTGCTTCACAGCCTGCTCTCCAGAAGGTTCAGTGACGTTCAAATCTGCTGCTGGAGGACATGCCTGACGTCTGCCTGGCGTTCAGAGCTTTCCTAAATACAATTAGCAGCACGTATGTTAGCATTAGCATCCAATAAAATGAGACAATCACCAGGAAAATGGGTATCCACAACAGGTTGCATCTGATCCTGTAAATTCGCTTTGCAGCGAGCGTCGTGGGCTAAAGGCTTACGTCCATAACGGAATCCACTCACATTCGGATTCGTACTCCACACCGCAGACTGCTCTGCATTACAGCTTTGTCACGTTCACAGAGAATTTTGCTGAGCTTGGATAACAGGAGCGCTCACTCAATTATGTTGTTATTGTGGCGGCAGCACTTTTTTTGCAGTGTCGAGATTCAACGTCTTACTACCGAGGCACTTTTGACGCTTTTTAAAAAAACTTTTAAGGCAGCTGCATTAAAGGTTGCTTTTAGAGTTCTGCTAATTCTCTCCTTGGAAGAGACTGTGCTTGGTATCATATGGAGGCACCCCTGGTTGGCCTGCCTCTAGATTCCCTAGACTCAAGGGAATGCTGAAACTTAGAAGATAGAAGCTTCTGGAAAGGTGGACCACAGACATATATAGAGGGCAAAGTAACTTAACACGAAATACAGACATGACCCTGAAACCCCTGCTTGGTGGATCAAGACAGTCTTGCCCTGTGGAACCGTGGTACAATTCTTCTCCTGGCCAGAGGTGGAACACAAACAAGTGAGGGTTAGCACTGGGAGCCAATGCTCTACCAAAGGGGCCATGTCCCAGTGTCTACGTATGCTTTCATCTTACTAGTCAGGGTTCCTATAAGTCCCTGGTGGGGCAATCAGATCATATGACCATGCCATTTGATGTCTTTGAATATTACTTGTAATAAGTATTAGACATAGTAATATTCTAGGGTTAGGGCTCCTCATGCATGGATGAAGGTGGATTGCATCCGTACATCAAGCTTTTTATTTAATTCCCATTGAAACTGTGCCCTTGACCAGCAAGGAGGTGAGTTTTGGGTGAATGTGTTTTAATTGAAAATACAATATATTTGCATTTGAGAAAAATGATAAATGGAAGGCTTTTTAGTATTGGTTTCAGACGTTCGCTCCCTAATGTACTGTGTACATCCGAGAGACCGGGCGGCGCTATTTCCCGTTGCCTTGTCCTCAACTATCAAACCTGACACTTTCGTTTCCACGTTTCTTTTGTTCATCTTTCTTTTCAACGTTCTTTTCTCCGATATTCCAAAAACATATTTAGGGGCAGCTGGTGTCTCTAGAACGAGCGTGTTTGCATGTGTGAGTGGGACTTGAGAAACTCTGGTGCCCTCTCTATAATTGCTTCATGCCAGTTGAGACCCATGTCCACAATACTCGCTGTCCATGACCCTGAAATGGATTAAATGTGTATGAGAATAAATGGATGAATGACTTTAATTTCTTTGTTTTCCTTTTTTTTCCTCTTCTCTCCCACACTTAGACGAACAATGCCCTAAAACACCATCCCAGTCAGTTGATCAGCTTTGAGAAGTTCTAGTTTCGTTTCAGTTTCTACTTTGGTTATACGGTGAAGCCGAAGCTCCAACTAGGACACGTATTGTACAAGGTATAGGAGACACAGATACATCTGCTGAAACCCAAAGTATGATTGAACAATATGTTTAAAAAGAATGCTGAACGCATTAAAAAGGCATGGAACTACCTTAGAAAGGGATCTGATCAGAAGAGGTGCCCCCCGCACCACCCCTAGCTTCCCACCACCCCCTATTGTCTTACTGCAGGAGAAGTATACATCTGTACCGGCAAACGGTGACAAGCCATGGTGAAATGACAAACAGACCCACCAATTTTCCATTTCTTCTCTCCCTTTCCTGTCATCTCACCCAAGCCACTGGCCCATCAATTGATTTCTCAGTGACAGAAGGCTGTGCTTTCTCCACATGTCGTCTACATAAATCTACCAGGACCTTACTTTGGTTTGCACTGAATTTTAAATCAGCCTGAATAAATCCAAGCCACTGGAACAGACTGTATCTCTCGCTGTACCCTCGCCCCCTCTCGCTGCTTCACTTTCACCCTGCAGTGCTGTTGTAGTAATGCCTTCCTAATTACCACATCAAGCTTGTCTGTGTACAATGAGCGCTTCTTTCTGCTTTCTGTTACGCACACCGAGATGGATGCCGTGCTCTCAGAGCTGTGTGCAATTTGCGTGCGATGCATTTATTGCTTTGATCATCACAATCAATGCTTTGACTCACCCCAGGGCCACAGGCAGCTGTTTGGTCATTGTCTGCTAATGCCCGTTATTAAAGTAGCTACAGCAGAGGGGGTGATGAGGCAAGGGTGTCGAAAGCAAAGCGCTGAAGGCGTGCCCCCAGGAGAACCAGCAGGTAGAACGTGACCGCTCTTGCCTCTGCTTAAAGGCGGAATTAACTACGCTCTCATCTGCAGTATATTCTGTACACGAAATTATACGCACGCCCCACATTGTTCAGATTTATTGCTTTGAAGGAGCAAAAAGATTGCATGTATAAGCAGTTATCAGATTTTTCAAGTGGTCATGTGAACAGCATTTTTCAGTTCGGAGTAAGAAGAAATCCAGTAAGAGAGCTGGATTTGATTTCAGTTATCGGATTTCTCCACACATATACAGTCGAATCCGGTTAATTAGACCACCGGTTAATGGGAGCAGCCGCTTATTTGGACCGCATCCTAAAGAAACTAAACAAATCCTATTATATATGTGTAATTTTATTCGCTTATTTGGACCAAAATTTGTTTAATCGGACCAAAGAACGTGAGAGCGAATAAGAAAAAGAAGCCACAAGTCGCCACTTAGAGTGGATACAAAGCGGGTCAGCGAGATATGGGAGGATTTTTGGGATCCCCGGGAGAATTGGTGCTTTTATCAAAGGTCAG
>JAYJMA010000027.1:281604-291641 GCA_036873895.1 Parotocinclus cabessadecuia | reverse complement strand
AAATTCAGAGAAACCGGGACTGTGGGGGACAAAAAAAAAAAAAAAAAGCGTAGCGATGGTCTGATGAAGTGCTAGCGACCAAAAAAAACCTCACCAATGGTTTTAACAGCCTTCGGGAAAACCCCCCCCCCCCGATGCACCATGCGACGTGTCCTGTGACTTTTGACTCACCCTGGGTATACACCGCTCACAAAAATAAGAGGGGAGGGGGGTAGTATTTCGAAATGAAATGCAAGTTCTCTCAAAGAAAACAATTAACCAAATTACCAGAGCATCGATCAAGAGGCGTGAGAAAACAAACGTTTAACTCTCCCTGGTCCAGCTTTCCCGGTACCGAGCGAACAAGAACAGCACAAAGAAAGTCTCCGAAGGGAGTTACCGCGCTGAAGGATTTGCCTTCGCTCGTAAAATACGCGCTCGTAGCCAGAACTCGAACTCGCAAAATCCCTTATTCTTTTTTTCGGCTGCTGCGAATTAGCGAACTGCTGATTTCATAACGGCTTGAGCGTTCAGACCTGTGGAGACACGAGTGTGCTCTTAAAAGGCTTTCCTGCTTCCCTGAGCGGCACCAACGCGGCGTCTGTGAAAAAAAAGAGACGAGGTAAGCCTGGACTAACGGCCACTTTCAGCCCGAAACCCAAGCTCTTCCATAAGCATTCCTAGCGTACTCCACACGTACAGCCGAACTGTCCACGGATCCAGAAAAGCAGAGCAGCACGCTGTACTCAAAGGCCCGATACGAATCCAATTTCTTAGCCTTCCTCACCGGAGCGCACGCACCACGGGCACGGGTAATTGAAACCCCAAACGAGAAAGAGCAGCGTCGGTTATTTCCGACAGGGGTAATCATGCTAAAACAAATCACCGAACGGATCTCGATCCGCTCGCTTCCGGCTCACGCCGACCATCAGTCCCGAGCGATCGACAGACAAATGTAATAGCACCCAGACCCAAGGCCAGGGTAGACGAGGGGAGTGGAACGTCATCGTCATCGAGTCATCGTAGGGGTTGTGCGATATTGAGGAAAAATACCACAGTGGTGACTCTGCGCTGGCCGCTAGTGCCGCGACGGACGAGTACAGAGATCATTTTTCGGATAAGGGATAACGCAACCTAAATGAATCCGCTCCGGACCCGAGACACTGAATGGAGTCGGATAACACAGGAGCTCCCTGATAAATCCGTCGTAAAGTAAAGGGATCAAATTCTGCGAAACTGATCCACTAGTGATAAATGCGTGCTTTTAATGAATCCCTCCTTTTTTTCCCCACCCAATTTAGGAGCATTTTACCTTCAGTTGCGCGGATATCGCGACGTATCGGAGGGGGACCGATTGTCTTACATTCTATCGGCTATCGCAGAATCGCAGTATCGTCACATCCCGTCCAGTCACGTCAGCTCAGATTTATTTCTAGAGCGCTTGGTCTGTACTAATCGTCGCAAAGCAGCTTTACAGGCTTGTCTTATCTTTAAGGGCCAATCCCAAGCCGAGCAAGCCTAGGCTGACAGCGGCAAGGAAAAACTCCCTAAACGTACAAAGAAGAAACCTTGGGACAAGCAAGCCAAAAAGGGACCCGTCCTCCACGGGAGGCTTGGTTGCTCTAATTGAAATAGTTACGTTTGTATAAACAGTAAATACTCCGTAAAAAAAGAACAACTAATACATTAAATAATGGAAAAGATTTAAAATATTATGACTTTGGCGGGAAGTCCTTTGTCACATTGTTCCTGTGTTAACGTGATATCGTATCGTATCGTAGGTGCCCTCCTGTTCCCGCCCCTAATGTGCAGAGGCCCCTCCTACTGCTAATGCAGTGAACACATGAACTACCAAGATGTGTTTTGGTCTGGGTTGTTGTGCAAAACGAGAGGCGTGTCAGCTCGCGCATCGTTAAAACGGCAAGGAAGATAGCATCATCGACGACGACGACGACACCCCTATCTCATCACATCCAAATATAAGAACAAAAGAAGAAGAGGGAGCGGACTGGACCGGGGAACCGTTCGTTATGAGCACTGGAGATCTGGCACGAGCCTCCAACTGCCAGCACTTCATCCTCATCGCCATTCAGCTTCCCACACACACACACACACACACACACACGCACTCACACTCACACAGCAGTGTGCTGACAGACAACAGAACGGGCATGCTGCTAATTTGCGTAGAGTAGACTCCAAAGCCTGTCTCATACAAGCTGGAGGAGCAGATCTGTTCACGTCTCTCTTCGCTCTCCCCCTGTAGCCTACATCTGAGGCTTCATCCACAGAGAGGAGCTCACCTTTGTCCGGTGGGGGCCGGTCAAGGGAGCGGTGGGTGAGAGCGACCGGACGAGTCAGGGCAAGACACGCTTAGCAGGCAGCCTGCGTGCGGCGCGTCTCTCGATATCACAAACGCTTAAGCACACAGGTCTTCATCAAACAAGGCAACAACTCCAGGCTGCGGGGGTTGCCATGGCAACCGGTATGCCTATTTTTAGACGGTACCACTAATCAATTTAATTTCTGCAGTAGCCCGAGGCAATCATGGAGGGACGCAATGCTGGCCTTGGACAAAGACAGACAGACGGAGAGACGGGAAGAGAAGACGGACAAAGTCAGGCTAGGCCGGGGTTAAGATGAAAGCTGAGAACGCCCTGAAACAAAGACGAGCTCCGGAACGGCCTCAGACGGCCCGAACGAAGGCTGAGCCCTTTGCTGGTAACCCGCGTAATCCGTGTAAAAGGTGGAGAAGAAGAAAAAAAAAAAAAAAAAAAAAAAAAAAGTCTCCAGCCATGCTTATGAAGGTTCGTTTAAGAAACGGAACGTGCAGCGGCCCCGAGAAGCTCTGCTCCTCTGCCGTGCGGGGCCTGAGCTCCAAAAAATTGGCCTTCTGTTTTTGATTAAGCGTGCAAGACAGCGAGAGGGATTAGGACTGATTCCAAACTCCGGAGAGGGGCGGGCGCTACGAGCAACGAAGGCGACCGGGTCTGCTCGGGCAGGGAGGAAGAAAGCTAGGGGTCGAGTGCAGTGGCGCAGCTTTAAAAACGCAGGTACCGAGAGCAGGAGTCGCTAGTCGTCGCCTTTTGTCTTTCATGCCCCGTATTCCCATAGTGCCGAGTGCAGAGCCAAAATACATGGTCCAGTTCAGGCCGGTTACTAACCTCAGAACAGGGAATTATCGCTCAACGTAGCCATTAGCGGTCAGAATGCCAAACACACACACACACACACGCGCGCGCGCACACGAAAGCCTGAGAACGTTCGTACATTTTGCCCACATTGGTGTCAGTTCAGAAACGTGGAAGTGGCCATTTAAGAAAATCTCAACCTAAAACTTGGTAGCTCAGAGCTTAGAAAGGGTAAACACAAACATCTGAAGTCAACCATCAAACTCTCAGAGCGCTTCGCCGAGCATTTCATGTTACACACAGACTGACGGCAGCTGAAGTTACCATGTAGGACGGTGGACCTAATTGCTCAGCTCAGCCCAAAGCAAACTGTAGGGTCTCAGGCCGGAACTGGTGCCGAAAGACCCACAACTATTAACTCCACCGAGTTTAGCGCAAGTTCTCCATCCAGCGTAACAGAAACGATCTTTACCATAAGTACAGTACTGTGCAAAAGTCTTAGGCCACCACTAGACTGCTGTAATAAGTTCAAGGTGTAATGAGAGGATAGCATTATTTCCCAGTCTGTTTACTGAAATCCAATTAGAAAGCAGAGGAAATTCGAATGCAGTATTTAATAAACAGAAATACAGCGTCTCCAGGCTACAGTGGCGAGTATTTCATGGATCTCCCTTTACGCTTGAGCTTTAGCAGCATCTGGCAGCTTCAACGGGTTGCCAAGTTTAGCCTTCTACAGTTTGAAGAAGCTTGATGAGGAAGCTTTTCGAAAGGGGAGCAGCCAAGAAGCCGTTTTTTTTTTTGAAAAGCCTGAGATAGGCTAAACCTCACAAAGATTGGAATGAAGATCAGTGGAAGCGGTATTAGGGAGAGATTCAAATGTGTGTTGTCCAATCATCGGCATTATTTTACATTTAAGCAACAGAAACCCCAAGGCGAGTGGCGTGGATTTACAGCCATGATTCTTTTGGCGATGGCACACAACCTTGACTGCTCTTGTGCTTTTATACAAGTTTTATCACAACGAATAAAGAAACAAAGTAAATCAAAGACGTCCTGAATTCCATACCAATACTGACTAATACTGCCCCCCCCCCAAAAAAAAAGGTCCACAACAAATGAGTTCTTGCTACACAAAGGTAATCTACTCCGTCCCGACAAAAGGTTTACATAACTCAAACCTGTGTCTGAAATACAAAGCGTCATCAAGCGAAGATGAAAGGAAAAACAGGACTAAGTTAATTCAAATGTAAACAACAAGACTGAGTGAATTATGCGGGTTATTCCATAACTTGTATATGTCATATGTGTGCATAAAGCTTGTTGTTACTCGGCCACTCGTCAGAGGAGGGATAGGCGTTTTGGTACGAGACCAAATCAGCCAATCACTGTAAGGTCAGAACTAATGGTGTACAAATGGACAGTGCTAAAACCACTAATGATGTCCTAAGACTTTTGCACAGTGCTGTATGTCGCCATGGTTACCCTATATTCTTCTTCTTCAGCATCCAAGACTCTAAACGTTCCGGTCACAAACTCCAAACCGTCACAAAACACGTTGGGCAGAAGTGAATTGGTCGCTTGGTGTCCATTATTGAGCCCGACTGCTTTTTTTTTTTTTTTTAAGTACCTCGGGTCTTTATCCCTGAACATTTCTTCAACATCCAACACATCTACTATGAAGTCTCGATGCTATTTTTTCATCGGTCTGGGCTGGTCGCTGTATAAGAAATTTGGATGGATGCAGGCAGGAAGATGGGGGATGCTGGTCCTAAGGACCCAGCTTGGAATCCCAGACTGGGGTCACAACGTGAACGTCAGGTGACGCAGTCTGACCGGTGTCCCATCCAGGCAGCACCTTCGTCTGCGCCCAGTGAACTTTCGGGAAGTTTTCATGGCGGGATCCTGAGCAGGAACAGCAGGGTTCTGTGAGGCTCTTAGTCAGGTACTGTACGGTTAAACTGGCGATTTTGGGTTGCGGCATGACCGCGTGCGGCATTCCTTTGAATGTTTTTACGTGTCTATTATTCGCACAAATACTCATAAACACACACACACACACACACACACACACACACCTCTGTCTGGCCAACTGCATGTAAGCAAATGAAATATAAATCTCTCAACACACTTTGGAACGCCCTCCCGCGTCCCTGACTGAGCCCCATTCATCTACTTAATACAACTCAGGGTCGTGGGGTGTAGGGTCCAAACCAGAAGCGCTGGGCACATGGTCGGTAGCTAGATGAGCCATGTGAGGTATGAGGAGTTCCTTTGTGAGCAAGCAACGCCAAGTTGCAAAAAAGCAAAGCAGTGCACACCAGGAACGAGAAGGGGTGCAGGTTCTGGTGCCATTTCCTGGCGTCTTGTTCTCACCCATGAGTCCGTCCTTCAGTAAAGTACAGAACCAGCCTGTGAAACTCTTCCCCAAGCGTTTGTCCAGCGCACGGACCGACCTTTGGCTCCAAATCTGCCACATTGGTTATAAAGGAAAACGAGGAAAAGAGAGTAAAATAAAAAGCAAACTCTGTGGAGAGTTCCAAAGTGCTCTGTCTTGTTACTTTTGGCACTGTCTGTTATTCTCTTGACTCTTGCCGGCGCACAGTGATAAATAGGACATTACAAGGTAGCCATTTGCATGCTCTCGAAACAAGTTGAGGGCGAACACGTCTCCACTTAGGCAAATGGCTGATGGCAGGATCTCTTTTATTTTATCCCACAGCAGGAGGTCCGCCATCCGCAACTCCCAGCGCTAGGCATCCATCCGAGCACGAACTTGAACGCTAAATCATGCCTGAGGTTTGATTAGGTTATGTACGCACTCACGGAGCAGGTAGAACGAAAAACGTTTTTTCCCCCAGCTTTGAACCCCGGGAGACTCGGCAGGAAACAATAAGAGCCGATCAGCGCAGCGCAGCGAGGAAAAAAGCGATCGGCTGGAAGAAATGTTCTGAAAGTCGCGACCCGAGAAAGCGCCTGATTATTCTTCTCATGGTGGCGTGTTTACTTTAACGGGCTCGATTACGATCTCTTAGAAGCTCGAACAATCAGACCCCACGAACGCGAGCGCTGCTTCTACGATCCGATCCGATCTGATCAGATCAGATCAGATCGAAACGGATCGCGGCTTTCCCTATAAAAGAATAAAGCGCGACCGTTAGGTTTCGGGCTGAGCGCTGAGTGTGATCGGGCCGCGGCTGCATCCTCGGTCTCACCTTGGTCGCCTTCACCCCGCAGGTTCCCTCTCGCTCCGGTCTGCTTTGGGGATGCTGAGACGCTCCGTTACCTCTGGCGACTGATCCCGGCACCGGCGAGAAACACAAAGCCGCTGATTGGAGCGTGACGCGCTCCTGCTCTCGCTCCGCGCCGAGCCGAGGGCGCTGATTGGACGGCCGCGGTGTCGATGACGTTCCTCGCGTTACGGTTTGTTGTCGTGTCGGCGCGGAGGGAGGGGCGGGGCCAAGGCCACGGTCACGGCGAGATGTGTGAATGGGCTTGTTGTGGCTGCTGGTCGTACGGGTCGAGGAAGCTAGTGGGGCTTTACTGTCCTGTAAAACTCGCTAAACGAACGAGTTCTTTTATTATAAGCAAACCATGGTTATTATAAGTCATGAAAACTTAACGCACAAACATCTAACACTGAAATAAATGACTCTAATTTATACGCAAACAACAAGTAAACATGCTACTTCCCAAAACTAACTGGAAATCAGCGAACGAGCTGTAAATCCAGCACTTGTCAAAGATAAGATGTGTTATTGTTTTTATTCCATCATTTTTTTTGACGTTTTGAACATTCAAAACCCATCTATGTTTTCTTATACTCTTACACAAGTATGCTAACAGAGTGGCTAACTCCTGCTACCAAAAACTTTCAGCTGGGATTCCTACCGTATTTATTGGCCTCGACATGGTTCCTAAACTTTTGCCCAGCTTTCCAATTTGCTCAATTCAGGTAAAACACAATCAAGATTAAACTCAGCAGAAATATACAAACTTGTGTCCAGCAGAGGCTCCCCTGCTAAAAACTAGAGCATGTTGAATTCATATATAGATAGATAGATAGATCCATGCTGGTCCAAGTTGGCTTATGGTTATGTTGGTGAACTCATATGGTCTTACTGGTAAAGCCGGACTTGGCTGTTTTAAGCTGGCTCTAAATTCGGTAAAACATGTCATCTGATCAGGGGTGCCCAAAAAAATCATGTAGATGCTGGGAAAGGGACCAAGTGACTTGGTGTGTTGAAACTTCCCTAGGAAGTTCACATACAGCAGTCTCTAGAGTTTACACAGACTGACGTGCAAAACCCAAAAACTTCTGTTTCTCTGGTTGAAAATCTTTGATTTGGTAGAGAATGACCAGATGTGTTCGAGCTGCCAAGTAGGCTGTGGTAACTAGAACAATCAGACTTTAAAACGGCTGTAATTCAACATTTTTGCACATTCAAACTTGAAGCAAATGGGCTTCAACGGCAGAAGACATTAGTTTTATCCAGTAGTCATAAGTATGATCTCAGTGTTCTTCCATAACCTCCCTAGTGGCCAAATCTAAATCCACTAGAGCAGCTTTGGGAAGAGTCAGAGAGCATATGTGCAGTTGACAAGTTTGACATATGCAATCACGCGGGCATGTTCATTAAATGGAGCAATTAAAGCATAACGGTTTAATTTCAATACTGAAATTAAGCTCCTGGAAAACCGAAACTGAACCAGAAAATATTACAGTGGAGTCAATAGGTGAGTGCATTGTTTGGGTGGTTTGTGCTTTTGTTGTACAAAAATAACTTCTGCCAACCACATGGACAGTGTTTGACCAAAACTCTTGACTTCTGCTCCAATGATTGCTACCATTAATCTCATATCTGGCCTTTACCTTGGCCTTTTCCCCCTTCAACTGTGATAAAGCATCAATTGCTTTTCTCATATGTCTAAAATAAGAGAGCTCAACGTAGTGACCCGGTCTTTAAGAGACAGGACAGACTTGATTTGGTCAAAATGATTTGTTTTCATTCCCAGTCTTCACCAGAACAAAAAATAGTGAGTGCATATTGTTTAAATAAGTAATACATAAATACATTTGTTCATTGCGTAAATATTTTGAGTGCTTTCACATTCATAAAGGACCATAGCCTAGACTATTCTAATACTTTTTTCCTTAATTTAACTTGATTTTCCTACTGAAAATGAATTCTCCTAGTATTGTCACAATCAGATTTTCCAATACGTTCCTCTAACAGTCATATCTCACTCATCCAGAGCAAATTACAACTAATACAATACTGCGACAGAAAATTTTAAGCGATCCATGGTTATGAACCCTGTTCAAGGGTCCCCCCTGTGACAGCTTGGCGGTTAAGAGAGTTGAACCCTTAACCACTGCACCAGGGATGCCCTCAAGAGCTAATTGAGCATGCAAAGACATAGTTGCATCATATTGAGTAAGGTTATAATTATAATTGGCCGTTAAAGCTGATGGAAATTAGACTAGCTTTTAATGCCTACTAATCTAATTAGCTCACGAAAATCAATCAAAAGGGTCAGTAATATTTACTCAGGGGTCAAATTAAGCTTGTTCACACGCACGCCATAAACACTAAATAGGCACTCGTACACAGAGGCACACTGCACAGGGGAACGTGTGATTCTGTTAAAAATTCCTCAAACATTTCTGTAGACGAGTGCAGTTTGTTCGTTCTCCGCGATGGATGCCAAATTCTGAAAACCTTTTTTTTTTTTTTCCTGACAAACGTAATTAGGCAATTGATTATAAATTGTATTTATGCGCCTGGCCTTCTCTTTGTAACAGGTCTGAATTCAATTTCTTAGCTAGTGTAAATTTGCGTGATGTCAGGTGGTGTAACCATTGATGCCAACGCGTGTAATAAATAAAAAATGACGAATGTATGGTACAAAAGAAATGACTAATATAACAGGGCAGCACGGTGGCTCGGCGGGTAGCATCGCTGCTTCACAGCAAGACGGTTCCGGGTTCAATCCCAGAACGGGGCCTGGGTCCTCCCTGTGTCTGAGTGGGTTTACTCCAGGCACTCATTTCCTCTCAGTCCAAAGACAAGTGTGCTGGGTTAATTGGTGTCTCTAAAAGTGGCCTTTAGCGTGTGACTGTGTGCATGACTTGCGATTAATCCAACAATGCTTAGGTTTCAGCATCAATGTTTGTCAAGTGTGTGAAAAATCAATGCACTGCCATGAATAGAAATGCATCCGAAAAACATTCTCAGCATTTTACTGCATTATTGATGTTGACAAATGAGGGGTAAAAATCATACCCCGATATTTCCCCACTGTCAATACGATTTTGACATTTCATTATATACAAATCAACACACTGCTAAATTAAATAGGGGCTATTTTTATTATTTCATTTTGTATCCCCTCATTTTTGTGAGCAGTATAAATAAAATGGATGACACTTCTATTATTACCTACGGTTCTAAAATAGTCCTAAACGTGAGCAGTTTCGATAGAATATCTTGCCATTTCCATGTGTTTGCCACTTGCAGAGCTTGATGTGCAACTTGGTCTTGTTTCTGGGTTCATCACAGTATCTGTGGTATGTAAACAATCTTATCACGGAACAGCTTCATGCTGCTGTACACGACAATAGTCGTAAACAATAGTGGTCCAGCTCTATTATTGACCTTCTGGTGCCATTTGGGCTGGTATGTATACTCGCCGAACACAAATTATTATAACGTACCCAATAGCGTTCCTGTAGGCATTATTGTTGACATTGCTGGTAGCCCCGCCCCACATGCTTCGACACACCTAGGCAAATTACATTTCCATTTCCAGCATTTAGCAGACTTACAATTAATACAGTCTTTGTAAGCAACTGTGGGTTAAGGGTCTTGCTCAAGGACCCAACTGTGGCAGCTTGGCAGAGGTGGGATTTGAACCCTGGACCTTCTG
>JAYJMA010000027.1:269764-281504 GCA_036873895.1 Parotocinclus cabessadecuia | reverse complement strand
TCTGTTTATTTATTTTTATATATATCAAAATACATAAACACACACAATATATATATATATACACACACACACACACACACACACACACACACACACACACACACACACACACAAATATTCAACACAACAAAGGTGAACCTCCACCACTGACAGCTGCTCTTTTTTTTTCCTTCTCCCCAATGGCGTCCAGAGAATCCCTTTGATAAAGCAAATCCGCACCAAGGAACAGACCAAACTAGCCACGATCTACCAGTGTGGCCTTTATTACAGTGGCAGAGAAATGATCTGTCCACCGAGACACAGCAAAGTCTTGAACAACGGAAATAAATACAGGAATCTCTACTGTAGAGACCAGCGTTCAAGTGCCTCCTGTCCTGCTACAAATGCCTTAATACAAGGGTCAATCTAAACTTATCAGGCATAGGAATCCAGTATTAAAAAAAACCTACCAACAAGTGACTGAATAGTAGGCACCGTGCCCAAGTCCCTCAACAAAAAGAGTAGAGGGTCATTGTGATCAGGACACAGTGCATCCTGGTGCTCCAACAGCAGCTAGACAGACAGACAGACAGACAGACAGACAGACAGACAGACATTACATTACATTACATTAAGATAAGCTCTTGAAAATCAAAAAATAGATTGTTGCAAAGATGATGGCACACCTTGTGCGTGTTGACAAGCTCCCCAATAGAGATGTACACCACAGGCTTGTTGAGGATGATCATCTCAGAGTATTCATCAATGTTAAAGCGCTCCTCGGGTTCAGGAACGTCACACACAGCTTTCAGGAACTTCCTGTTTGTATAAGGGACTGTTCAGACTGAATGCTGAGCAAACATGATTACAATATTTTGGAGCCATTAGGAGGAATCCCTAGTAAGCTGCCGGGATTCTGACCTGAACTTGGCGTGCAGATGTGTGATGTAGTCGTTCAGGGCACGCAGGTGGGCCGAGTCGCCGTGGAAGTGTTTGTGAGCAGCGCCGTGCTGCAGGATTCGGGCGATGGAGCCCAGAGTTCGGCGCTGATCAGGCAGCAGAGCCGAACCCATGCCAAACTCGACCACGTCAAAGCCGTCAGGAGCCACGACCGCAGGGTTCATGTAGCGGTAGTACACCAGGTTACCTACAATCTAAGAGTGAATTCACAAAGAAGGATTTTTGTGAAACCAAACTACCTTCGCATGCAATGATCTTTCGACGAAGCAAAAGTTTACCTTGTATAACTCTTCTTCACTGGCCTGAGGAAATTTCTCATGCAGGGAGGCTCGCAGAACCTTTGCAGTATAGCGCAAACCATACCTAAGCAGTGAAAATCAACAAGGACAATAATTAAAAAAAAAAAACAACCAATCACATATCAAAGCGAACCGGACCGAAGCATGTCGGGTTTGCTCCCACGAGTACAGCTAAAAGTGCTCATCCAACAAAGCCCATGTTTTTCTATACCACATCAGGTAACTAAGCAACAATTCAGCTTGTGCCCATTTTGTCATAGCATTCGTTTTTCCTCCGTTTTTCATTTACTCTATGTAATACGTATTTACAGAGAGAGAGGAATTGAGCAGCTTGCTACATTAAAACCCATTCAATCTTCAAATTAATAGAGGCCGAGAAGCAGAAGACGATGGAACGAATGTTAAACGCTGTCTGTGCTGAGGGACTTCACTCTGTACTTTATGAGTGGAATATTGAGCCCCCACTGCAACAGGCTACTGAAGGCAGGTCAGATCAGACGCATGTTAAATACATTTAAATCAGAGCACAAAGAAATGGTCTACGCTGTCCAACTGGTATTAGCCCGTTTGCCCAGTGCCTCCAGATTCCCAGGATAATAAGCAGTTACACAAAGTCAAAACTCTGAATCGACCGGACACCGATACCGACCTTCCAAAATAAACTGGATATGGACACAACGGGCTCAAGACACGCTTGGATGCCGTTCTCAAGAAAAAAAGAGTTAAGGAAAATTCTTAAGTTGTTTAAGGATGAAATTTCATAGCATTTTTTCTATTTTTCTACTGGAAACCTTAAAATGCACTAATTGCAACACAAATGCTGCTGTGTGCGTGTGCGTGTGTGTGTAAAACGTACGGCAGTTTGTGGAGGCTGCTGGTAATGGAATGGAGCATGCGGTCAGTTAGACTCTGCAGGTTGGTGATGGCAACGTTTAAACGCTGCTGTACCTCCGGGTGACTCAGGGCCTGCTCTGCACTCACATCATATGGCAAGGAGCTGAGCGCGCACACACACACACACACACACACACACACACGCGCGCACACGCGCGCACACGCGCGCACACCATAAAAAACGTGACTTCACCACAGGAACGTGTACGCGTTTTCCAGAAGTACAGCATGCGGGTAACGCTGACCTCTTGTGGCCGGTCTGGCTCTCTGTCTGGTTGATCCAGCTTTTGTAAATGTCCACAGGGTCCGTGCGAATGCTGAGCGTCCGGTCCTGGAGAACTTCGCGCACCGCCGGCCCCAGGATGTCCCTCAGCGCGTTCTGGCCGCGAGCGTGACGGTAGAAGCTCACCAGCATCTTTATGACGGTGGGATTTCCCGTAACCACCTCCTGAGGCTGGTCCACCTTCAGTCTTACAAACACACGTACGCAACGTTTACTAACCCTCTGTACCAGCGAGTTCTAACCAATTAATACTAGGGCTGCACAATATATCGTTTAATCGCGTGTGCATTAGTAACATTAAATCGAACACGCTTTTGGCTGCCGGTTTCCATGCCATAGCTACCAGACGTCAATTACTGTACTTATTTATTGTTTTAATAACGCTAAAAAGAGCTCTTCGTTGTAAAAACAAACAAAACAAAAAAAATACGGCACAGCCTCGTGTGTGTGTGTGTGTGACTATTGTACTTGATCTCATGGCGCAGAGCGGCGGTAAAGAGCTGCAGCAGTAGGTAGGCCTCTCTGCAGTCAGAGCCGTAGTTAAAGAGAGTAAAGATGACAGTCTCCATAAAGCGTGTGCTCTTATTCTGGGGCATCAGGAAGATGAGTTGGGCCAGGTACAACGGCTGGGTCTGAACACGCACAAAACACACACACACGCACAAAACACACACACACGCACAAAACACACACACACGCACAAAACACACACACACACACGCATCAGCACTTACGCAGGACAGAACGTAAGACGTGAGAAGTGCCGTCCACATGGGACTACATCCCGCTGCTGAGTATGACTGCAGGTTGGTATGAATTTCTGACCCATTTCCTACTCCCTTACGATTCGCTTTTCTCACTATTATCGATTACATTTACTGGAACGCCCTGGGAAAGGTTCTGCACTTCACCACCGCTTAGTGTTTTAATGTCATGGCTGATCAGTCTAAGGTGGCGTTAGGATAGTGGCAAGAAACTTTTAAACCAGTGGTATTTCCTACGTCCATAAGAGGGGC
This sequence comes from Parotocinclus cabessadecuia, assembly GCA_036873895.1. Taxonomy (NCBI): domain Eukaryota; kingdom Metazoa; phylum Chordata; class Actinopteri; order Siluriformes; family Loricariidae; genus Parotocinclus; species Parotocinclus cabessadecuia. The sequence continues at coordinate 278,073 of JAYJMA010000027.1, read as the reverse complement.
AGGGCACTTCAGACAGTTTTTAACCTACAGCCTCAAAACCAGTCAAGCTCAGTGCTGGGCACACCAAGACCCATCATCCTATGCCCTTGGGGGCCTTTAAGGTCCCTGGCAGTGCAAAAAGGTCTGTGGCACAAAATAGTCACGCGTACACGAGGGCCCATCAGTCATTGCCCTTGGGATGCTTGGTGGCCCTTAAGGTCCCTGACAGGGCACATGGGTTTTTTTTTTTTGCTTTAATTCAGTCCGCTTTCAACCAACAACCACAAAATTCGATTCCAGGTACACGGGCACATGGTGACTTTTTGTGGCCACTGAGGTCCCTGGCAAGGCATTGGTTTAGAATTCTATCAGTTTCTGACCCAGAGCTGAGATATGACGCCCTTGGGGCTGCTGAGGTCCGTGGCAAGGCACTGGTTTGTAATACAACCATACATTTCTAGCCCTCAATACTAGATAGACAAAAACCTGTCATCTATCGCCCCCGGGGCCCCTGAGATCCTGGGCAGGGCATATTTCTTATCTACAGTCACAAAACGTGGCGCACACTGTCCTGGGTACCCGGTGACCTGCCATACGGGGGCACACAGCCTCAACACAACTCAACACATTTGCAGTTTCTGCAGAAACTGAACTTTCTAGTCATTATTACGATTATTTGGTGACTTTGATGTCCATCCGTCCAGTACGCACTTACAATAAGAACGACATAATGGTCTGTGCCACGTTTTGTCCAAGGCTCAGAAATCCCCTACCAGTGTCCCTGACCAGGCAACGCAAGACGAAACCATTAAACATGCAGAAAGTATCGTCATCGGTTTAATTACAAGTTCTGTTGCGCACGTTATTCAGTGCAGGCTTGGCACTGATACCATGGGCTAAGCGACGCGTCAAAGTTTGCAAAGCTCTTTTCATCCACTCTATCGTTTGCACCTCTGTGCAAGAATGCCGTTAGGTTTGTTATTTCTTCACGCTTTAAAGCTGGGAGGACCAGCGGAGCCGGGCTGCAGGACGTCAGGAAGGGTTGTTTTGGAATGGGAATCATACTCGTGGGAGAACCTGTCAGCATGAACAGACTAAAAAGGACTCAAATCAGATAAACATTCCCTTTCTCGCACAGCATCTGTGTTTTTTGGTGGATTCTTAGGACTTTTGTTTGTCCCCTTTACACCCCTGCGTTCTTACAGTCTGAGCCATTGAGATAAGAGCTCATTATTTACAAAACGGGCCACAAACATGGCGTATACTCCAAATAAGTCTTTCTCTAGTATAACGGAGTTACACGCAGGATTACAGGTACGTATAAGGTCACGTTTGTTTGAACCCTACACAATTATTTTATTTTTTTTTGTAGCTTTCCTTTCCGTCCGTCGATATTCAGTCAGCATGTGCAGCATCCTAAGCGGAACGCTGCAGAAACGGCAGAGCGGGGCGTCTTCGCCTAAAAGGAGGTCATGGTGTGTCAGTGCTGAATGTCCGATCGGGTATCTTGTTAAATTTGTCCGGTTCAGGAGGTTCAAATGTTCATTCTAGTCGACTTCGACAGAGGGTTTTGTGTGCAGTTCTAATTTTAGATGAGGCATCTGTAGGTGGGATGGAAGCTCAGGATATTTTCTTTTCCAGCAGTTTGTTTTCCGAGCCATCAGGAAAGAGGAGTAGAAGTAGCGGTGTCTGTGCGAGATTATGCAACGTCACGATTATTCTAGGCGATTTGAACTTCTCTTCTATTGAATTTCTATTTTGTTTTAAACGGCCCTACACTAGAGTGCATGATTCGTCACGTAAACAGTCAAACAGAAGCCGAACCAAAGAGCATCAAACTGATAACTTGGTAACCTGTATTGATTTTGACACAAACCATGTCAACGATTCACCAATAAAGCGTTCCTCTCACTCGACCGTGAACGTTTTCTTTCCTGAGCACTTTCGGGTGAATTCTACGGCTTCGGATCATGAAACTCCTTCATGGCAACCCAAACAGGCTGAATGTTCTAGCATTTCACGTCAGATAGAACGTCATTCTGTGATTTCCTATCATATTTTATTTTATTCTACAGTGGTTTAGTCAGGTTCGATGCTGGTAGACGGACTATAAAACCTGCTCACATATGCAGGCGGTTTGAATGCGTTTTGACCCACGTTCTTCAGGTAGCGAGGTTAGGATAGTTAAAAATAATTCTCTCTTTGTCTTGAGGAAGATTGAACGGCACAAGACGCACCAGAAAACCAACGGGCTGTACTTTGGGGCTCAGACAGGCTGAGTTTGGCTCAGAGATTGGGAGAGAACAGCAGTTATGCAGCATTAGTTATGGCTTCCCTACGTCTACGTCATCTAGATTTATATTCCCTACATCTACATTTCCAATTCAGAGCGACCAAGTCTTACAAGGCACGCAACTGTAGGTTAAGGGCTTTGCTCAGGGACCCAAATGTGGTAGCTTGGCAGAGGTGGGATTTGAACCCTGGACAATCTGGACCACCACAGCGTCCTACTGACTAAATCTACCGAATAACCCAGTCCCAGGTTGCCAGTACCAAAAGCACCAGAGACACTGAGCCTAGACGAGGGAGAGAAAGATGCCGCAACACAGCCCAGATGTGGAAATGAACAACGATCCAGATACCCGGTTATCCCCATCTGACAACACAGCTGGAATTAAAAGAACCTGGTGAGGGAGATCGTTTTTCCACCCGAATTACTTCACACCATCCATCATAATCTGTTTGTTTTTTTTTTCAGGAAGCCAAAACTTTCTCCTGCGAGAATCGAAACAGCCTCATGCCTACACACACTCACCCCGTTCCACAGGTGACTTGTGTACCACCAGGCAGGCAACTTTTTTTTTTTTTTTTTTTTTTTGCACGCCCTTCGGGTTAAACACGATTCAGATTTCCTTTGAGGCATTGATTTAACTCGTTTTAAAAATAATCCGTATTCGCGTTTTTTTTTTTTTTTTTTTTCTTTGACCAGTCTGCTCACTAAAACAATCTTGGATTGGGGCGACCTTCCATTCTGACAGTAGAAGGTGCACGTACCTGTAGCAGGTAAAAAAGGTGCTGATAAGCCTCCAGCTTGTCCCGTTTGTCCTTGCTCAGAGACTTCAGACCTTTCTGTTTGTCCAGGGCCATCATATCAGAGAGCTCTTCTTTGTTCTTCTTGGTGAGTTTCTTGTGGTGGGACACGACCTCCTGCGCGAAAACAGTGAAGGTTTCCAGTACCGGATGAGCCTGAACTAATTACGTAAGCCCTAATTACACAAGTCAGAGGAACGCCCCCCCCCCCAACCACACGTGGTACCGACCTGGAGAGTGACACGGTTGCGGACAAGCAGGCCGATCTTCAGGTCCATGAGGTCCAAGTCCGACTCCAGCTGCCTGTTCGAACGGATGGTGCGCACCACTTCCTCACGCAGGCGCAGCAGCTCCCCCTCCTGGCGGATATCATTATCTCCCTGCTCCAACAGGTGGGCAAACTTCCACACAACAGACAGAGGAGGGGTACTGGAGTGTACTGGGAGCGCAGAGGGACAGAAACAAGACGTTAAAACAAACCTTTTATTGCTTTCGACATTTAAATTGACTCGTAAGGTCTTACCCAGCATCCTGTACTCTTCACGAGCTTTGTTGGCTCTAAAGAAAGCCTGGATCCTTACGATGGCGCCGACCTAACACAGAAACCACACACCTCATTGGTTCACGCATTTGTGCCGATTACCATCTTGACAGAAAAGTTGAACTGTCCAAGTCTCACATGGTTTCGGAAATGGCGCAGCCGGTCCAGGTGCCTCTTCCGAGCCAACCACATTTTAACCATAGCCTGGATCTAAAACAGCAAAACCAAAACCAGTGACTATGAGAATAACGATTTGAGGCCATTTAAAGCGGTACAGCCGTTCTTACCTTGACCACTGCTCGCCAGTTCTGGTAGAGGTACTCTAGCCTCCTCCTGTACGCCCTTTGCTGCAAAAATCTCCTCCAGTGAGACTAACACGCAAAGACATGCAAGAATCGGTTATATTACTCAATAAGTTCAACGCTGACGAGTATGAATGGAAGTTTAGGCATTGTAGATTAGCCAGTCCAGCACCAATTTTATCCTGAAGGTCACGTGTTGACAGAATAACCGCCAATTCTATGAATACAACAAGCTCCAAAATTGTGGGGTTTTTTTTTTTTTTTTGGTTAAATCACTTTAGACTAGCACTGGTTTATTAAAAGTTACACGCTTAAAATCAGAGATTTTTTATTAAATATGGCCATCCTAAAGTCTATCCTGTCACATGCGTTCGGTTTATTATGCCATCTAATGCAATTGCATATTCTGAACACCAGAGGGCACAATCATACGCGTCAATGCACATTTTAGAACTCCTAATTAAACAGAGCACATCATTACACCCCTACAACTACAACTTGCGCCACCTTTTAAAACATTCATTCTGCCCAAAGTATGCTGAGACATTAAGCTTCATATATACAATGCTTACAAAAATTAGGGGATATTTCACTTTTGTGAGCAGAATATAAATACAAACTGTAGGTTTATAAACATTTTGACCAGTGGTAAATCCAAAACACACAACATCAGGAAGGCAGGTAGAAAACCGGAATAATAAGACATTATTTTCCCATGTTGATTATTGCAAAAGTTGTCCGTCTTTTTTTTTTTTAAATTCTCTCACTCCTTCGATTATCTTAACATTTAGCTAAAGCTAAAATAAAATTATGCGCAAATATAATTAATTGATGCTGATTTGAGTTCACATTGCCCAGCATTACCATTCTCATTCATACACCACAGAAATTCATACATCCAGTTTCAAAAACAGAATTCTGAGAAGAGAAAAAAAAAAAAAAAAAACCACCTTCAGATAAAACCCAGCTTTCTGGGTACGGCCGATCAGTACCATAACAGCCTGTAAGAGAGTTCAGCAAATCTGCGAATGATCTTAACGCTAGGTGGCGATGGTGCTCTTACCTGTATGGTTATAACGGCAGGCAGCTGGTTGTTGAGGAAGTGCAGGCGCTCTGAAAGTTCCTGCCTGAGCAGGAAGCCTCGCGCTCTGGCCTGCAGCTGCTTTATCAACGGCTCGCTGGCTTTCCACTGAGCACCCCTGCTGTGCGCCGTGGTTACACCGCTGCACACCGCCTGCAGGAGAGGGCCAGAGACGTTACAGACGGTCGCCGCTCAGCTAATACGCCGTTAAGATGCGAGCGCGGCGTCTCCGTTCGATCGGCACCTGGATTTCTTCGCGGCCGAGGAAAAGGCTGTTGAGGATAAAGCCGTGTGGACGCTCCCAGGAGCCCTCCAGCTTCTGCAGGTGGAAGTAATAAGGGCTGCCATCTGGAATCTTCGTCCTAATCCACGGGCTTCTGTTATCACCTATAGAGTGGCAGGAAGACAGCAAACGGCATCATCTCGTTTCCACAGCCTCGCCAAATATTGTGCAGTCCCGTTACTTGTGTAGTAACGGTCAGACACGCGCCGCATCAAGTCAGTCTTAACATCTCACAAAGTTATCCTTATTATGAAAGCAATTAACCTAATTATCCCATATAGAACCATGCGGTTTGTTTGTTTATTTAATTAGCGTCTTCCTCTTAGCGACACACACGAGGTTAAAACCATACACAAGTTCATCTTAAGACTAGTTTTTTATGCATGTGTGTGTAAAAATGTGTGTACACACACACACAGACACACACAAACAAGCCAATTTCGAGTAATCAACTGGCCTAACACACATATCTGTGGAAAGAAACCGGAGTACCCAGAGTAAACCCACGCAGACACAGGGAGGACACGCAGACTCCACACAGAGAGGACCCAGGCCTCAGCAGGAGTCACAAGAGTGCGCTTGTACTAGTTTTCTGTTAGATGTACAGTATACGTAGATATAAAGATTTTCATTTGCCATTTAAATCCTTAAGACCACGTCCGTTAAAGGGAGCGGACGTTGACCCGATGGGCGTTAAACGGCGCTGGTCGGGGCCGATCTGAGCCTGAGAAAGGAACGGGTGAGTGATGGTCCACCGGGTGCTCAGACTGACCTTCCAAGACTTTAGCTCTGAGCAGCGCAGACAGCTCTCCTTGATAAGCGGCCGCACACTCCGACACCACGCTCCGCAACGCCACCTCTGGCAACCGCAGCACACGCAGGGTCTGAGAGGCGTTTCCTTCCTTAACTGCCTGATTGACAGCGGCCAGGCCCAAGGACACTGTAAACAAAAACAGAGCATCTGTGGACACTGGATGGAAACAGACATGCACCAAAAGGTCCGGTACCGACCGGCTGGATCGGCGGCTGGTGCCGTCACCTCACAGCTCCTGAACTCCTGGGTTCGAGTCCTTTGTGACGTGCATGTTCTCCCTGCATCTGCTTGGGATTGCTTCAGGTACTCTGGATAAATCCCAAGCCTTTGGAATGTCAGGGGAAACTGCAGTGAACCCGGGTTTCTGTGCGTGTGAGGTGACGGAGCATCTGCCGCGTGCAAGCTTAAAAATTCAACCAAACAATGTTTTTTTTATGTATTCACACCGCTAGCCAAATTAACAATTCATGCTGATTAAGTTACATTTTCGTGAGCAGTACATTTAGCCTAATAGATGCATTTTTGGACACGTTCCAACATCAAACCAAACCCTCTTTCTGAGTCTCGGTCCATCCAAGGTTTCTTCCTTCTACATTCAGGGGTTTTTCCTTGCCACTGTCACCCTTGCTCAACTTGGGATTGGCCTTTTAAGAGAATCTAATATTGTGAAGCTGCTTTGAGACGATGCTCCGTTGTAAAAGTGTAATATAAATCAATTTGACTTGGAAGCCAGTAGGAGTTTTTGAAAATAATCTTAAAAAAAAAAAAAAAAAAAAAAATCTGAACATGACAAAGTCAAACATGTGGGATCGGTGTGTGGCCTTAAGGGTTTTGAGCGATGTACAGAAACTCACTCTTCAGTGCCCGCTGAGTGTCCTGATTGGCCTGGATCACACCCTCCTGAATGTCAGCTAACCACAACTCTGCTCCAGGGTCGCGGCTCCGCTGCCCGGTGGAAACAAAATCATTTTCTAGAGTTACTTTGAACTCGTGAGTCCATTTCGCGTGTTTGTCTCTGCATTGCTTTATGCCACACCTCAGCCTTCTGCTTCTTGACACGAGTCAGGACATCATGATAGCGTGCGCCGTTCTGTTGTAGTACATCCTTCAGGCCGCTAGAGGGCAGCTGCAAGGCACTTAAAGTTTTCTGAGCGTCATCGCGACAGAGCGCCTGGTTTATCAGCCCTATTGTGAGAATTTCTACGGGTACAGAAGATGGGATTCAGAGTGATTCACTGATTTGGGGGATCCAAGCGCTGTACAGCATGCGTGCGCACTCACGGTCATGCTCCTCCTGAGCTGCCAGGTTAACGCCGTTCACCCCGCTCTGCAGCTGGTTCCATGTCAGGAGATTTCTTCCGACCTTCTTCTTCAACCCAGACAGCTCATCGAAGTACCTGGCACAGACACATTCCATTTCTCTCCCAGTTCTACAAACCGTGTCTCAGCGTAACAAAGACGAAGTTCATTTAAGAGATAGAGATCTGCTCCAGGGCGTACAAAAGGATCGAGAGGTAACGTGAAGTGTCTGACCTCTGCATTAACCCGTCGTCGGTGTCAGCGAGACCCGCTGCCGGGCTGATCAGGGTGGCACAGAAGGCGCCCGTATCTTTAGCCTCCAGCGCCTGGTTAATCAGAGCCACTGCAGACAGCATTTCAACTGCAACAAACAGCTCCTCCTGCTGCAGTTCACCCTGATCCACACAAACCGACATGTCACGATTAGGTCAGGGGTTTGGTCCTGATTTAAAAGTAGCTCAGTCCGTGACTTTGATACAGTTATTACAAAAAATGTGTGTATTCTTACACAAACAACTGACACTATAACAAATGCAATTTCCATCCTGAAAACAATAAAGTGTTTCTGATTCTGATGTGTGTATGCACACTCACTAAGTATACAGTCTAATCCGGTTAATGGGAGCCATATATAGACGGGATGGTTTTGGTCCTAATAACCGGCTGGTTTGATTAATCGAACATGCCCTATGTTACAAGACGGGACGTGCTATAATTTAAACATATTAAATGTTTATTAACCTTTATTGTACGATTTACACGTATAGGGAACGTACAAACAAGAACTACTGTTGCTTACCAACTTTGTTCATTCAAAAATAAAATTTGCAACCAAGTTTTTTTTAAACGATCTCCAACACAATGTATAGATACTCAGCATGCGAAGTAATAATACTGTAAAAAACAAGTTCTTACTCAAT
>JAYJMA010000027.1:257527-269664 GCA_036873895.1 Parotocinclus cabessadecuia | reverse complement strand
TCCAAAGACATGCGTGTTAGGTTAATTGGTGTCTCTAAATTGTCATTGACTTGTGTATGCAAACACCCCAGCCGTGTGACTGGAGAGATAAATGGGGAGGGGAGGAGAAAGCAGTGGCAAACGAGTCCACTATCCTAATGAAATACTTCATGGATCACATCGACGAAAGACAGAAATGTGTGGAGATCGACGATCCATCAAGTGACCGAGAGTCGGCCGCGACCGTACGGTTAATCCAATCCAATAAGTAATATAGTCTTACATTGAGTCATTTAATATCAATACAGTTACCCAGAACCTCTAAATACCAAAGGTGTAACAAATGGAGAGCCTGATCCCTCTTCCTAAGAACTGGTAATGTCAGGTTCGTCGACTGAATCGTGCGGCTGTCCCGTACTTTCAGTACGTATCGTTTTCTGTTACCATGCTTACCTTAAAGCTTCTTGGTTATTCTTTTATTTTACTGCACCGCAGGAACATTCGACAGGTACATCGATTCCTCTAATTATATCAGGCTTTAATGAGAAATCCAATTTGGCGGATCAGCAACACGCAGCGAGACATCAAACCAGGCCGCCATTTCATTAATTCATTTTCTGTAATTGGGTGATTGATTTTGCTGGCCATCAACTGTCATCTGACAGATAAAGCTGTGCTGTACAGTAACAACGATACAGCAATCTGTGAGCAAAGAACACAATGAAAAAGAATGAGAATGTATTATATAATTATATATACATCCATCCGTATATTATCTTGCGTCTCAATCCACACGGGGTCACGGGCCAGCCGGTGCCCACCCGGCAACTCTGGGCGCAAGGATAAGAGCACCAATCCATGGTCGGTCACACACACACAGTCACAGACAAAGGGCCACTTTGGGATACACCAATGAACCTAACACATTGTCTTTTGAATGTGGGAGGAAACCAAAGTAACCCAAAGAAGACGCGGGGAGGACGTGCAGACTCCAGACAGAAAGGACCCAGACCCGACTGAACCCGGGACCTTCTTGCTGCGAGGCAGCAGTGCTACCCACCAAGCCACTGTGCTGCCCCGTAAAAATATATTGTAATAAGAATTTAAAACGAACAACTATTTGGAGAAATGACCTTTTTGGAGAAATACCTATGTATTTAAAGACACTTGAGGCTATGTTAGAGGGGCCAGTTCCTTCTGCTTTAATGTCCATTGTCACCATGTATTGGCTAGGATGAGCCCAAACCATCACTGGACCTGAGATGGTCTCGACATGATCTCTGTAGGTGTGCAGTGGTACTTAGGACCAAAAACTTGGCAGCGGATCCATTATGTCCTGCGGTTTGCGAGGTGGGGACTCCATGGATTGGACTTGTTCATCCAGTCCTTCCCACGGATGCCCGACTGGATTGAGATCTGGAGAATTTGGAGGACAGGGCAACACCCGGATCTCTTTGGCCGGTTCCTCAAACCCTCCCTGGACATTTTTTGAGAGGAGACACTGCAATTAGGGCATAGTGTTGCCATAAAGGGGTGCACTTGCACTGAAATGTTTAGGTAGGTGCTTCTTGTAAAAGTTCACGTCCACATGATTTTCAGGACCCAACGTTTCCATAGGCTAGAGGTTTTCACCAGGTGATCACCTGTTCATCACCTGTTTTTCACTTCACCTGTCACTGGTTTTAACGTTATGACTGAACGGTGTATTTAATATAGCCCCATTGATAGAAGCCTGGTCTAACAGTACAGATAACAGTCCCAGTAGATCTAGGTACTCTGGTTTCCTCACATATCCCAACCCAGTATGCGGACTGGTTTTTGCCTCTCGGTCTCAGTTGTAGTATGTGATGCCTTGTCTGGACTGGCACTCAGCAGAGAATGTATTCCTGTATATTCACATCCAGGGTTTCTTGGGTAATCCCCCAATCCCCACTAGGTGAACGTGGTTATTGATGATGAATGAATGAGCAAATTTCTTTCTGTCATTTCTACGATTCTGTGAATCACAGGTCCCTCCCAATGGTGCTACAAAATCCCAAATCCCAAATCCCAAATCAATTTCAGGTTTCTGTCATTCTCTCCTTTTCTACTGCTGAGTATGGCATAGACAGCTTGATGCAGGGTCAGATATATTTAGGACCTTCTAGCTTTTTAAAGAAATATGATAGACAGCTAGGTAGCTATCATTCATTCATCAAAATCTTACTATCCACTCTGTCCTTGGTGGTGTGGAGGTGTATTTGTAATGGAATAAGGGTTTGCCCTGGGTTTGTTCTGTAGCTGCATGGATCGTGTTGATGCCCTCATCTCCAACATCTCCGGTGTTCGATCCCATGGTCACTGTGTGTCCTTGTGGGTTTTTCCACCATGCAAAATCAGGCCGGTAGCTGGATTGATTACTGTAAGTTGCGTTTAGTTGCGATTAAGTTTGTACTTTGATTTGAGCTCCATCTTCAGACTCACCGTGACCTGCATTTCAGTACATCTGCTGAAGATTTGAGTCCAGGGCAGTACCAGAGGAGCAGTTACATGACATGATGCCATGGATGTCCTGGGAAGCTCTCAAGTCTGAATATATAAGGAGTGTAAATTGGGTGATAATATATTCAGTGCTTCGTTTGATCTGCTTTAGCCCAACAGCAGATTGTTTTATGGCAGGAGGCCAGATGCCAGATTTGCAGTTCTGCAGGTAACTCCGAGGTTGGGGTGCAAGCTGTGTGTTACTGCTGTATTACTGCTGTAGGACTTGGGCACAGAGCAGTTGTAAAGAGATTTAATGATGCCAAGAGTCCTAAGGTTCAGTACTTTCCCTTGAACCTACATTCTGTTTTCTCCAGAGTGCGGCGTCTGGATAACTGGATGTCGAGGAACAGCTCTCTCCTAGCTCTTTCACCCCCTCTCCTGGACGCCTCTCTACAGAATGTCTCCAGCACTTCCCGTCCCCCTCCCCTGGCTAACTGGGAGGCACCCACCTTCACTCGGGCAGCACAGTTCCGCGTCGGCGCCACCCTGGTGCTCTTCCTGTTTGCGGCAGTTGGGAACCTGGCTCTGCTCGTCAGTGTCTGGCGGGGTCTAGGGCGCCGCCTTGCCTCCCACCTGCGACCCCTCATCATCAGCCTGTCGGTGGCTGATCTGATGATGACTTTCATCGTTATGCCTTTGGACATGGTGTGGAACGTGACGGTGCAGTGGTACGGGGGCGATGGTCTCTGCAAGCTGCTCAGCTTCCTCAAGTTGTTCGCCATGCAGGCGTCTGCCTCCATCCTGGTAGTGATCAGTCTGGACCGTCACCAAGCTATACTGCACCCGCTCGACACGCTGAACGCGCACCGTCGGAACCGGAGAATGCTGCTGCTGGCCTGGAGCCTCAGCCTTCTCCTGGCTTCTCCACAGGTAGGCTACAGCACCAGTGGGACTGTGGTGGCCTAGCAGTTAAAGTGCTAGACTATGGACCAAAAGGGCCAGGGTTTAATTCCCAGCTGCCACAGTTGGGTCACTGAGAAAGGTCCAGTCCTAAACTGCTTGTCTTGTTAAGGTTGCAGTGGTAAGTCACTGCTAAATTCTGTTCTGTTTGCTTGGATTAATAAACAACGCAGCTATCACCATCAGTGGGAGTTTTACTGACATACAGAAGGTGGCTTGATACCATTTTTTATGCCTGAGACCGATACTGATACTGCAAACTTGAATATCTGGCGATACCGATATCAGACCGATCTGCTGCTAGCACCTCTTGAAACCCTGGCATTACATACGCTGCACTCGGCTGTTTTACTTTTATCATCCTTGAGCTTAAAATAACCCCTCAACTCAAGAACTCATGCTGCCAGCTAACAGTTCTAACTCGAGTTCCTCGAGATGCTCACGTGACTCTGTGTTTACGGCGTGTCGTCCAAAATGTAGCATAGCATAAACGTGACAGGAAAGATATCGGATTCAATTAGCCTGCACTTACCCATATAATACGGTTTTTAGACAGCACCCAGATCGCATAAGACCCAGTTTTACAGAACGTATCATCGTGGTTAATTAACACTAATTGCTATCAGTAGGACCTCGGGTTTTAAAGTCAAACTTCCAGTAGCTAGGACATTTTTATCCTGCTTGAATTTCCACCACATGTTAAAACAGCCATATTGTGACCATATGCCATAATATTCCTCTTTGCCCCTGCACTCTGCAGCCCTGATGAAGTGCTGGCCAAGCACCTAATGACACTACAAGGTCTCTAGGAGGGTCATTTGTCAACATCGTTGCTTACTGCATGCCCTAGTGCGTATTTCACCCGGCTTAGCTGAGTTTAAGGTTGTAAAGGCGGCCTTCTGTTAAACACTTTGTGTTTTTGTGCTGCATTACACAGCGACACAGTGCCAGTGTCGCAAATTATAGCACTCCCTGTCATGTATTATTGCTTAATCATAACAAAACCTTGGCTCAACCACCAGAGCTGGGTGAAACTGATTTACGATTTGAATGGCCACAGATTGCCCAGAGCTACAGAGTGCTCAAACCCTTTCCCCAATAGAGAATATGGATCTTGACTGGACGTTGCCCCTGAGCAATGCGACGAGTTTGCAGGAAAAAAAGAACGATGATTAACAAAGGTTCCTCTACTGAACGCATTAGTGCGAATGATCCGTTTTGTGCACCAGCAATAACTAAGAAAGATTTTTTTAGGTTATTATTACTGTACAAACACCATCCCAATTACAGTCAGGTACAGTCAGGTACCAGAGCCCCTCCTCAGGTCACACACGTGACTGAATACAAATTAGTATTATTTACAGCAAAGCCCCTTAGGAGTGCTGGAAATCGTTTTAGCACATATGTAGGTGGCCTGTAATTAAACCGGATACTTGTCTCGGGCTTTTCTTTGCCAATCTAATATTCACCCACTGCAGCAGGGATGTGGGGAAGCGGGGAAGGGCGTCACATGACCGTGTTGATGCAGCAAAAAGATGGAATGATGAAGAAAAGAACAAGAAGACCGTGCATGTGTGCGGCTCATTACAGACGTTGTTTGTCTCCAGCTCGGCTCTCGCGTTACTGTCACCTGCTGTTAGTTCACATTTCATGTAAATATTTTAAAAAAAAGAGCAATCCACATTGTCCTTCACTGCTGTGAATGTTCCATTAAAGGACTTCTGCCATGTAGAGCTTTTAGGCATTTCCTCACATTTTGTTCTTCTCACAGTCTGTCAGAATACACTCAGGGGAAAAGAATCGGACTGCGTAAGCCCTGAGGTCTGTACGTGAAAGAATGACCTACAATATCCAGTTAATCAGGAAAATAGGTGTTTCCCTGTCATTTCTTAACCCCTGGTAATATTAGTTACACGTTTACAGATCGCTATTAGGCACAGCACCTTGTTTCTATACTCATTATCCATTTAATCAGTTCCACATACAACAGTCTGTATTCCAGCTGTTTCTCTGTTTCCTTGTAGTTCCCTTTACTCTGTTCACTAATGGGCAGGACCCTCACAGGACCCTCTGAAGCGACTCTGGTGCATGAGCATGTGTTGTGCTGATACGAGTGGATCAAACAACAGTGTTGCTGGAGTTTAGCACACCCACCAAGCCAGTATGTCCAGCCACTAGCATTTACATTTATGTCATTGTTGTCATGACTTACAATTAGCAATTGTGGGTTAAGGGGCTTGCTGGGGGTCCCAACTGTGGCAGAGGTTGGATTTGAACCCTGGACCTTCTGGTCCATAGTCTAGAACCTTAACCACTAGGCCACCAGAGTAAAATCCTGCAAGCAGCATCCTGTGCGTGAAACAGCAACTGAGCTACTGTCTCTGACTTTAGATCTACATGGTGGAGCGATAAGATAAAAGTTTCCAAGTGTGGACAGTGAGTAAACTCCAGCAGCACTGCTGTCTGATCCACTCGTACCAGCAAAACACACGCTAAGCTCGCTTTGTTTGTGAAGTGCCCATAATGATGCACCGTCCAAATGTGTGATGATCATTAGAGAAAAAAGTAAAGGAGGCTAACGAGGTCTGTGATCGCAAAACTACAAAGTGCTTCTATATAGTAAGTGGAACTGATCAAATGGGCATTTAGACATGATAAATTAGCCACGTTTAACCCTTGGAATTACCAACGAATGTGGCCAACCTGAGGATCGATTTTATGCTGTTGGAGTCAAAAATCACCTTCAGAGTTTCCTATTGCGTTCCATTTTGTAGATAGAACCTGCTACTCTATACAAAGCGGGGCGTTTTGGGCAATCCTCACATGTCTGGGCGCTCAGTGTAGCTGCTGATGCGGATGTTGTCTTAGGCATGGCAGGACTTGCTGAATTAGGTTAGATGCTGTCAAACAGGGTATAAAAGCTGCTCACATTTACAGATGCTGATTGAATGCATGTCGATACATTCAATTACTTACTTCTCAGGAAGACTTAATACAACGCAAATGTCTAGTCTGCATCGCAGCAACTGTGATAAGTTCTTCTAAAGAAAGTCTATGAGCTCTACCTCAGTCGTCAAGACGAAGACAAACCAAGGCAAACCCTGGGCTCCTCCCGTTTGTTTGGAGACCTGAGGGTTTTGAGAGCAAAGCTTTTCATTATCACTGTTCCTCGTGGTGAGGTTTCTCAAAGGTTTGTCTTTGCTGTAGCTTTTTATTTTCAGAGCAATCAAAGCCGAGCACGTGGATTTCACTCAGTGCGTGACCCACGGGAGCTTCCGCGAGCGCTGGCAGGAGACCGTGTACAACATGTTCCACTTCGTCACTCTCTACGTTATCCCCTTGCTGGTCATGAGCTGCTGTTACACCCGCATCCTGATCGAGATCAACAGACAGGAGCACAAAAACAAAGGTATTTCGAGCGCTGACACTACAAGCAGCTGCGGATTCCTTTTTTTTAAGCCAATTATCTGTCAGTAGGTAACGAGTTCATTGATGACTCAGCAGCCCACCTGTGCAGCTCAATACACAGGTTGTGTGAAGTAAGCCGTTCATTCAGCAGTACATTAGCTTTGAACGAAATACGAACAATGTTCGGTTTTATGGGCTCCATTCTGACAGTTAATGGACCAGTGCAAGTGTTCCTGTGTACCTGTGATTCATTTTCCAGGATAGTGAAGCCAGTCTTGTACCTCACTTCGTTTAGACACTCAGGGATCGTGCACAAATGACGCACGTTTTCCTTACCGTTTACCAGTGGTAATTGTCATTGTGTTACTATAGGCAGTATTTAATTGTATCGTTTACTGACTGCGTTGAGTTGTTGGGCCAGGTTGTTGACCGAAATGATAATTTGCTGGACATTACCATAGTCAAACTGTCGTTTTATGCTACTGTGATGTAATTACTGGGAAAACTATATACAAACAATAGGTAGAGAAGGGCAAAGACGTCGAAAATCCACACTGCAGCCGATGTGAATCACTTCCAATCATCCTATCCACTGAACCGTTCAAACACAGAGGGATTTACATAACGGGGACATTTACATTATTTAGGAGACGCCCTTATCCAGAGCGACTTACAATGAATGCAGTCTTACAATCCAAGTAATTGTGGGTTAAGGGCCTTGCTCAGAGACCCACCTGTGGCCGAGGTGGGATTTGAACCCTGGACCTTCTGGTCCATGGTCTAGAACCTTAACCACTAGGCCACCCCAGTCCACCAAGCACACATTTCAGAACCAAAATATAAATGAAAACACAATAGAATATAAACATAAATAAACCAATCTTGTCTGATGCACACAATCAAGAGGGAATGAGTCCACTTGGATAAACATACCTCCAGAACAGACAAATGTAATATCGTGATTTAGACCGTAACGTAATTCTTACTCATGCAGGTAGTTAAGTAAATGCCTTTCTTTGTGTCCCTTACTAACATGTGATTGCAGGTCTTTTGCAAAATTCAAGGCCCTAAACCTGAATGTATTCCCACTGACAGAATGTATTTCTGCCCCGTTTCTTCAGGGGGCGAGTCGGGCCTACGCCGCAGCCGATCAGACGTGATCCCCAAAGCCCGAATGAAGTCACTGAAGATGACCATCATCATAGTGCTCTCGTTCATAGTCTGCTGGACTCCTTATTATCTGCTGGGAATCTGGTACTGGTTCCAGCCGGAGATGCTGAAGGTCACACCAGAGTACGTCAACCACCTGCTCTTCGTCTTCGGCAACCTGAACACTTGCTGTGACCCGATTGTCTACGGTCTCTACACTCCCTACTTCCGGGCTGACCTCGCCCGCTGCTGGGGCTGCCGAACATCCGGAGACTCACCACGCTCTCTGGAACGACTGTCCACCCGCAAGGGGGCTCACAGCGTGGAGCAGGAGTCGGATCCACCGAGCGCAAAAGGTGCAGAGGTGTAAAACGATGAGAGTGGACCATCACCTCCCAGCACTGTTTAGCCATAACATGAAACATGAAAGCCACCTGCTTAATATTGTGCAGGTGTCTTGTAGTATCTGATGTTAACGGGCCAAGGTGTTAGCGGGCCTCCTTGGATCGTACTCGTGCAGCGCACCCCGCGGTATCGGATTGCCATCTGAGGAATTTGGGGTTCAGGACAACACCCTGAACTCTTCGTCATGTTCCTCAAACCATTCCTGAACGTTTTTTTGCAATCTGGCCTATTGCCGTTAGGGAACATTGCCGTCATATAGGGGTGTACTTGGTCTGCCCCAGTGATTAGGTAGGTGGCATCAAAGTAACAGTGCCCAGGGCGTCACAGTGTCACTTATTGCCTTTGCACACCAGTGGTTATAATGTCATGGCTGACGGGTATGCACAGAGGTGAACCGTATGGAGACCAACTGTGGGTTCCCTGTAACTCACTCACTGTCTAAATGTTGTTCACGCCGTTGTCCTTCTCACCGTTTTTGTACACCCCGTTTTATATATCTTAGCAATATGATGCCCTTCGGATAACACATGCTGCAGTGCTATCAGAACCGAAACAGTTATTTTTCTAAGCTATATATAGCAAGGCGTTCGTTACTGCAGATCCGTCCATCAGACGCTACTGCGCGCTTACACCACGCTTGAGCAATACCTAGCGGAAGCACAGACAGGTCAGGTCGTTTTGACCGCAATCCTCTTTCCTGTCATATGCTTAGATCCTCGGAGAATATCAGGGATTCTTTTGCCTGGCAAACCCAAAGGAGTACTTGGAAATGCCCTTGTCATGTGCCCCAGTCTCTCCTGTTTTAGAAAGCTGCAGGGCTTGCCCGGGCGCTGCGGTGACTGATTAACAGGGATAAAGTGTGTTTGAAGTCAGCACGGCACTTTGCCTCTGCAGACCGCAGGCATTAGCACACTGGGAAATCTGGGAAGAATCTGATTTCACGTGGCGCCACAGTGAACGCGGCTTAAGACCGACTGAAATGGGAGATTTGGCCAAGCCGCAGGCGACTGCTTTAAGACTACACGGCCAGCCCGGCTTCCATTCAGTTTCATTGAGCGCGTGGTAAGGAAATGTCTACCAAAGTAAAAGTTATATTTCAAAAACGTTAAAGAATCAAGACATCTCACTGGAGCGCAGTATTGTTTGTTCTTTCAAACTGCGCCTGGTGAACAGGGCGGTGCAAAACCCCACCCTTATGACTAGTCGGGCTCTTAGGGAAAATGGGGAATCAGGAACACAACTAAGTAAGGCTTGCAGTTTACAAAATAAAGCGTTACTATGTAAACTTTGTATTAGGGGACTGCAGCTCCACTGAAAGAACATACAAATCCTCGTTCTATGGCTATTCTATGGTTAGCCAGAATTCATTTATTCCCCCAGAACACCCCCCCCCTTCCTTTTTATCCCACCAGCCGCCCTTTGGGCAAACCCCTCTAAACTGCATGGTATCCAGAGAGCCAACAATATGCCTATTAAAAGTGAGTATGGATCAGTGTGTTTGTGTGTTTGTGCCGGCCGGTACACAAAGTGACCAAATGTAATTCACCAGCCCTGTATCCTGACTAGGCCTGTACTGTATACTCCACTTTTTCGTACGCTGTAATCTTTATTCTGTGAGAGCGTGACAGATGTACTTGTCGTTTCGCTGTGGTGTTACTCTGCAGTTCTGACATAAAATTCATTGCTTTTGTTAACGCAGCTGCTGAGGTTGGCTGATTTCGGGCAGGTAGCGAGAGCCAGTGTTCAGACCTCGTGGGGCTTTTCTTGACTAAAGCTGGATTTAAAATGAGTCAGGAATCAACCCATAAAAATGGCAGTTTGAGTAACCATAGAGAGTGAGGACGAGATGTGTCAGTTGTGGTTTTAACGGTCGAGCGGATGAAATACTTACTGGTCCTAATCGGCCAGAGCCCTACGGAGCCATTCGAATAAACCTCAGTTTCTTACCAGAACATTTTATGGGGACTATTGGGGACCTTGGCAGATGTGTCCTATTATGGACAGCAAACATCTTCATATCTTGGATCTTCATATTCCATTCCTTTTAGACAAACGCCCCAAAACTAAACCTAAAACAAAAGCATTATTATGGAGTTGAATCCCTTCTTTGCCGGCCTTTACCCTCCGAAAAGGTTTTTCCCAGCTGGATGTTGGAACGTGACTATGCGGTCGCTAATTCTGTTAGTTAGAGCGCGACCAAAGCGTTTGTAACAGGGCACATATTAACATACAGCAGCAAAGGTCTTGGGTTGAATTGAACACGTTAATCTGCTTTCATAAGATAATTTAGATGCTTTTATAAGAATTAGACGTTACACCAGTCGTTGGGCAAGGATCCATTCACGGTAATGCAATAATACATATCATTTGAGTTTAACGTGCACAACGAGGTGAGATAATAATCACTGAAGTGTCCCCTCGCTCTTCAGAGAGCTCTCTGTGTCTGTGAAGAGGTCTCTGGGGTTCTGCCAGCTGCCATGGTAACATCTTGTTGCAGATGTGATAAAAGTTTGAGGATGGCATGACCAGGAGAAAGCAATTACAGCACAAGCTGCGTCTCCATTGCCTGTTGCTAGCATGATAAAGGAATAAACCACGGACCTGACCACGATCGGCTGCTAGAGCTGGGGGTCGTTAAAGGGGGTCAGCATATTGGATTTGGCAATAAAACTTGGTGCACAGATTTTACAGTGGATGTCCTTCTTGACACAACCCATTTTGTTTACATTTACATTTATGTCATTTAGCAGACGCCCTTATCCAGAGCGACTTAGAATAAATACGGTCTTACAATCCAAGCAATGGTGGGTTAAGGGCCTTGCTCAGGGACCCAACTGTGGCAGATTTGGGATTTGAACCCTAGACCTGGAACTTCTGGTCCATAGTACAGTATCTTAACCAATAGGCTACCACTTGTTTATCTGGGCGTGAGACCAGGGTTTAGATTGCAGACCTGCCTGTGGATTTTCTATAGGACTGATAGCATCCGACCAAGACTTAATGCAAATACTGTATTACTTAAAACATCTAAAATAATTAAATGCATTACTTACACTTAGTAGACACCCTTATCCAGAGCAACTTACAAGTCAAGCAATGGGTTAAGGGCCTTGCTTAAGGACCCAACTGTGGCAGCTTGGCAGAGGTGGGATTTGAACCCTCGACCATTACGTCCAGAGTCCTCAGTTACCAGTACCTTACCCGCTAGGCTACCAAAGTCCCATAATCTGTGGCTTCCTAAAAAATGAAATTATGTAACATCACTGCTGTAATATTCTGTTATTGCTACTGTAATATTCCCAAACTAATATTCCTAAACCACTTCGTGCACAAATTGATCTGCCATTTATCCTTTTTAAAAGTAATGAAACTCTGCATCTCATTTACATTTGTAAAACCATTTCTGGGGATAGAGGTGACGATAAAGTGGTTTCCAAAAGGGTTCCTTTACAACCGAGTGGCCTTTTGAAAAAGGTTCTTAGCAACTAATTAACTAGCAGTGAATACAAATTGGAGGATTCGATCTTGTGCAAAGTTTGTATTTTGTACATTGCATCTTGTGTGCAACATCTTTAATCAGTAATCCACTGGGCTTAAACTAAGAAGTGTCTTAGTAAGGTCTGCACACTCGTGTTTACAGCCCCTGAACTAGCAGTGTTTGCAGCCCCTGAACTAGCAGTGTTTGCAGCCCCTGAACTAGCAGTGTTTGCAGCACCTGAACTAGCAGCGTTTGCAGCACCTGAACTAGCAGCGTTTGCAGCCCCAGAACTAGC
>JAYJMA010000027.1:236008-257427 GCA_036873895.1 Parotocinclus cabessadecuia | reverse complement strand
TCCAGGGTTCAAATCCCACCTCTGCCAAGCTGCCACAGTTGGGTCCTTGAGCAAGACCCTTAACCCACAATTGCTTGAAAAAAAAAAGGAAGACTGTATAAGAGCGTCTGCTAAATGCTGGAAAATGTAAATGTATTCATTAATTTTTTTTTTTTTTTTTAAAGAGTTTAGTTTGAGAATTTGATTAGGCTACTTGTGTTATTTCGGTATGTTGTATGTGTGCATAAAGCTTGTCGTTAGCGGAGCGATACCGTTTTGGTGTTAAAAAGCCGTTCTGTTCTCACAAATATTAGGGGCTCTGGCAAAAACGGCAAAAAATCCTTGTAAAATTATTTTTAGAATCGGATGAAAACTGACCAAGTTGTGATTCTTTTTTTACCCTGGAGACTTGCATACCGTCACTGGATTTGCTGTTTGGGTAGAATTGATTTATTCAGCATGCATAACCATAGAAGACGTCGAAAGCCAAATTTTGAGGGGTGGCTTTTACCTCTTCTCAAATTTGAAGTCTTTCAAAACAAATGGCGAACGGTCCATTTTCTGTCCTTTTATTTATTTTTCTGAATTTCTTCTCTAAAAGCGACCTATGAGTCGGAACGTCAGTCGGATTTTTGGGAAATTAAAGTTGCGTCTTCGTTTGTTCGCTTTTTCTAAAATCTCACTTGGTATTGAGATAAAGATGTCCAACTGGCCACAGCTCAATGTCTGCCCTGGGGAGAAGCATCTGCTTTTGCCAGAGCCCCTCGCATAAACTTTAGTAAAAGCTCACCTGCGGTGGTAGGAGAACATGAGGAAGAGCACACAGAAGATGATGCAGGCCATTCCGATGTGGATTCCGACCACGATGCCGGTGACAGAGCTCTCCCCATCCGTCCTGCAGTTACACAGGCTCTGGCCTTCTGTTCGCGCAAACAAAACAACACGCACGTTGACCATTACATACTTTTTGTGTCACACATACGCATGTTGTTGTCCGCCAAACAGATTTAACTTTCAAAATGTGCCCTCCTGCAGCTCCAAGAAGAGAGGGACTGCGGTGGCCTAGTATAGAAGGTACTGTACTATAGACCAGAAGGTCCAGGGTTCAAATCCCACCTCTGATGGGTCCCTGAGTAAGGCCCTTGGATTGGAAGACTATGAATTGTAAATCACTCTGGATTATGTGGTTATGCTACCGGACTATGGACTATGGACCAGAAGGTCCAGGGTTCAAATCCCACCTTTGCGAGCAAGGCCCTTAACCCACAATTACGTGGATTGTACGACTGTAAGTCGTTCTGGATAAGGGCGTCTCTTAAATGACATAAATGTCAATGTAAGAATCACGGAACTCTGCAGCATAGAGAGCTGGATGGTAAAGCAGTAAACTGGAAGTATATGCTGCGTTCACACATGGTGCATAAACACTGAATCACACATGAACCAGACGACTGCTCACCAGCACTCTTCTTGCCTGCTGTCCCAGTCTCGGTTAGAGAGACAAGACGCTTGTTGCCGATGCCGTCTCCATTTCCGTTAAACGCTACCAGCTGGATCTCGTAAACAGCCGAAGACTCTGTAAAACAAAATGACACTTTAGCCATGAGAATCACATGGTGAGCACGTTCAGTACTAACTTGTGTTTGTTTGGGAGGATATGTGAGAGTGTCTGTGCTGCATGGCCTGGTTTATACTCTACACTGCAGAGCTTGTGGTTTAAACCTTTACACAAAAGTACACATTCCTTAGAAATAAAAAAAAGAAATGTTTTTTTTATTTGATTATTTAAAACATGACAAAGTTACAACAGAGCATTTCGCTTCAATTTAAACCCGTTTCTAGCAGGGGTTTACTCGTTTTGTATAAAAACCTACAGAATTAAAACACGTCAAGTGACAGGATTTTTACATTTAGTCCTATAGCAGTCTTATCAACAACGACTTACAATTCATACAGTCTTACAGTTCAAGCAACTGTAGTTTAAGAGCACTGCTCAAGGACCCAAATGTAGATGTGGAAATTGAACCCTTAACCTTCTGGTCCACAGTCCAGTACCTTCCGGGACAGTCCAGGACCACCATACCAGTGCACCATCACAGTCCCACGTGGTTGTACAGTGTATTTTTATGTATAATCAGTTTAAAACTGAACACTCTTTTACCCTTTTCATTTTTCGGGAAAAATGTGGATTGTATCTGTATGTGTAACTGTACGTTGAAATCTAACCAAGGTGGGAGATTGTGTGTGTGTTGATGTGTCCGGGGAAGCGCTCTTCTGGTCCGAACTCCTCCTGAGGAACCACGCGGTACGACAGCTTGAAGCCTTCCACCTTTCCTGGTTTACTGGGCAGTTCCCAATACACCTGCATTGCTGTGCTGTTCAGAACTTTAGTGAAGAAACTGGGCATTGTTGGAACTACGGAGAAAATTGGAGATAACATGGAGCATATTTAATCATTAATCATAGTTAATCATGGCGGGTTGACAGTATTAGTCAGTATTTCAAACATTCTGGTTGCCTTAACGTCAAGCGTGGGGACTTACCGCCCCCTAGTGTTGTGGCGATGATAGTGTTGGACTTCTGGCTGGCGCCCAATGGAGAGTAGGCTTTGAGGTAAATCGAGTAGGTGGTCGCGGCTTCCAGGTTATTAAACTCGTGCTGGAACGTGTCTTTACTCACGGCCTCCTGGAGCTCTTTGCTGTCTGGTTCTGGGGAGAAAATAATTCAAAGGACTGTAATGAGACCACTCATTTCATTGCACTGCATTTCTGTAAAAAAAAAAAAAAAAAAAAAGTCACGCTAAACGTGACCGCAGGTGCAGGAAAGGGGGTGGCATCCAAAAAGTTGTAGAGCCCTATCAGTTTATCAGTTAATCTTCAAGTCCCCCTGCCTCTGATACACAAGTACACGTGTTTTGTAATTATATAGAACAAAAAAACCTGCAATGTCTTACTGAACAAAGCAGAGCATAAGATGACAAATCAACTTTACATTGTAATTTAAACAAATGACCCCCATTATGAATCTTAAACATGCCTCGTTCATTTGCCTTGCAATATATGGGCTCCCCACTTTGAGAACCATTAGGTTATAGCCAGCTTTAATGCACAGCAAAGCCCTACAACCTTTCTTACCTCCTAGCATGCGGATGTGCAGCACGTAACCGATGATGGCGTCAGGAATCTGGGCTTCGGGCTGGTTCCAGCTGAGCTGCAGGGAGGTGGGGGACAGCGGTGTGGCCGTCAGATCCTGAGGTGCCTCCGGGAGAGGGTTCTCAGACTGGGACACAGCCAGACGTGCACTGGCCTGGTTGGTGCCAGCCGTGTTCTCAGCTATGCACTGATAGATGGCCTCGTCTTCGGCGGTGATCCGGGTCACAGCCAGAGTGCTGTGCAACAACAAGTTTACGTTGACTTACTTACACCTGCAGCTAATAGAGTCGTACAAAGTGCAATCCAGGCATGTGCGGCATAAAGGGCTTTTTACTAAACACAGTGGATCCTTGGAACTTAACTGGGTCCAGAAGGCTGTTCGAATTCAGATTTGTTCCTATCAGAAACACCCCAAAGCTGGCGGGTCTTACTGATGTTCAAATTCGGATATTTTGGTTCGCATTTGTGAGAGAAAAAAAAAATTGAATGGACCATTCGTTTGTCCACGTTAGTCGAGCAAAGAAGCGTTTGAATACCGAGCACCTCACGAAGCCAGAAAGGAAACTGTTTCAATCTCTTGAGTGTATTTGTACGGGAATTAAATAAATTCTGACTTTCAAATAGGTGGTGTAGAAGGCAAGTTGTACCTGTTGTTGTTTGAGAGCTTTAGGTTGTTTCCAGGGGTGAGAATCTTGCCATTTTTCAGCCAGATCAGGTGAGGCTCTGGTACTCCCTGGGCCTGGCAGGTGAACACCGCACTGCCCCCTAGTGGTTTAGACACAGACTGCGGCCACTGCAGGAACTCCGGGGGAGCTGAGATAAAGAACAAGAGTTTATTTTTCGATCACAGCACAGAACCTAACAGATTTGGGGTTTTTTAATAACCATGCACAGGGTGAGATCGTCGAAACCAAACCATTAATAGTATATAATCACTCGACTGGTTTAGGACGATACAGGAAGTCCAGCGTCCCCTTCAGTTCAAATGAAATGTGGTAATGAAACGTTAAGGGTTCGAATTAGTCATGAATCGTGATGGAATTCTATACTTCACTCAATCAAACGACCAAATATCTCACTTCTCCACACATCTTCCTTCCGAACTTCGTGAGCTCTAGCACATCTTAGCCTTTCACCCTGTTCCCCTTTTCGAGAAAAAAAACAACTGGTCCGTACCCTAAATATACTGCTTACAATACAATTTCGCTAATTCCCCTGCCACTGTAGTCAGTTTGTTTTACAAACTTCCTGTATAAAGATCCCAACCAGTCATTACAAGCTTACCGTTGCTAAAACAATGGTGTACCTAATCTATTATTGGCCTAAGACTTTTGTAGAGTCCTGTAAATAGACCTCTGTGTATAGGCATGTATTACACGAATAAATCTGGCTTCTATGCAACACCGATGGAACAGCAACTCAAACCTTCAATTACGGAAGCACGACAAATTGGTCATATGCTCTTAAAGCAAAGCAACAATCCTCAGCCTCAGATCAATAATAACGTAGCTGTGGTAGGGGGAGCTGGAAGGAGACGGCAAATAAATAGGTCCGTCAGAAGAGTAGACTCATTATCTATGCATGTCTTTGTGCTCTCCTAGAGCTTGAGTTCAATCTGAAATATGCTCTGGATTATGCTGGATAATGGACTTGCAAAACCGGGCCAATGATATATGTGTTTGCATAAGATAGTGGATGGAATGTGTGTATGGCTGCTTTGTGGATGTGTGGCTGAAGGGTTTCCTGCTTCACCTCCCATAGCTCATTGTGACTGTGAATAGGGACCACTCAAGTACCCTTGCACAGTAGCTTGTGAAGCGTAATGCATACAGTGCATATGGTGTGTGTTCAGAGCTCATTTTAATAGCCGTATATTGTTAAAGAGTGGGCTTTCTTGTAATAAATCCACCCTATCAGTCCTGCCGGGTAGCCTGAAGAGCTCTCCACACTGGATGCTCAGCAAACAGAGGCACGGCGAATGAAGGACAAGCTTCATTAGAAGCCTTGCAGCGATGCTGTCCTCTCTTTGTGAGCTCACTACGCTTCTGTTCCAGCCTGAATAGGGCAGTTTGTATCGGTTTGGTGCTGCGAGTAAAAGGAGCGGCTCGAGGGTCTCCTTACGACGCAGGATAAAGTTCAGCCGAGAAGTTCCCGGTCATGGGAAATGGCGGCGCGGACGGGAGCGCATGGAAGTAAGCTGTTGTGCAAACACAATAAAACGCCTTCGTGTTGCGGTCCCATCTCTCACCATTTACTCTCTGTCAATTAGTCTGGCTGCGTGTCGCTGATAGGCCGCCCGCTGTCCCCAAAGACTGGGCACATCGCAGTCCCCCAATCAGGACCCTATCCGCACTCCCACCCCCAGCCTCGACACGCATCGTTTCCTAGGGGCCTGCTGGGACGGGGTCGAGGGTCAGAGCCGAGAGGGGAACGTTCAGGGCGGCGTGTTTATTCTGCCACCCCTCTTTGCTTTTTTTTTTTTTTTTTTTTTGTCATTCTCTGCTTTTGATTGTCTCCAAAGCTTTGCTCGACCTTCACACTTAAACCCTGCCTAGATATTTACGCTTCACACACAACGCTGTGCAAAAGTCTTGATGATATAGAAAATGATGATATAGAATTGCTTCTCAGTATTTTTTATTAGAATACAGTGAAAAAAAATACAGGCTATCTGCATGCGCTTTTAACAACCAAAAATAATACTGAACAGCGTCTCTAAGCTACAGTAGCAGCATCTGGCAACATCATCAGGAGGCCAAGTTGAGCAGGAAGGGTCTTTTTGGACAGGTAGCAACCAAGGAATGAATTTTTTTGGGAGGGGAACGGTGAAAGAAAGCCAAGATGTGCTCAAGCTGACAAAGACTAAATAGACTGAAGATCAGCGGTATTATGAGAGTATTATGCATTATACCATTGCTAAAACAACACATCTAAAGGTGGCCTAAGACTTTTGCACAGTACTGTATATTTCCATTATTTAAGCTCGGTTTTGCTCCAGGAAAATGTATAAGTGATGATCAGATCAAACAATGAAAACGCATTATTATCATTTCACTTCCAGATTAAACTTTGGTACTGTAGTGTTTTGGTTTTCTGTCTTTAAAACTAACGTTTTCCAACACTTTTCTCTGCGCCTGGGCACCCAGATGGCTCTCCGTTTCCGTCCCATTTCAGCAACAGTCAAGCGGGTCAGTGCACATATGCTGAGCCTAGTCTAGCCCAGTGCCGCACCAGGACTGAGAGCAGACAGGGTCAGAGCAGTCAGAGGCGTGACTAATTCTTATTTACATATTCCCACACAATGCAAATCACACCGTCTCCTGCCCAAAGGCAAACACACACACAGAGACACACAGACACACACACGGTGTGAATTCAAGTGCTCAAGGCATATACATTTACAATTGGCGTGGTAAAGGCAGGCAGATGGTGTGTTGTGCTGGACAAGCAAGCATACATGGCAGACAGCATATTAACTTCTAGAAATATTATGGCACCTGTATCCCTTTATCTATAGCACCAGCACACCCAGTGAACTGAATGAAATGGGAACATCTGTGTAATACTGAGGGAATACTACTAAATACTAAATATAATTCCCACCAGGAATTATTATATAACAATAAACCAGACATGATGATTTGGGATTCTATATTATTGTAGTAATCCATGGATGATTAAGCCATAGTAATCAGTAGATGTGATTTTCATTCTGTATAGACACCCTCGTTATTGATTCATGTAATAATCAGTTATTTAAAGATATGGCACTGTGAAAATGTCTTGTTTTTTTTTAAATGTCTGTCTCTATGAAATAACTGTGTGTTATTGTGTTTTGACTATTTATGCAAATCTACAAACAGACTCCTAAATAAGGTGATGTTTTCTGTAGGTCCAGTTGCTCCATGTGAACCTATGCTAGACACTTGAGTCAGGAGGGAGTGTGGGATGGACCCGCAGTGACGGACAGAGCTGTTGGTCACCCTGAGTCTCAGAGACAGAGAGACAAGGCCGAGGCCTCACCACCTTCTAATTTTAGCTCGTTTTGAATAAGACTTTTATTGACATTTTCTGCAAGAATAAACCGCTTTCGTTGGAAGACGAAACCTTGAACCCTGAATTGGCATCTGGTATCTACATTTTTGTATCGCCCAAAAGTCTTATGCCACCATTTGATTTGTATATATAATGACCATTAATAACATATTGCCGGCAAAACTTTTGGATGAATCACTCCATGCTCCTGCTTTCCACTCGGCATATCTTAGCCTTTTCACCCTGTCCCCCTTTGTAAAGTTTTTACTTGGCTGCTTCCCTTCCAAAAAGAATCCGATAATAATTCTGTTGTACAAAAAGTCGGCTTGGCATCCTGAAAGAAGCTTCCAGATGCTGCTAGATGTTGTGGAAGGACGGGGGGATCACAAGGAATATTAGATTTTTGAAATGGCATACAAATATCTGTATTTTTGGAAGCCTGATTGTAACAAAGAGACGAGATAATTACAGATGGTCCTTATGCCATGGCCAAAACCATGGTATGTCGAATCCAGGGGTGGTTTTGCACAGTACTATCTTTATATACTAGCGTTATCTTTTATATTTAAGCATTATATTACAAGTGAATGCCGTAGGGCTGATGTAGGTGTAATTTGTGCCTTAGTAGTCTTACCCAAATAAGCAATGGGAGAGCGAGTAGCGCTCAATACTTGAATCAGATTAACAGAAGCACTCGTCTCTTTGTTCAGCCACCAGCTAAATCAATAAATGGATGCATTATCCCGTCCTTCCAAGCAACAGGGATGGGGTTAGGTTGACGCAGGAATGGATTGGCATTAGACTACGAAAAATCTCCCATCTCTCTACTCATTGTTTCCCCCCTTTGCTTGCGCACAGCGAGACGTCATCAATACCTACTTAATTTCCTGTCATCTTCATCATCGGTTATACCATACAGTTTTGCCATTTTCAATGACAGGGTGTTTGAAATAACAACGTTGGAATCTGTACTCATTAAGAAACCAGAAACGATGCACACGATTCACAGTTCTGTAATTATCATCTGTGTTTACTGCTCAGACGACTGGCTCAGTTTGACGTGCGCGGGACGTCCCGTTATTGTATGACCATAACCAGGACTGTATTCAAGCCTGGTTGCGTTTGCTTATATGACCTTATACGCCTCCACATTGATTAAGGTTATACACACATATATAGCGTTTAGATCGTTATACGAGTCCAGCTAGAGTCTCGTTCATTCATTAAGATGTGTTTTGTCATGTTTTTATTTAGTTGCGAGGATCGGTTGTTCCAACAAGGACATTTTTTAGCGGGTGTGGACACAGTGATGGTTAGAATTAGGCGTATTAGGTGTAGCGTTAATTACTACATTAAAATTATTCCAACGGAAGGAATGATAGAAAGACAAGTTGTGTATATCTGGGCACAGCGGGGAGTCAAAGGTTGTGGGGTGATGGGTGTCCACTCAGCCCCGAAGGGAGGTCACTGGCCTGGCCTGCCTCCTCTCATTTATCCTCATACACCCATCAGGGCATGTTTCCATCAGTGTGCTTGTCTGCATGCGGACATGTGGACAGAATTAGTCAATGGTCTGAACGGCTTGGCTTGGGGCTATAAACCATCAAGCCAATCAGATTCAGCCTGAGCTAGTTTATGAGTGACCTCCATTACATGTCCCTCACGATCAGCTTTTGTTACTCTACATTATCCAACAGTGGATCCGCTGTCATATTAAAATTATACTCAGTTTAGTTTATATAACGACTATAACGATATAACGACTATACATATATATATATATATATGACCATGATATCAGATTCACCCACTATGGGTGCTCAAGTGCATCTACATGCACTTAATAATTTGATAACTGCAGAAAATCGGATTTTGATAGTAATCCGATTAATGATTTTACACATAATTTATCAGGTAATGAGAAAGCTCCAGTTTTACATGACTCCCGGCCAATAGTCTCACAGAAGATTGGGATATGAATTTTAAACATTGATTAGTAAATAATATAGTTCTTAATTTTCTCGATACTCTACTGTATCAGCATTATAGTCTCCCCCCAAATGCGTTTGCTAGTCATTTCTTGGGTGTTGCATTTAATTCCAGGGTTGCCAGATCTTGCGAGAGAAATAAGTTACCAGGTCTATGGGGAAAAAAGCCTAAAGGAAGTGAAGTCTCTTCGAGAAGGAGACCTGGCACCCGCGTTTGATTTGACCAACAGCTTATGTGACAGTTCTACACTCTGCACTACCCAGTTCTATGTTTGCAATGCGGAGAAAACCAATTGCAGTCGGGATGAGGGTATACGTGAGCTGAGAAATCAGATCACTGAGCTTAAATATCCGGCTACCTTTACCAAATTTCTTAATCTGATATCTAGACGTTAATCCGATCTTTCGAAAGTATGATGTCTACTGCAAAAGTCTGCTTATAATCGGATCATTATTTCCACAGTGACCTGGGCCAAACAATGACAATGACCTAACGAAGAAGTCTAGAGTCCCTATGACTGGGGCACCACTGGGAATGATCCTGCAACCAGAAATATCCAGTCAACAATGTGGCCGCAAACTGAACTACGCCGTAGAGTTAGAGATGGCTTATCTACCTTGCACAACCAGCCGGCCCAACGCGGTACGTCTCGTTCTGCTTCCAGGTCTGTTGGCTGAGCATACATAGACTCCAGAGTGCTGCAGGGAGACGTCGGAGATCATAAGATTGCCTGTGCCCAACACCTGGATCCCCTCCACTCCGATAGAGCGCCCGTCTGGAAAACAGAGCGAGAGGGAGAGAGCGTTAATCTGAAAGTTTGGTGCATTGCCACCATACCGTCATGAACGTATATTGCTGCATCATTCTGTTTCAGGTGTATGAGTCCTGATGTATGGAAAGCCGATCCAAACTATTGGCATGACAGGCTGGAAGTCTTCATTATACCCAGTCTGCTCCAGGACACGATGGGCCGGGGGTTTCCTGTGGCAATGCATTCCAAGATGGCGGTCTGGTGGATGTTGATAGTGAGATTCTGAGGACCTGACAGAATCACTGGCTCTTTGTAGGTACGAGCAGCCGCCCCTGCGTAGACAGACACGTCGGATATATGAAGAGGATGTAAGCGAATCAGAAATAGAGACGCAAAGGCGTCGTGTTGTCGGTCTCACCAGTGACAGCAAGCTGTGCCTCCTGACTGGAACGTGTGTTGGCAATGTTTTTGGCCACACAGCGGTACAGTCCGCTGTCTGTATGCCGCACACCGGTGATCTGCAGAATGCCATTGGGGAGCAGAGTGTACCTGGAGAGAGGGAACCGCAAATGATGCGGTACAGGCATGAGCACTTGTGTGCAATTGTACAAATGAGTTTTATTTACATTACAGGTCTGAGCCGCATAGCCTCCGATCACATATCTGTCTGTGGTAAAATAAGGTTTCTATTAGGGCTGTACCGATCTGATATTGTATATCGGTATCGGCCCGATGTGATGCAAAATCACCGGATCGGAGATCGGAAGGGGGGGGGCAGTTTGATCCGAGATCCTTCCTATCACATATGTGCTTTAGTACAATTTGGACGACACTGTTAACTGTTAGCTAGCAGCGTGGTTATCATGTCGGCGGTGTGGACTTGTTTTAAGCTCAAGGGTGATAAAAGTAAAGCAGCCGAGTGCAACTTGTGCAACACCAGGGTTTCAGCAGGTGGTAGCAGCCGATCTGCTATGGGTATCGCCAGATATTTGAGTTTGCGGTGTCGATCTCGGGCATTAAAAATGGTATCAAGGCAGCCCTAGGTTCTATCCACGTATTTAAGGTTATTAAACTGCTTAACGCATATATAAACTTGTCAGCTGTTTGCTGTACAGCAGTCATAATGACAGGCACTGGTGCAGAAAGTTTTATTAAACCCAAAGTTTTAAGTGGCGCCCGTGGACTTTTGGAGAACATGTCGTGGACGGTAAGCGACGCCTCACAGAAAGAAGGATCTGGGTTCGCCCAGGGTGGGGTGACTTGGTCTGCATGACCTCCCTGTGTTCACGTGGGTTTACTCTGGGTGCTCTGGTTTCCTCCCACAGTGCAAAGACATGCATTAAGTTAAGTGATTACGCTAGAATTGGAACCCAATCGGAGTATTGTGATTGTGTGTGTCTGTCATGGCCGTTGATGCCGAAGAGCGACGTTACATAAAATTTTTTTTTTTTTAATGTAGGCCAAGGCAGCTTATCACCATCTTAATCTTAACCCGGACACGTTATTCCAGAGGGTTTTTCCATAAAAATGACTGAAACTAAAATAGAAAAACCAGATATCTACAAGTACAAACAAAGGCACCAAGTAAAAAAAGGAAGTAAGCCGCCAGCACGTGTACGTACCTGTCCTCATCTGTGTTCAGGGTGGTCCTGTTCTTCTCCCAGGTAATGCTAGCCTCAGGAATCCCATTAACGGCGCAGTGGAAGCGTGCCACGCCTCCTTCGTCCACCGCCATCGACTCCGGATGGGTGTGAAACTTGGGAAGAGCTGGCGAAGAGCAGAGAATGGACGTACGCTGTTACCCGTGCCTCCTTGCCGAGCCTCGCTCTTAAAACGGCCACATTATGACTTGATTTTTCACTCACATGCGATCTGCACTCGTGCTTTGCGGCTGATCAGCATGCCGTAGCGGTTCTGCGCGGCGCAGTCGTACTCCCCGGCGTCCGTCTCGTTGCTTTCGCGTCGTTTCTGGAAGTTTCGGATCAGGAGCATGCCGTTGCTTAGCACGGCCACTCTGGGGCCCACGGGAATGGCTGCACCGTTCCTCCTCCAGGTAACAGTAATAGGGCCCTCGCCCTCCACCTCGCAGTCTAACATCAAGGGCTGGTCCCTCACGGCGATGACATCACGGGGCTCTTTGATGAAGGCTAGTTCAGAGGCCTCACCTAGAGCTGAGAGAGGAAGGAGCCAGGTAAATAAAGGCACGTGTTCCTGCTGTATCTGAAATAGCCGGCGGATGCTTACGACCAGTAACAATGGAGCGAGTGAAGGTGCGATGAAGGGGTGGAGATGAAGACTGGTTGATGACAGTGATGATAATGGTGATGATGGTGATGGTTGTGGACGTCGTATAGGGGATGACAATGAGCTGAGAAGGGAGAGACAACATGATTACACAACTGACGCTGATAATAAATCGAAGGACAGAACACTAGCCTGCATGAGCTCATATTTGTCATCTACATCCCATCTGACCTGCAGGCTTGACTCGGATTGGTCCTACACTCCAAGCCGCAGCTTTATGGAGCTGTAAATCCAAAGTTCAGGCTGCGATGTTGGGTCGGACAGGCAGATTGATGGTTCATATTACAGTAATTGATTTGAAAGCAGGATTTAGCATCAGCTTTGACTTCAGCGCCTGTTAATCTCCCAGGAGATAACGGGTGAACGATGACAATTTTAACAGCATGCTGTAATTAAAGATTGCCTTCAATTAACTGCTGACGAGTGCGCTATTGGCCTCGACCCGGACTGCAGACTTAACTCCATTCTGTGTATCGTATTAGATTCTTTGCAGGATACAGTGTATGGCTCATGGCCAAAAGTCTGAGGCCACTAGTGAAAATGCTTCTAGGTTTCTTCCATTTTTCTTAAAAGTAGCTCAATACTGTACTAAATGGTTTCATCTTGTCTGGTGATTTCATATTTTCGATTCAAATAAAGCACTATGTGCAAAGTGTCTATGATTACCACGCGACACTATGGCACTGTCCAGTCAACGTCCCATTTCACAGAACGGAACGTGGACGTCCAACGGCGCGTTCCTCGTACCGAACAATTTATGTGATGTGTTTCAAACCTTGATTAATAATACATGGGACTGTGGTAGCCTAGCGGTTAAGGTGCTGGACTATGGACCAGAAGGTCCAGGATTTAACTCCTGCCTCTGCCAGACTGGTACTGTTGATACCTTGAGCAAGATATTTCACCGACAATTGCTTGGATTGTATTAGATTAAGATTGCATAAGTTTTTGAAGTTGCTTTGGGTAAGAGCGTCTGCTAAATGCTGTAAATCCAAATAACAATACAAAACAGCAAGGTTCAGAAATCATGATTTCAATCACAGCTTTCGTGCATCTCGTACGTTTCCTCAAGAAATAAAAAAAAAGATGTGTCTGTGTTGGAATTCATCAGATTCTGGAATGGATTTGCTGCTTTAAGACCATCTGGAGTCTCGGGTTGGTCTGGCATTTTTTAGAGCAGCACCATTTAAACGAATAAACATAGTCAACCAAACTACACAGATGCCTGAAGACGTCTTGGCAACGAATCGTCAGTGAGTCATAGCATTAGCTATTCGGAGATATAAGCCTAGTTTAGCCGTGCAGTAACACTAAAAGCTTTTCTTCTCCATTTTATTCTATCGACCTCACTGAGCTCATGTCTGTCTATAAAAATGAATTTCAGCCCAGGTTAAATGGGCCAGTGTCTTCATTCTGCCCCATACCCCATATGCAGAGGAATTGGCCTGACTCTGGGAATGCCCTGATGACATCTTCATTCCAGTTACAGACTGTAGGGTGTTTGCATGAGAAAGTTGCGGACAACAGCACAGGAGGGGTCGCAGGCTGGCTGAAGAGGGGCTGCTCCGGGCTATTCATCTCAGCTGAACTTGCACTTGACTTTCCCTAGTCTGATTGATGGCTCTGTTAGCAAACCCCCTCCCACCCCTCATCACCCCAAATCAGTCACACAATGCGCCCGAATGCCACGGAGCCATTCAAGCTAAGGCACTGTCAGAAGTAGATGGGACCGGGGTGGAGGGAGAAGGGAGCAGGTCACATGATTCGGGGTCTGGGGTAGACCAGTGATAGCACTCCATCTTTGCTTCCACCACTTTATAATTACCTTGCCCCCCCCCCTCCCCAAAAAAAAACCACACACACCCACACACACATCAAGTCCCATCGTTCCCCCACCCCACTATGCAACCATCTGCCCTCATTCCCTGCCCCCAACGCATTTTCCCCTTTTCACTTGAACTTGGGGGTGACTTTCCCATGCCACCCAATCACTCAAACTTCGCCCCTTCCCTGTGCCGCTGACACGCCCGTCCCTCCATTCGCTCTGTCTTTTTTTGGGATGCCTGTGTTGGGTGCTGCACGGACACAGACCCCATCCCCAAAACTCCCTCTCCCAGCTGTCCCTGAAAAACAAAACAAAACACTCCAGACGCACTCGAACTCGAATGCACCTCGTTTCACGTCTAACACCGTTTCCTACCCTCTGTTCCTCTCCGTGCTCGTCACCCTCCTCTCGTCAGGACATCACACACTTACTACGCCAGTCCCAGTCCAGCACCTCCGATCATCATGTCTGGCTCTCTCTTCTCAATACTTGCCAAATCTCGAATAGGAGTGCAAAAAAAATCTCCGCTTTGCCAGGACAACTTGGCAGCAACCACAATTCCTAAGCTCCGTATTATGTCCACAATCTACTCGCCGTCTACGGCTGCGGCAGTTCCACATACATCATCATCATCGTCATCATCACCCTCACACTGTGGCTACAGGGCTGTGGCCACGTCTCTACCACACGACAGCGTTCCAGGCCTTGGCTCTCCTCCAGATCATGCTGTGTATGAAAGAATGAGTTATGAGGAAGCATCAACTTTTCTTCATGCCTGTTTTTCAGGCTTTAGTCGTGCTGCAAATTAAAAACTCTTTAACAAGCCAACAGAACACGAGGAGCAGACGCGCCGAAAGTGGGAACTGGTTTTAAGTGGAACTCCGGGCAGTTTACAGGACATACAATACTGTGCAAAAGTCTTAGAACACAATTAGAGGAGGTGGTGTAATGAGAACAAAATGAATTCTCAGCCTTTTTTGGATTGGAATACAAACGGAAAACGGAGGACATTTCTATGCAGTAGTGAAAACTGAAGAGATAAAAATGCTCATGAAGGCTACAGTCAAGCATCCATGGTAGCAGCCAAGAAACCACTTTTTTTTTTTGTTGTTGGTGAAAAGACTAAGATATGCTCAAGCTCACTAACACTGGAATGAGTATCAGTAGAGAAAAGCACAACGGAGTGGCAAATGCAAGTCTGAAAATATGTTATATATGGTTGTTATACCATCTAATGGTGGTCTGTGACGTTTGCCTTGTTGCGCCTCCAGAGCAACAAAATAAGCTTATCCAGCTTACAGAGTTAAGCGTCCTACAGGAGTGCTGATGATGCCAGATGATCAAGGTTCACACCTTCCAGTGGGTGACATGGCATTGGTATTAACTACAATTAGAGTCACCCAAGGCTATACAGACTAAAATCAGCCTGATGTCTATCTTTCCAGACTATTCACTGAATCCATACCGACCACGATATCGGTCTGATTGGTTTCGGCCAAACAAAAATCGTCCGAGACCACACGGTGCGACAACGGCTCCTTTGTTCATTATGACCACTAAGTTCCGCCTGCGGCACCATCTGCATTCTGCACACAATAAAAGGTGCATATCCCCTCGAAACGTCACCTCTTGGCCCTGGATGTGACTGAGAGAGCAAGTCTGGGGATAAATTCACCTCCCATCTGGGCGTCATTAATAAGCAGGGGGCTTGGGAGATTCGCCCTGAACCGAGAGGACCCCGTCGAACCCCACCCCCACGGGCCGTCGGTGACCCCAGCCCCTAAAGGTCATGAGAGAGTGGGTGCGGGGCAAGGAGGAGGGAGCAGCTTGCATTTGGTGGAAAAAAGCAGAATGCCCCTGTCCTTTTGTTTATTGTCATAAAAGCTGGCCGTGAACTTGGCAGTTTATTGTGGTTCAGCCGCTCGCCAAAAATCTCAGCAAACAGACTGACTCCCTGGGTGACGCAGATAGGACAAACAAAACCAAATCCCCATACTGATGGCACCCCCTTCTTCTAAAGTCTGTGGCATCTGGGTTAGACGAATGAATTCCTGTCACGGGATCTGAACTGAAAATGTTCTCCAGAAGGCTATGGGAAGCGGCGGCGATGTTGTTGTTGTTGTTGTTGTCGTTGAGGGTTTTAGAGCCTCGCCAGAAGTCAGTAGTTCAGTTTTTCGGTGCTGTTACTCGAGCAACATGCAATGGAGATGAGGCGCAGCGACACGAGTCAAGGTTTTGAAAGCATCGGCAAATAAAGTGGGCAAAATATCGTAAGTAAAATAGCACAGCGCGTTCCTGGAAATTTGACTTTGGCACAAAAGGCAGGCCACATTCGACCTAAAGGGGTCAAAAGAGTTTGAGTTACTATATATTGTGCCAGCTCTTTAAATCTCCCTTTATGGCCTCTGCTGCAAATGTTTTCTAGGCCACTGCATACAATAAGGAATACCCCCGCTGTCCCTTTCACACATAACAAGAGGCTCCTCCGTCTCCGTGTCTCCACGGACTCAGTAGTTGGCCACCGAATAGAAAACGATAGCCTCTATAGTTTAGGATAGTGAGACTCTGTCTGAGGAGCTCCAAGTCCAAGCGCAGCGGGAGAGAGGGAGCCCGCAGCAGGCCTATTGTCTCTCTAATGGGAGTTAACTCCCGGCTCTGACTGGCCGACTCCGTGCCCATTTGCTGCCAGCGCAGGCATGCAAGTGCACAGCTCTGACCTATTGTTTAAAGAGGGATGCTCATTAAAGTGTGGAGGCCAAATGATGGAAGAGCGTGCATAAGACACAGGAGCATTTCCGATTGAGGTCTGAGCCAAATTAAGATTGTGTACTTACATCCTCCTTACTACCCCCCCTGGGATGTTATGGAGGTAATTCATTTAGCCAACAATTAGCGGGTACTTTTTGTAGAACCGAAAGGGCACTGGCATTTTTTTTAACGAAACTCGTCTTCCGTAACGAGTTTTAAACAGACTATATGGACAAAAGTATTGAGACAACCACACGTTACACCTACAGGAGCTTTGATGGCATCCCATTCTAAAGCCATAGGCATTAATATGGAGTTAGACACACATTTGCAGCTCCTCTGAAGTTGTTGTTGTTTTTTTTTTTAATAAGATTTTAGACCGTGTCTGTGGGAATTCACCCAGAAATCATTTGTGAGGGCAGATACTGATGTTGGACGATAGGGCCTGGCTCATAATCTGCGTTCTTTCCCAAGGGTGCTCGATGTCGACAGTCCAGTCCAGCCATGCGTGGAACAGAAAAGGGCCTTCTCAAAACTGTTCTCACAAAGCTGGAACTATACAACTAGCATAGAATGGTTTGGTATGTTGAAGCATTCAAATTGACCTTCGCTAAAACCCAACCCCTGAAAAACAACTGCATAGCATCATAAATCCTACACCACACTTTACAGTTGGCACAATGCAGACAGACGGGTAGTGCTCTCCTGGAATTAGTCCAGCGGCAGTGGGCTTTACAAGACTGATGTAAGCCTTCCGTGCAATGCAGACGCTTCAAGGTGTGTCCCAATACTTTTGTCCATATATCATACTTTTTAATTTGATAATAACTTCTGTTTATTTGCACCAAACAGGGCGTTGCATGTGTCCCGTTTGTTCACCAGTGAAAACATTTTTTTTTCCATCCATCTCCATTCCTTATGATTGCTGCTGGGCAATCATATTGTGCCAACTGTAAAGTGTGGTGTAGGATTTATTGTGCTATGCAGTTCATTATTGCCGGGCAGCACGGTGGCTCGGTGGCTAGCACCGCTGCCTCGCAGCAAGAAGGTACTCTGGGTACTCTGGTTTCCTCCCACATTCCTAAGACATAGACATGTGATAGGTTAATTGGTGTCTCTTAAGTGGCCCTTAGTGTGTGACTGTGTGTGTGTGTGTGCCCTACAATGGACTGGTGCCCCATCTAGGGTTGTTCATGCCCTTGTGCCCAGAGTTGCCGTGGTGGGCACCGGCTGTCCATTTACCCCGTTTGGATTAAGTAGAAGATAATGGATGGATGGATTATTGTTTTCTCTCAGAACATACAAGAGATACCTCTTACAAGCACATATGTCCATAAATGGCAAATGAAAAACACCGTTACAATGCATTACTAACACTCTAAACAGAAAAGTGTAAAGAAAAGTCCACTGGCCTGTTGAAATTGCTAGAATCAAGGACAACAGGTCGAGATCAAGAATAAAGCCCAAGGTGAGGCAAACCCAAAAATGTAATGTCCAATTATGGGAGGCGCAGGATCATGTATTTCGTGTACAAATGTCCTTTCGTGGGCCAGTAGAAGTCAGGCCATGCAGGCTTAGCCAATAATGGATGTGAAAGGATGTTTATGGTGCTCATTGGGATCCCTGGCATCATTAAAAAGCTAGGCAGAAAAGAAGGAAAGAATATATAATATATTTCCAACAGCTCTGTTCCCACAGCATTAAATCAGCTTTGGCCCCAACCAGCACACAGAGCCCGGTCCTCGCACGCGAGTGTTTTGCATCAGGCTTGGTGATGATACACAGTGCAGAGAAAATGAATGGCTTGCCCCCCCTTCAGTGGCTGAACTGGGCCTGAACCGCACGCTGTGTGGATCTATTGGATTAACCTCCTGAACCAGGGGGGAGCCTTGTTGGATTAAAAGTGGGCTCGGTGTGCAGCTATAGAGATGTGCGAGTGTGCGTCTCGGTCTCGAGCAGCTGCAACGATCGCCGCCCCTTTTAATGAGATCTCAATCAGAGAAGCCCCTCCCTTGACCCTTTCCAAGTCTTATGCAGATGAGGGGTGTTGGAGGTGTGACGGGGTCAGGGTTAAAGGTCAGTGTCACTGTCTGGGCCAGGTCTGTCTGTCTGTCTGCTTCGCACTGCCGAACATGAACTTGCCACTTTAAACCCAAAAGGCGGCTCCTAATTGTAGCCCAAAACCCAACACACGTGTAACCGTTTAAGAGACAGATAAGATCTACGTGCTGAGAGCGAAAATCAACTGACCTCACTTACAGTGATTCGACCCTTTAGGTACCCCAAAATACAGTGGTCACAAAAATCAGGGGATATTTCATTATGGGATATGTCGTTTTGAAACGTCCCCTAATTTTGGCGAGCAGAATCTTTTTTTAGATACAACATTGTGAAGTTTTTTAATGATAGGAAGGTAAAACAACCTTTTCAACGAAGAAACGTATATGTATTACTCACATTTCAAGTTTCAGGCACCAACTAGAGGCGACTCAAGTCTAGAGACCGCACCAAAGCACAAGTGGAGCGTTTAGAAAGATGTCTATACTTTGGTCTGGGATTTCGAAACCATCAAAGAAGCAGAAACTTTGCACAAAACTATTGTTACCCTACCGTTCCTTTCCTACAAGCCTAACTCTACAAACCGCATCAAAACACTATGAGCAAGTTCTTCAGATAGTTACTTCATAATAGAAATGTCTTAATAATTAAGATCTAGTAAACGCTACAAGTACATTCCTAGTTTAAAATAAATTAACAAATAAAAAAATAAAACAAAGCAACAACATCCAAAAAACTTGTTTTTAATGGTCCTAACACGAAGTCAAGCCCGAAGAACATGCCTTCCTGAGACCTGGCTCACCATTTGCTGGTCATTGTGTCTTACTGAAGTAAATAGTTGGGGGAAAGAAGCCAGATATGGAAATTCACTCCCAGTCTTCTTGTACCAAAGATAAGATCGTGAAAAGATTTAAACGTCTGATATAAAACTCAGATTAACGCAAACACGGGGGTTCAAGATCTTCCCAAATATCTTGTGTCTTAGGTATGTACTTTCTTAAAAGATTACTCATTACGCGTGCGCAGGATTTGCACTGTATGCAGAAAATTTGGTCCCATTAAACACAAACTGGGAAACATTTTTCAGTTTCTCGTTAACTCTTCGCCATGGCTTTATGAGGGACACTGATTTTGCTCTTGGGTTTGGCCCATTGTCTTACCCGGGAGTGGACGCAGGCACATAAAGCACTACAAATACATTTAACATCTACAATCACAGCTCTTTATTGCATTCTTAGTATTAACAGATCATCCTCCTTGCACAGAAAGCTGGATTCCCCAAAACCTATATCATTTAAATCAAGTTAAACGGTGCCGTCCTGTGTGCCGAGCCCGCCGACTTTATCACAGCTATAAAACCCGACATTAACAAGAGCTTATATACCCCAATAAAGTACAGTTCCAAGAGCTGACAAGAAGCTTCTGAGAAAGCGAATCCAGCTACCCATAATAAATCCTAAAGGTCTTACAGGCAATAATGTTCCAGACAGACCTTATATTATAAATACATTTGCTGAAGTACAAATTGTAAACCTGTCAATGTTCTCTTAAAGACTTAAAGGCACGAGGTAAAAGGGCTAACAAGACAAGAGGTAAGAATAGACAACGGAGGACAAACTGTGGATGAAATAAATAACACGAATCACAGTTGAAGACGAACAGGAGCTCCCAATGAACTTCACACAAGGCGGCGTAAAGCTGTTACGAATTCTACAAGGGAATTCGGGATCCAAGCAGGTCTGAAAAAAAGCCTTCGGTGGGGATTTGAGCTACAGAATGAAGACGAGGATAAATGTCCAAAAACGTGAGAGAGAGAAAGAACATAAGGAAACGAAGCCGCTATATTTACCTGAGAACGCGCCTAGCACCAGCACGAGAGACACCGCGTTCATGGTCATTGTTTGTAAATACCCCGTCCTGAGCATCATTTACACTCCGTGCCGTTTCATTTGCCAGAAATTCAGCTTTCGAAAATGTCACACGGGTCTTTGTTCCGCTGTAAAATCCTTCAGGTGTGGGTGAATGAGCTGTAAAAGTTCACAGAGGGGCTTAACGGGGCGCAGCTCCGCTCGTATCTCTTGTGTGTTTGGGTCTGTTTGACACTGAGGGGCTCTACGTTCAGCGCTCGCTCTCACACCGATCAGCCGGACAGCCAGGGGCGGGCTCAGGCCAAGAAACCAGCCAATCCCGGTCAAGGAAGCTGTGGCGAGACGAAGCTTCCTAACGCGGCTAACGCGTGAGCGCGCGGATATTTAAATCTAAACGTTTCATTCCCTGGTAGTGTCGGCATGTGCCGTTTGTACACAAATGTAATTGTTCACGTACGAAACCAAAGACTAAAGACCAGAGACGGTGTTAAACTACACTGATATTAATTAACTGAATCCTTAGCAGACTTTCGCCTGATACAATCCAACAAATTTTGGCGTTGCTCAAGGGTCCAATGAGAGTCATGTTTGTTAGTTTGTTTGCCTTCTTTAACGTCGCAATCGGCATCAGTGGTCATCACACACACACACACACACACACACACACACACACACACACACACACACACACACACACACACACACACACA
>JAYJMA010000027.1:221277-235908 GCA_036873895.1 Parotocinclus cabessadecuia | reverse complement strand
TAACCAAGTTAAATATACATACCTAACATGTTTGCTCCCTGTCTATTCAACCTTGCACATTAGTGTACATGCTCCCTTTGTAATGAGATAAATCTGAACATCTATTTTGTTTTGTAACTGTGGCTATTGTGGTTTTAATAAGTATTTTAGTATTTTTAGAACCAACAAGAGAATATTGTACTGGCATTCGTTGTTCCTGTTTTATTTCTATTCATTTTCAGAAGGATTGTATTGTACTGTATTGTATGATTGTGTTGAAGCCTTTCTATATTGTTTTAGTAATGATTTATTGATGTAAGTAATTTATATATCCAATTAAGCTAATCTAATATGGAATTAGGTAAAAACACATTTTCTTTGGTAAACAACCTTGTTCTAGGACCCTTATTTTTAAGCCCTAAACACAGTACAAAATGTATTGGTTATAATCCTGTTTGTCATGGCATATAAATGCTACATCTCTTTTATTACAGTGCAAGATGATGATAATGACGATGATGATCTGTTTAAACCTCCAGACATGGAGGCAGATGAATTTTCTCCATTTGGGGGAAAGGGTGGCCTTTTCAGTGGGGGTAAAGGCCTGTTTGATGATGACGATGAGGTAAACACTGTTAAAGGTTACAGTTGTTTGGAATCCCTGTTTTTTGTTTTTGTTCCAGGAAAAGGCTTGTATAATGAAAATTCCGATAATGAATGTTTTCAAAGAGGAAATCTCCATTTGAAACCCTGCCTAGTTTATGTCAGATATCCCAAATAGCTGGAATTTGTATAACAGGAGTGTTCAGTTTGTGTGAACTGACTTATTTTAGAACAGCATTATTTTAAACATTTGATTAATTGATCAAAATGTATTATTATAGTAATAATAATAATTATTACTAAGAATGATTATGTATTAGTGTTCTGCCTTCAAATATTGCAGATGCTTTAAATGATTAGTGTCTGTTTTGCTTCTGCAGGGTGATCTGTTTTCGGAGACATCCAAAAAGGATATGGTAACGG
Source organism: Parotocinclus cabessadecuia (assembly GCA_036873895.1). Lineage (NCBI taxonomy): Eukaryota > Metazoa > Chordata > Actinopteri > Siluriformes > Loricariidae > Parotocinclus > Parotocinclus cabessadecuia. The sequence goes on along the minus strand of JAYJMA010000027.1, from coordinate 234,903 downwards.
AACAAACAACATCACAAACAGGTACCATAATACAAACTAATCTTTTAAATACACAAATCTAATTGAGCCTAATTCAACTACTGTTGTAGAATGCTACCCCTTGCAGAATGGTGGACTCACTACATGAATGGGACACTACTTTTGCTTTTAAGATGTTTCCACTTACAACTCTCTTGTTGAAGCCTTGCATTATTTCAGATAAACAGCTTGTTGTTGTCTGCAAGCACTCCCTTTTAATTGTTGAGTTTGTATTTTCAGACTTCTGCATGTATTTGTTTAATTAATACAAGGTGATTTCATGTTTTTTTTTTTTTTTTCTTAGCGTTGAATGATTACTTAATTCTTTCCCTCTGTTTGATCTAGGAAGAGAATATGCAACAAATTAAAATAATTGCATTTAATTTCTTTAATTTACGCTTCTTAACATTTCACTAGTAAATAGAAAAGGCTTGGAGTCTCATATGCAAATTGTTTATTTACTATGAAATGACCAAGCTGGTTGAACATCCAGTGAGGTCAGACGAGGGGATATTTCGAAATGAATGTGAAGCAATTAAAAAGAGAATCATTTGATTTGAATTACTTTAATTAAACAAGATAATTAGAAGCAATTGAAATTGAATTGTTGTTTGATTACGCAAATCAGAAGCAAACTGTTATGGTGATTGAGTAGCAAGTGATATTTATGTGGGTGAACAGAAGCATGACAAACTGGACGAGAGTACCACACATTGACCCCCAGACTGCTAAAACACGCTGACAGTGATGGGTTATGGACAGGATCAGATTGTCCAGCAGATCTTGTGTGATCCTCTTCGTATTCATTTTAAAATATCCGCTATGTTTTGTGAGCAGTGCATTATTGCCTTGTAAATTAGTTGCTTTGTTTTGGTTTCATAGAGAGCGAAAAAACTAGGAAAATACCTACAGGTGCAGTGTCCATTTTCCCAGGTAAATAAATTATTATTGTTTAATTTTGTGCTATCATCGTTGCTTATTGTAAGAGGGTTTTTTCTGGTGCCTCTTAGGGAGCAGTCTACCTGGCTCGCAGAATGGTTCAGAACCATTCGAAAATAAAGAAAACAGCAGTGCACTGAAACCCAAAGTGCAGGCTGCTCCAGAACAAGAGTCGTTAGGAGGTGGGCTCTTTGATGAAAGTGACGATGAGGACTTTTTCCTTGCCAAGACTCCCAAAAAAACAACTTCTGGTGAGTAAGAAATTACTTCACTTTAATTACTTTACTTCACTTCCTACACTGTATTATGGATACGTAGGAGAAAACATTGTATAACTAGTGTATGAATTTGGTATTAGTTAGTTATACTCTAACTAACTAAAAGCTATAACTATGTGCTCAGGTTCACAAGAGAAGCCCAAACCAACGACAACCAAAGATCTGTTTGGTGGAGATGAAGATGATGATGAGGATGTGGGCATTTTCAGCACAGGTTCACAATCTGCCTTTTTACAGCAAAACAAGAAGTCTGTGGATGATGAAAAGGCTGTACGTCCTCCTGAGAAAAAGGTAACTTCTCGAAGCTTCAGAGTGGCATTTTGGCAGGGATAAGTGGCATCCCACCGAGAAGCTCCTGGGTTCAATCTCCAGGTGAAGTGGTCTGGGAGCTTTGTGCATCCCCTGTCCATGTGGGTTTACTCTGGTTGAATCCCAGTCCGAAGACATGCTTATTCAGTTGTCTCTAAAGTGCCCCTATTGTGTGTATGAATATGAGTGTGTGCTAGGGTTGTTCCTGCCTTGCACCTATGCTGCCAGTTATCATAGAAAAAAAAGCAATGCTTAACATATGCTACTCAAGGTACAGTGCTACTTGTGGTTTTGGCCAGCCATTTAAATTTAACACTAACAATATACATCCTTTCAATGCAATTTGCCAATTAAAGCAGATTTAAAGGTGTGCCTGTGATTAGCGATGTAATTACAGTAGCGTTTCTGGTCTATTGAAACGTTTTATGTATAATACAGTCGAATCTGGTTAATGAGACCACATCGGGACGCAATCGTTTTGGTCCTAATAAACGGCTGGGCCGATTTAAACGAACATGCCCCATGTTACAAGACAGGATGTGCTATAATTTATGTAACATATTAAATGTTTATTAAACCTTTATTGTGCGATTTTTACACGTATAGCGAACATACAAACAAGAACTACTGTTGCTTACCAACTGTTCATTGAAAAATAAATTTGCCAACACGGTTTTCGAAACGATCTACAACACAATGTATAAATATTACTGTAATACTGTATAAAATATACTATATTAGAAATATACTATAGTATAAAAAATACTATATACTGTAAAAAACAAGTTCTTACTAAATTACAGTTAGTGTTTGAAGAACTTATCCAGTATGATATGACACGTTCTCATGACGGACTGCACTTCAACAAAATCAAGAAAGTGGTGGGCGTGTTCACCTCCCGCTGGTTTTTCTCTTGTCAACACAACTTTTCGGATTTCCTGACCTTTAATAAAAGCATAAATTCTCCCGGGGATCCCAAAAAAATCCTCCCATATCTCGCTGACCCGCTTTGTATCCGCTCTAAGTGGCGACTTGTGGCTTCTTTTTCTTATTCGCTTTCACGTTCTTTGGTCCGATTAAACAGAGTTTTGGTCCAAATAAGCGAATAAAATTACACGTATATAATAGGATTTGTTTCGGTACTTTAGGATTCGGTATGAATAAGCGGCTGCTCCCAATAACCCGTGGTCCAATTAATCGGATTCGACTGTATTTCGATTCCCACTATGGCAGATTTCCTGACTTGTTTGAGAAGTTAGTCATGTTCCTGAGACCTGATTCACAACTGAGGTTGGCCAGTCATTATAGAGAGGCTGTTCACTGACCACAGCCGAACGACAGAAAACTAGAACTGAATAAACCGAATAAACTCGCAGTCCTGTAACTTACTGTCATTGTGCATACTGCTTAGACTGTTGCTCTTTGTGATGGGCCCGGTCAGGGACTCGTGACTCGAGCTTTCGCTCAAACCACTCCAGCTGGTCTGGCGAATAAGAGCGGAATGGGGGCGGAGATGAAAGTTGGAGTCGCCTAGAACACAAGACGTCACCTGAAGCTCAGCAGGAAGTAAACGCCGCATTCAATGCATACAGTACCGTGGAGTTCAAAGGTCGAAAGCATGCAAACCTCGTCGTGAGCTCACAGAATCGCTCTTCAGTCTGCGTTTGATCGGCTGCCTAAACTGCGCCACGGCCAACAGAACGTTACGAAGCTTGGCCCACCGAAGGCGGCCTCCCTGATTGGTGGATGGCCATTTGCTCTCAAACACCGCCTGGATGCACAAGGAAGCAATGACGTTTGGGGGGGGGGTGTCAGTATTCACAACGCACTCCGGGGTCGGTCGCTGGAGTGTCCCAGATGCCCTCCTTTTAATACTGACCTTATTGTAGTATCCGTACGTGATGGTGTTCGGCGTGATCCCAGCTTTCTTCATCTCCAGCAGCACCCTGACAGCAAGCACAGGCTGCCCGTACTGCCCGCACAGCTGCATCAGGATCCGGTAGCACACCTAGCACACGCGTTACAACAGGCCAACAAAAACAGCATGATGCATGGCGCCCGAATACCTGCTCACACAGACCGTCGCGCTCAACCTCTGAAACCCCGTTAGAAAATTTGGAAAAGCCACAACCCTGTACAGGATTGCACTACAAATCCACGTATAAGCACACGATGGGTCACGGCACACGATTGGCTGTGCGTCTGTGGTCAGCATGGGGCCTCACCTCGTCCGGCAGCACCACCTTTCGCGTCTCCATGTGCTTGAGCACCTCGTAGGCCGTGTGCAGCGCCCGTACCTTGTTGCTCTCAGCCCGCACAAACGTGGGCAGGTAGATGAACCACAGGCCGTAACAGTGGCCCAGCAGACACTTGGACCACATGTCCGGGACCGTGGAGTACTTCTGAGCACACTTCTGTGCCAGTTTGATCTCCTGCGGCACAGATAATAGAAATAGATTAAACACCCATGAAAGTAGTGTGCAAAAGTCTTGGGCCACCGTTCAATTAGTTGGATTAGGAATGGCATAAATGACCATATATGACAGACTGTGACTCCGTTAAAGTCTTTCCATTGATCTCCATTCCAATCTCTAGGATATAATGTCTGGTATATTGTCACCCTAATCCCTTTTGAGAAGAAAAAAAAAAAAAAAAGGTTTCTTGGCTGCTACCCTTTCAAGGAGACCATCCCTGATCAAGCTTCTTCAGACTGTGCAGGTGGAGCTCACACTAAATACTCACCACTGTAGCCTATAGATGCTGTTTTTTTAATTATATCAATAACTATATATGGTTATTATACCATTGCTGTACTTAAGACATCTGAAAGTGCCACAAAAAATAATAATAAAGACATGAATTGGTAAACAATGCTGTGGATTTTTGTTTATGACATTTTTGCACATCTCCTTTGTTCTATGATGGGACGACTGATGATACTTTTAAAAGGGAACCCAAAAAAAAACCCAAAAAAAAAAACCACACGCACGCGTATTCAGCAGAAACCGAACTCAAAATTTTGAATAGACATTTGATACGCAGTACGATAGTCTCTTGCACTCTGCCATGCTAAATCATTAAAGTGGCAGTACGTGATGTAGGGAGTCACGTGGCTGAAGTGAGGAGCCTTGGGAAATGTAGTGAGGAAAACATTATTCAATGTTCAAGAGATTGCTACTTTCTGTTAATGATTTTGTCCCAACTGTAATTTCATGTAGTTTGTTTTAAGCATGTTTAAAGCAGGCTACGCTGTGCTATATATAGCATATACCCCCTGTATTAAACTCGGTTTTTGATTAGTCAGAATGTAGCCCCATTGTAAATCGCGGTCTGTCTGGATTACATAGACGTGACTTTATGGCCTGTTTTCAGTGTGGCGTACCTGCTTGGTGCGACGAGGGGCGGGGCTACTGGGTGCGCTTCCCTTCGCAGTGGTACGGAGCCGATCCTGTGGTCTGTCAAACAGCTCAAGCTGCAACATGGGGAAGGTCTCATAGCTGCACGCAGACGCACGCAGACAGGCACAGACACAGACAGACGCCCACACGCAGACGGACGTGCAGACGGACGCGCAGACACGTGTGCACAAGCACACACAGATGCGCGCACACAGACACAGACAGACACGCGCAGACACAGGCAAAACAAACACACAGTGTGTAAAAAGTGTGTATAGAGCAAAACTACTATAGAGGGTTCACATGTTGAATGGGGGCTCACATGTACGGCGCGGGACACTCCGAGCCGTCGGGTTCCTGAGGCTCCTCTGGGGGCATTATAAAGACAGTGTGCTCTCCACTGTGTGTCTCATCAAGATCTACCAGCCTCACCTCCTCTGGCTTCTCTACATCCACCTACACAGGAGAGAAAGGAAAGAGGCAAAACTGAAAACGGGGTGTGTTTGTGTGGGTTTTTTTTTTTTTTTTTTTGTGAATGAACAAAGGCTGATTGATGCCCCCAAACATTGGGGCGATATTATTATTTTTGTGAGCAGTGAAGTTTGCTTTCGTTCAAATTAAAGCAGCCGATCAATTATATCGAGGGAACCGATTATTAAACTGAGGGAACGTTTCCAAAAACACGTTTTCTTCCTCGCTACTTTTAGGGACGGTGTAGCTTTCCTATAAGGCAAGGGTAATCTCAGTCTCTGATTCAGTCATACGAGGTCAACATAATTTCGATTACAATTCATTTCACATCATAAAAATGAACTGCGTGAAATGCCTACAGATTACAGATTAGGTCCGAGTACGGCAAACGCAACTCTACTGTCATCCCGTACTTATTTGTTTAGTACAGAGGGAGCAAAAGCAAGCACAGGCAAAGCCTACAGCATCTGTTTCGGTAAGAAGCCCTCTCTCCTCATCGAACTATTAAAATGAGATCTAAAAAAAAAAACGATGCCTTCTGTCACGGCGGTCTAACAGACGTGTGCTTTTGCTCGTGGTCCATCGGTCATCTGTCCGAGGTAGGTGTGTTATAGCGACCTGTTCAGTGTATAGAAAAACCTGGTCTGTAAAGCTTGAGGAGAATGAGCAGACCTTTTGAACGCACTCGTCGAAGAACTCGAGGCAGGCGTGTCTGTCACTGACGAACGAGCACTCCTCTATGAACTGCGTGAACATCTGAGTCTTGGTGAGCTGGGCGTAGAATTTCTGCTGCGTCCGATCTCGAGACTTCAGGAAACCTGCCGAGAGAACGAAGATCTGAGGATCGATGCACACCTCGTTTGACATGCTGGCGGCAGTTAAGCCAGCTAATCAGCCAATTATCAGGCTTAACCTGTGGGTCAAAGGATATTCAAGCATTTCCAATGTACAGCATTGTGCAAAAGTATTAGGCCACCATTCAATTTGTTGGTTAAGCAAACGCTATAATGACCGTACATAACATAACATAGCATCAAACCAAACCAAATTTCCTGATCAAGTTTCTTCACACGGTTAAGGGGTCAACTGTCAGATGTTGCCGTTTCTACATTTCTAACACACAATATGTGCCACTGTAGCTTAAGGAAGCTGTTTTTGGTTGGGTTTTTTTTTCCCAATCCTGCATACAAATACATACATCAAAACAACTATTTTCTGGTTTTAGTACATTAAAGAAACATTGTGTCTGTGTGGGGTCAAAAGCCCACCTTGCAAGTTGAACAGGGAGCTGCAGTCTGTGGTCCTATCGGAGGGAGCCTGGGTGATGGGCAGCAGGTACGATCGATAGCCTTTGAGCAGGCAGCTCATAAAGCGCAGGAAGGCCTCCTGAATCTCCAGCTCCAGCTGCTTCTGACGCCCGTAAATCAGATCGTAATCGGTCAGCAAGAACTCCAGAGTCGCCTCCTCCTGACCCGGGGTACAGACTGGAGGAATGCAAGAAAGTCAAAACGCGGTCATACTCTCCAACTTTGCCATCTACAGCTATCGACGGCGACGGCTTTTTTGGGTCAGCAAAACAACTACGACGACGCTGTGACTTCCTACTAGGAGCCCTGCTCTTAATTTTTATTTACCGGCTTTAAAGGTTTCAAAGTCGACAGTACTTGGACTGTTCTGAAATTTGTGTTTCCTCAAGCGGACTCATTCCCTCTTGGTTGTGTGCAGCCAGAAAGAGTGTGTTTATTTTTAGTTTACATTCCGTAATGCACGTTTATATTTTGGCCACGGTGTTGGCCATTTCCTGATGGGTATCTCGGACGCATTCCTGTATTGTTTGCACAGTTTTCTTGTGAAAATACCCTTTATATTTACATTACAGTAACACTATTAGATTGTAACTATGGTAATGTCCGGTCAATCACCACTTCGAGCGACGGCTTGTTTCAGGGAACGTAATGCACTCGTTAAATGGTGCATTCCTGGACAGCACAGCATATCAGTTAAAACGCAAACGACCCTTTTCCCTGTAACTTGCACGCATTTGATATCTTCCTAAGAAGGAAATTCTGGCGTATTGCTGAATATGAATTGCTCTATTAAACAATGGGAGGAAGAGGACTGGTTCTAGGGGTATCCATGTATTTGGCTATTTGTGGCATACTCTTGGTTGCCTTATGTCATTAAATGTAGAGTGATAATTATCTATATAGATTTAGCTTCAGTAGGAAGTTCAGTATTTACTACAATTGTTAGTACTAGTACACTTGTGTGGGTGTAAGCAGGACAGTCGGTTGGGATGTTTTATGGTTAGTGTGGTACTGGCACGTTGGGGTGTGTGTGTGTGTGTTAGGTTTGAAGAGAAAGAGGAAATTTTTAAACCTCTCGTTTTCCCACTTTTTTGTCACATCTTCACCCATAAGTAACTACATTTTCTCTTTTCTCCCAGAAGTGATGTTCCGGTACCAGTTCCAGCACCACACACTTAGATGGTCCTCCACCTCAGCATCACCTATACTGGTCTTCATCAACAGAACCCAGTCCCAGGAGAGTGCAGGAACTCCCTCCATCACTTAGTCACTAAGAGAAGTTGTGCCTCCAGGGACCTTCCACTGAGGACTGATTTTAATCTAATTTGTTTTCAAATCTATTGTGTTACTTATTTTATTACCAACTTAAATATTAATATTGATTTAAATTGTATTACTTACTTAATTTTACTATTACTTTAATACACTTTTAAGTATTTACCTCATTAACATCTAGGCCACCCATGGAAAACCCTTTGAGCCAATGCTCGGTTATAAAAAAAAAAAAAAAAAAAACGCTATAGAAATCAATTTTAATTGATTGATTCCTGGTCCCTCAGGACTTGTGTAAAGCTGCTGGCTCTTAACCACTGTGCTACAGGACCTGCTAGAACGTACTGTGCAAAAGTCTAACAGTGGTATAGTGGACATATATAATTATACTGCTTACAAATACTAAGGGATAATTCAAAACTTCTAATGAAACATCCCCTGTTTTTGTGAGCAGCGCATTTCTCAGTCTCTTTATTAAGATAGAAACAGAAAGTACAAAACCCTTTTAAGAAAATGCCATTCCAAGTATTTTATGGTTGTGTTTAGAAAACAGAACGGGAAATAATTACACTCGGCCATTATACAATTGCTAAAACCCCGGTATTTCTAATGTAATGGTGGCCTAAGACTTTTGCACAGCACTGTACATGCACAGAGTAATCGGAGTCCGATTCGGACATTAATCTCACTGCATGCCCTTCAGTCATTCAGTAATTGAATTTCTTGCGCTATAATGGCTGAACGTAGTCAAGCTTTTAATGTAGTGCTCCACAGGGAGATCCTGGAACTCGCTTACACTACGTTTGCTCCTCTAGGTGAGGAATTTGATATAGCTTGTGTTTACTTGCTGCGTTACAAACTGAACCCCATTCTCACATCTGCTAAGGGTGCTGCCCCGGGTTCTGGGTCCACGGATTCAACCGAGCGCGATGGAAAATGATCTACGAAAGAAAATCCCAGATAGTTCGGAGAAGCAAAACTTGACTTTGCCTCACACCTGACACCATGCTGAATTCACCAGCTGTACACACTTTTAGTCACTACAGTCTGTTCGAAACAGCCTTGCTGCAGCGGACTGACTGATCCACGTATTCGCTGGTGAGGGAGATCAGATTTGATACTCACTTTTCTCCAGAGTCTTGTGCAGATTGGTGAGGGTGTTGAGCAGGATTTTTCCATGTTTCCTTGGCAGAGTTCTCCACGACAAGGGCTTCTTGTCTTCTGACCTAGAACATCGTTTTAAAGTCCATAAAAATAAACTGAAAAGCCGCTGTACATTATACGGTCAAAAGTTTCAGGTTCATAATATCAAGTACAGTAAGTGCCCTAGATGCAAACCTTTGTCTAACAAACCTACAAAGGGCACCGGGGTGGCCTACTGTTTAAGGTACTGGACCATGGACCAGAAGGTCCAGGGTTCACATCCCACTTCTGCCACAGTTCCTGAGCAAGGCCCTTAACCCACAATTGTTTGGATTGTAAGACAGTATTAACTGTCAGTCGCTATGGAAAAGGGCGTCTCCTAAGTGACGTAACACAAAGACTATAGCGCTTTTATCAATGATGGATTGTCTCCAAGCAGCTTTAAAACATTACATCATTATAAAAGGCCAATCCCAAATTGAGCAAACCTAGCGTGACAGTAGCAAGGAAAAAAAAACTTGATGTAGAAGGAAGAAACCTTGGGAGGAACCAAGACTCAGAAACAGACCCCTTGGAAAGTGAAAAAAAAAAAACAAAACAAAAAAAAAAACACTGGAGAACTGAACGTTATAACAAAAAAAAAAAAAGACCTGGAGATACAGAGCCCACAAACAGTTTAAAACCACAGCAAATATTTCGATTGGGCTAAATATGTTATACATATAAACTTCAGGACATGCATGGGGACTGTGGTGGTCTATTGGTTAAGGTACTGGACCATGGACCAGAAGGTCCAGGGTTCAAATCCCACCTCTGCCACGGTTGGGTCACTGAGCAAGGCCCTTAAACTCACAATTGCTTGGACTGTAAGAATGTATGAATTGTAAGTTGCTCTGGATAAGGGCGTCTCCTGAATGACGTAAATGTAAATCCTATGCTTCCAAAACATGCGAAGCTAGAGGACGTACTGTACACTAGCAGAGAATATCCATAGTAATACAGCGGCAAAACATGGGTCATACTGAAAACGGTGGTTCTCACTATGGTTTCCACCTCCCCAACTAGTGGGTTCGACAGCTTTCTGCTCTGCCCTCCTGAAACAACGGCCATAAACGATTGCTTTAACAACTTTCATAAATAACTTGGCATTTCACCTCGACTTTAGCTCAATCGGACACCACTGATCTCAAAGGTATCCCACTTTCTACTGGAAAAGTTTCTGAAAAGAGCAACAGCTCTTGTACCACTGAGACTATCTCTGGGTTTTGGGGCAGTGGTGGCACACTGGTTAGGGTCAAAACAATAAATCTAAACCTAAACAATAAATCAGAGGGTCCAGGATTGAAACCCCAGTAAAAAAAAAGAATCCCCCTTAACACCAACAAAGTGTTCCAGTTTCGCAGGCGCCATTTCTTTTTCACCAGGGCGCACCGAACTCCTGCGGCGTCGAGCACATGGGGGTGTCCCCGCGTAACCGGTGACCAGGGCAACGCGCAGAAACTCACTGGAAGATGGTGTTGGTGTCGAGGTCCACGCACACCACGTCAGAAGGCGGGTCGTACATATCAAAGTAACTGGAGTGGACGCCCACGATGAAGGGCATGGGGGCGCACAGGACGTCTGCCAAGCGGAGCGGACAGAGCGGGATGTACGGGCAGTGCCAACGCAAGGGAAACGTCATCTGAAAAAGCAGTAAGGAGGTGGAACGTGTTGAGACGGAGCTTGGAATGTAGAGGAGATCTTAAATCGAACATGTTTGCAAATGACGTGGAGACAAATCACTTCCGCGAGCTACACTTTTACACGCTGGTTTTATTGTTTACACTGGAGACGCACTGAGTGGATTTAGATGCCCTTAATAATCTGGAAAATCAAACTTGGTCAGCAATCCGATCAAGGACTTTACATACACTTGGGTAAAGAGATAATGGGAACCTTCTGGGCTTACATGAGCCAGGCAATACAGAGTTCCCTCGCCACTCCGCGGTTCACCTTTCGCGGACTCGGTGCATCGCGGGTTTTCCAAATATATGAATGGAAAAAATAGATCGTGGATTTTCGCCGTTTCGCAGGTTTTTGCGGAACTCGATCTGCACATGCGTAGTACGTGTGGTACAGTTAACGTAAACATATACACGTATTTGATTAACTTTGACATGAAAAAAATAACAACATTTTTAAAATATTTTAAAGAATATTCATTTTAACAATAAAGGAATGTTATAAATCATAAAATATTACGATTTACAGTCAATAGCGTATTTCCGCAGCGGATGAATACTCACCAAAAACGAGAAGTAAGACCAGAGCGTCGGCCGCCTGAGTCTCTACTTGCTGACGTGACGGGTTTTTATCTGCGGTTTTGTGTTCTCTGTTTGTGAAAGTTTCATTATAGACTGAATTCATTCAAACTCTACGTTCTGTACGTTCTCCGGCTAAAATAGTGTCTAAATACTTAAATGTTTCGAGAGTCTCTGCAAAGCATTCGTTCGGGTGGAACATTGCGGCTTCCAGATCCCACTTGATAATCCCCCACCCAACTATCCGCATAAAAAGAAAACCCTCTATGAATAAGAACACCTGGCAACCGTGTTGTTTATTATCCGGCCAACTGCTGGTATTTTATTATTCTGATTACTGGGGTATATTTCAGCTCTCTTTATTGGATTACTTAATGTGATCTCTAGATCGGAATATGCTCACTTGAATAATCAGACTATGATCGGATTGCATACTCACTCATTTTGTTAACGTGCACCTCGGTTTATTCATTTCAATCTCACAGATGGTTAGGTTTGGTTTCGAAAGGATCATGATGAACAAGCACCAGTGCACTGCTAACAAAACATAACAGAGAATGTGGAGAGGCAGACGAGTTCCTGACCGACACCAGCGCCTCGCTGACTGACGTGAGCACGTCCGGCCGGAGCGAATGGAGCAGCAGCTTGTGTTCAGTGAGCACGGCCAGCAGCAGGGCACACGCGTTCTCAGCTCCCAGGTTCTGCAGCAGCTTCAGAAAGCTGGCGCCACTGAAACCAAACACAACACACAGGTTCTCGTTCTATAGCTCGTTTTGACGCTCTACGGTGCGATTGCCATACAGACTCCAGGTTTACCTCAGTGGTAATGGGGAGGACACGGGCTGGCAGAGCAGGAGGTTGTCGTACGGAGAGAGCTGCAAAAACACACAGGATCAACCACGGACGCTCCGATCCCAACCTTTAGCTACCCGGGACCACCTTCACCCATGCTTTGATTTAGTTCCCGATGCGCACCATTACCAGAAGCAAGTCATTTCAGAAAAAGAGTACAGGCATGCGCCGTTTAACGTGCATAAATGACCGGGAGTTCAAAACTGTAATGAAAAAAGACGCTCACGCGGATGGTCACACGAGCCAATCACCGCTGTGGGTTCACGTGCAGAAGCGGGAGTTAAAGAGCAGCAAAAGTCCATCAGGCTCTCGAAAGCTCACTGAATTACAGTTGCTGTTCAAACTCGGTTGATGTGTTTAGAGACTTTATTGTGCGAGTTACTCGTGTTTGTGTGGATGACTTTGCGCTACTAATTTACAACAAGCTCTAACTGGCGTTTCTATGTGCCTGTCCTATTGTAAGTAGCTAAAAGACAATTATAATAAATAACTAGAAACAAAAGGCTCTACTGTGTCTTCGTCATACTTAAATGCCCGGGTGAAACTTTAAATTAGAGAATAACTGCACCCTCTGGTGCTCCAAAAATGCAAGTGCATTGGTGGCGTGAAACACGAGAAGCCTTCGTCTCGGCTCGGCTCGACGATACGCACACGGTAACGTTGTTCCATCGCCAGACCCATAGAAAATACCCTTTATCTTACATTACAGCCGCTAAAACCACTTTGCCACTACGGTCATTTCGGTCAACGATCCGTTTCACAGGGCATAGTGCAGATGTTAAACGGTGCACACCTGTACGGTATTTAAACTCTTTAAACGTGGCCCAAGAAATTATACAGTTGTGGTGATCACAAATTATCATGGTAACCTTCTACTGATTAATATCGAGCCCTTGTAGAACCCTTTTTTTTTTTACCCTGCGGTCTTTGTGCCATGGTATCATCAAACTCCTGTGGAAGCAGTGGCAGGGTTAGTGACGTGCTCACGTTTGGTGACGGAAACACAACAGAGTGTGCAAAGAACATCCAAATATAATAGTCTGTACAGCGAGTGCACTAGTGTAGTGCATCTAGGCAGACTCACCTGCACCAGTATGCGGGGGCGCTGGGGTGAAGGGAAGGGTACGTTGTGCATGAAGCTGGAGATATGTCTGCAAAGAAAGCGATGCGGGGTTGGGTGAGGAAAAGGCTATGGCCAAGATGCGATTGCTGTAGTAACCGGTGTGTAACGTTGTGCACGGAGATTCCTCAATGAATGTGCATCAGTGCTAGTACTGTACTCCGACTGAGGAGCGTTGCAAGGAATAAAAGAGGACCCTTGTCTTGAGGACACACTGAA
>JAYJMA010000027.1:209042-221177 GCA_036873895.1 Parotocinclus cabessadecuia | reverse complement strand
AAAACTACTGTCACGTTTCCTTGGGCTTTTAAAATATACGGGGTGCGCGTCCTCCATCAGCCCTGCTAGCTCAGTCGGTAGAGCATGAGACTCTTAATCTCAGGGTCGTGTGTTCGAGCCCCACGTTGGGCGGGATTCTACCTTTTAAACGCTGAAAGCCATTATAAGATAAAACATTTTTGATCCCTTTGGGAGTTTTAAATTTCCAGAAGCATCATTATTATATCATTAATATTAGGTACACAAATGCTCACAAAAATAGGTGATATTTCAAAATGAATATAAAGCAAAAAATGAAGCATTTGGTTATATTTCATTAAACAAGATAATCAGAAAAGCAAAGTGAAAAGTCAAAGAAATGTGTTCAATTACGCAAATGAGATGTGAATTCAATTTTCATAATTGAGCAGCAAGTGACATATTCATGGGGATGAACAGAAGTTTGTCAAACTGGACAACAGTGCCACACATTGACTGTTAAGTAGGGTGTATGGTCACCCAAGACTGCCAAAACACACTGACGGTGATGGGGTATGGACAAGATCAGACTGTCCAGCAGTAATTGTGTGATCCTCTGCTACTCTTGCTCCAGGGCAACTTCCAGCACGTGTTGGACGATTTGCCAGATGTCTTTCCAGTACATCCCAAGCATGCTAAATATTATTCAGAGAATGTTAAGACTAGTCCATGCGTTTGATTTCTGCATCCTGAAACATGTTGTTGACGAGATGTGCACGGTGGGGCCTTGCATTAATGTCCATGAAAAGAAAGTTGTTTCCAACTGCTCCAACATAAGGTACCAGTATAGGGTACGTCAGACTTGTTCACTGTTCAAAAAAAGTCAGGTAGAGGTCATCTCTTACTGTTGTGGCAGATGGGCAAATCTACCCTTGTCTTCTTTGTACTACTTCGTACTCCAGCACTTTAGCCTTTTATATAGTGCATTTTCACCAATTAAATAATTGTTTTTGCCTCTAATTTGCATTATAGAACAACTTTCTTTGACTTGCCGTTTGCTTTTCTAATGGTCTTGTTTAGTACAAAATATCAGGGATTCACATTCTTTCATTTTGTGAGCAGTGTATGCGTGTTGGATGTCGGAGGGAGGCGGTGTAGAGCCAAAAAAGGAGAAGGGGGGGGGGGGGGTCATGTTTTTAAGAAGTCCGTGTTTCACTACTTTATTAGAACAGAATGTTTCAGGCGAATCCTAACAGTGTTTGGTTACATACACTTCTAAGCAAAGACAACAGCAGTCCAACATTGTAATTAGATATGCATTCATAAAACAGCAATAATTTTTTTTACTGCTTGGCAGCTTACTGATGTCCATCTCCTCTTTATTTCTTTAACGTATGTGTTTCTAAGGTTTTGTCCATAGTCTTTTTATTTCATTAACAAGTCTATGGAATACTAACGAGGTTGTATTAATAATGCTACATTATGCTATAACTAACAGATATGCGGCTTGCTTGGCTTTTTTAATAGATCAGAGACTGGCGTTACCATTGTATTTTCAGCCAAAAATATGAAATATGCAAAATGTAAGTTTTAGCTCACAACTTACCACAAGCGCTCTACCTCTCATATCTCATCTCAGGTCTCATCTCTACTTTCTACAGGATCCTTCCCAAATATACTGATCACAAAAATAAGATGATATTACATTAGGGGTAATGGTGCTCTCTAACGATCAGCTTCGTACTGCTTATAAATACATATATAGGCCTGCATCTTTAATGGTAAAATCGGATATATCGTCTTTTCAAATGATCTAATAATTGGGAAAGTATGCGCAAGGTTCTGCATCTTTATAAATCCAGCTATGAGAGTTTTCACAGCTTTCCCTGGTGGTCTAGTGGTTAGGATTCGGCGCTCTCACCGCCGCGGCCCGGGTTCGATTCCCGGTCAGGGAACGTAGATTTTTGCCTACATTTTTACATGTTCTGTTATCTTCCGCAACAACCTACAATAATATTCCAATTCCAATCATTTACAGTACATTTACTTTAACTAGTCAAGACTTACCTTACTGGAATCTTATCTGAAACACTAGAACAGCAGCCTAATCATTCGAATAAAGTCGAATCCGGTTAATTGGAGCATCCGCTTATTCAGACCAAATCCAACCAAGTATCGAAACAAATCCTGTTATATACGAGTAATGTTATTCGCGACAAACGTTCCGTTTAATTTGGACCAAAGAGTACGAAAGCGAATAAGAAAAAGAAGCCACAAGTCAACACTTGTGAGTGGATGCAAAGCAGATCAGTGAGATATGGGAGGATTTTTGGGATCCCAGGGAGAATTTATGCTTTTATCGAAGGTCAGGAAATCCGAAAAGTTGTGTTGGCAAGAGCAAAAGCAGCGGGAGGTGAAAATGAATGCAGTCCTATTACTGCATTAGATGTTGGTGGTGATTTTGTTGAAGTACAGTCCGTCAAGAGAACGTGTGAGATAACACTGGATAAATTATTCAAATGTTGATTGGAATTTAGTAAGAACTTGTTTTTTACAGTATTATGCTTCGCATGCTGAGTATCTATACATACTGATATACATAATATCCGGACCAGCCGGTTATTAGGATCGCGTCCCGATTTTCCAAATTTAAGTAGGGTGTTGTAAGCAGGTGCTGTGGTTTTAGGACTGTATCATGCCTCCACCATAAACTCCCTCAGGAGAGTCATAAGTTCAGCAGAAGCAAAGACTGGAACCAGAGACCCACACACTTGAGTACTGGGCCATAAGACGCCACCTGCTAATAGCACCAGTTCATGAAAGACTCCAACCACTCCTGTCACAACCGTTTCCTTCTCACCTAGTTTCTTACGTTTAAAATTGAATAATAAAAAAAGATTCCTCCTTCGAGCCGTATTCGAACCAGCGACCTAAGGATCACTGCTTGTTAAGCCTCTACAGTCCTCCGCTCTACCAACTGAGCTATCGAAGGGGCTGAGCGTGGACTTCACATAATCTGTTTTTCAACAATATGTATAATTTCACTTTTGAAAAGTATTACATGTCTCTTGAGAATCGTTTCAAATAAATAGTGTAAATATAATTCATGTGATCGCACAGTTTTCTGAAGAGCGTCCATTTTGAAAATCCGTGAACCGAATTTTTGTTGATTGTGCTTGAAGTGTAATCTGATAGCTTTGATTGTTGTGAAATGTCCTGATTAAGCGAATTAATTCCTTGGTAGAAACGTCAAACTGTTTAGATGGCTGAATAGATTTTGTACGATTAAATATTAACTTGTAATAAGTCATGTTTGCGTTTACTTTAACTATCCAAGGCTTACCTTACTAGTATCTCAGCTGAAAACATTAGGACCGCATCCTAATAGAGCACATCTGAATACAGTCGAATCCAGTTAATTGGACCAGGCGATTATTCAGACCGAATCCTAAAGTACAGAAACAAATCCTATTATATACGTGTAATGTTATTCGCTTATTTGGACCAAAGTTCCGTTTAATCGGACCTAATGTAAATTGGGTTTTAAATTTTAATCTTACCTTTTATTCCAACATATACATTAGCCTTTAATAACCTACTCAACTACATATGAAAGGCTTGTGCTTTAACTAACGGTTGGAATGGTTCATATATTTTGTAGGTTTTACTTAGATTTAAAGGTTGAAAAAGAGAAAAAATTACAGAATAAAAATATTTCCCTCCTTCGAGCCGGATTCGAACCAGCGACCTAAGGATCACTGCTTGCTGAGCCTCTACAGTCCTCCGCTCTACCAACTGAGCTATCGAAGGGGTATTAACATTTGGTCGCAGAATAACCCAATATAATTATATAGACGTGTGACTTAAACATTGCAATGTAATATGTTTTATGTTTAATTGTATGTAGTTTTAAAAGTTTATATAGGAAACTTCAGGACGATTTGCAACCATAGTAATGTCGAACTAATGCCGGGTAATTAGCGTAATGTTGCGGTGGAAAAATAATGCTCACAAAATAGGGGATTTTTCAAATTGTTATATCCCATAATGACATACCACCAAATTTTTTGTGAGCAGTGTTTTTAAAGGGCTGATTATGGTGTGGAGTCACATTATCACGGAGTCAAATTTTTCAGACTATGGCGTGGACAGGGTTAATCATCTTAATCATTAATTAATCATGTGTGCAAGCCCCTATGCTGTTTGCATTATAGTTTGGAGTTGAATTTTTAAATGTGGTAATTAAACGCACTGAATGTCTTTGTAAAAATAATTTGTGGCACAGTTGTGTCAATACAGATTTAGTGCTGGTGGTGTAAAGCAAATGGAGAACATCAGCTAGAGCACCAAAGTCAGGATTAATGGGTACAAGCTTAAAATAAAACAACTGTGATCGATATGAAATTATATTATAAATCCAGAAGTTTTATCTTATATCTCAGTTATTAACTTCTTCAATAATAATGACTTGTATAGTTATAATTTTATTTGCACATTTGTTAGCTTCCCAGGCTCTTTTCTTTTAAATGAGGACCTACAGAAAGGGAAGAAACTGCATTCCAACACCGAACATTGAGGTTTACATAGGTCATAGGTTACACAGGCGTATTTAATTTATTTTAAGGTTTGAATAATAATAATTAATATTATTTATTATTAAAGAAATCTTTCTATACACAACTCATAGAAATTCAAGACAATTCATAGCTGAATGGGAAGAATTGCAAAACAGATACCAGCGTTCAAGTTTTTCTTTCAAAATCAAGGTACCTTTTATTGTGTACATTTAACAACATTAGTACCTGCAAAGGCACACACACCATACTTCATTACAGGAACATAGGTATCACTCAACAGGGTTTACAAAAGAATATGGAAAATATTTTTTTTCAGGGTATTTCCTTTCACAGAAAGGACACTTAGTAACTGCAAACAGAATACTTAAAAGGGACAAGAACACAGATTGACATTATTATAGCATTAGCATTAATTTAGTCCAGTGATGTTTTGCTTGTCATCTCTTTAATTATAGCATACTATTTTTGGTCTTTTTACTGAATGGAGACGTTGACATGTTACAAATCTAAGTGTTAACTATTTGCCATGTTATAAACCACAATTTGAGTAACTGAATAACAAGAAAACTTACATTATCAAAACATGTACAATATTGACGGCTGTGGTAACGACACGTCAATAATACAAATAGGAAGACATACTATTAGTCTACATTAATACAAAGTTTTAACATGATTACAAATCATCGGACTACCACTGTGCTTGCAGTAGGGTTGAAAGTATGCACATGGGCCAAAAACGATTATCCATATACATGAAAACATTTAAAACTGTTGCTGATGACCCAAATGAGTGATGGATAAAACAGAGATATGTCACTGTAAACATGCAGAAGGGGGACGTGTGTGTTTAGGGCTGCAGTTTTAAGTCTCATAGCATCACACTTACATAATCTGATTTACACAACACATGTTAAGTTGACTACAGAACAATAATAATAATAATATTTGTTGTCGATATATTGTTGGTTATAGATTATTGAAAAATTTGATACTGAGAATAAACAAAGACACACAAAAGTTAAAGTGGGAGAATTGGGATTTCTAATACTGACCACCATTCAAGAATAATACTGACAATGTGACACACTAAATGTAGAATAAAAATGCATAGCTCCCACTCTTAGAATCATTCCAGTTCCAGTTTGTAAAAAATATTAACACATTACACAAAATACAGATTAGCTGAAAACTTTTTATTTGAGGGCTTCTAAATGAAGCTACAATGGCTTGGAAAGCCTTTTTTAGTTTATGAGCATATGATTACGTCCCAAACCTGTAAGCCATATTAACTCAGACACCACTGTAGGGAGGGTGCAAACTCTGTTTTCAATATCCATTTTAGGCCTGTCACAGTTTTTTTGTAATCAAGGTGACCGCACAGAAAATCGCATTTGAATTATGACCGTTTTGTCCTTATTAATAGCAAATATACTCTTTGCCATTTTTCCACCCATATTAGGACAAAACCCATCTCATGTGCTAGGACTGATTAGTATTTCAAACTCACAAGATGGTTGTACATTTGGCAACTCATTCAGATCACCAAAGCAACCACAGGATACTAGTGGGACTAAAGAAACAGTTTCTCTTATTACATCTGACAAAATACCAGCCTCGTTGGTAAGTACATTTCCTCGTTTGCCTCTGTGTGTACTCAAATGTGTATGTGTGTGTTTCTGTGTGTATGCGTGAATGCAAGTGTATGTCCAGGGCACTGTGGCAAAGGAAAAAAATCGAATCACATAAACAATGCGTTATCGACTGGTCTTAAAACACAGACAGATTAACATGTATGTAAAAGCACACACAAGACACAAAGGTGATGCAGCAAACAGATGTGTCAACATGACCCTCTTCAGTAACTGCTCATGTTTTACCAAACTCCAATTTACGGTCAGAGCAGATATCAGTGAATACCAATAAAAGCTGTCACGGCAAAGAACATACTAACTAATAATGTATTAAGGTTATAGTGGCAATACCACCATGCATTTCTGCATTCCCACTCTACTGCTCTGACTAACTGCACAAAATTATGCTTACTACTCAAAAAAAGCTTGTTAAGTTTACGGGTATTCTATTGCTCAAAGGTTTTATTGTGAAGCTCATGTGTTTTAGCTATTTAAGGAGGATAAAACTGTGATTGCATTTGCAGCTTACTATTTGAACTGTGTTTGCGTGAACAGAAAAATGTGAAACTCCATGCTCACTTAGTACTGAGTGGAGTGTGAAGGCAAGAGACTTCAGAGACTCAAAATAACAGGTTTTCCTCCCACATTTGCATAGTGAAACAAAGGCACAAGCGGTTAGGTTAGAGCAGCAAGCACCACAACATGTATGTATGTATTTATGTCTGTATGTATGTATGTATATATATATATATATATATATATATATATATATATATATATTTCGGCAACTACTTATTTCCATTAAGTAGTATGATATGGCTTATATGTTCAATTCATGTTCAGTTAAACACTGAAGGCTGCTCATATTTGGTTCATGGGCCACAAAAACACAAACACACCAATACAACTGTACATCATCTTACAGACATTTATACTGCCTTTCTATTGTTTTACGATAGAAATGTGTTCATACTTATCCAAATTTCTTTTTTTTTTGGTAAGCAGCTGAGAGACGTACTGGCATGGGTTCCCTTTCTCGTCCACAGGCAGCTCCATCACGTTTATATGACTCATCCTCGCTCACACACAAGCTAATGTTTTCAGTCATTAGTTGAAAATCATTTTGATTGTTATCACTATTGCTCCAACTCACACAACAAACTCTGGCACCTCCTCTGCGGTAAGATCTAGAGAGTAGTACTTGTTGGTTCTTTTGATCGGGAAAGGCTGCTGGTCGTCACAGATACCTGCTTGCTGTTCTGCCAGTCCCTGGTACCCATTGCTAAGCTCCTCCACACAGCCAAATGTGTAACTGTGGGTGGAGTCCTGACAGCGCTCCGCCCATTCCTTGCAATTCCTCTGGTACAGACGAACATCATCCAATGACTGGCTGTGCCGGTCTGTAGAGTCCTGAGACTTCCTGCTTGATCCCGTCTGAATAATTAATTATAATCCAAAAAATTGTCAGCGATGACATGTTAGTTTTAAAGAGATGATAAATAATTACAGAAGTAACTATTGTGGAAATACAGGTTTAATTATCTCATTACAAATGTTAAGTATTAAGGCTGTGATTCTACCTATCATTACGAAACCCGGCTGTAAATGATTTGTGATTGTGGAATAGATGGCGTAAATATACACCGCTCACAAAATTAGGGAATGTTTCAAAAAAGAATATGAAGCAATTAAAAAAAAAAAGAAGTATTTGATTTTGTTGCATTAAACAAGATAATCAGCAAATGAAAAGTCAAAGAAAGTTGATCGATTATGCAAATAAGAGGCAAACTTAATTATGGTGATTGACTAGTAAATAACATATTTATGGGGGTGAACAGACGCATGTCAGACTGGACGGGAGTATCACACACTGACTGTTCAGCAGAGTGTATGGTTACCCAAGACTGTCAAAACACACTGAGGGTGATGGGGCTTGGACAGGATCAGATTGTCCAGCAGTAATTGTGGGATCCTCTTCGTATTCATTTTGAAATATCCCCTACTTTTTTGTGAGAAAGGTATTTATGTAAGGTGCTGTATTAATCTAGTTTTTCAAGAAGACAGAAAACTATGTTTAAATGATTTTTTATATACCTACAGTTGTGTTACGAATATATAATCATAAGCTGCCTTTATACTGGCATAATGATTGTACACTGACTTGAATTGCACATTATTTTGATCCTTAGTTCCCAAAAAATGCATGTATGTAAAGTCAGACAATATGTATCCCCTTATAACTAGTTCAGATGGAGAACTCAGCAACTTCTCACAAAAAAAAAAAGAAATGACTATGAGAAGAGACCATTGTGTTGTGCAATGCATATCCATGATGGATTAATAAAGTGCTTTCTTATGCTATGTGTGACACAGACAGACCTGAGGGAGTGATTCGATGCTTTGACCCTTCATCTTCACGACAGTCTCAGATGAACTTGATGTTGATGAGCTCACTTCCTTCACAACTAAACCTGCATGGATGGTATCATCATGAAAAACAATTTCAATATTCAACATCTCTGTCCTCTTACTATTTACTAAAAATGCATTCTCTCTTATATTCCCTCTATCCTACTACAACCTACCACCACAAATCTTACTAAATAGTATTATAAAAAAGACTATTACTCATTTGACCTCTTTCTAAATCATGGAAAATAAAACATCCATGGAAAAAGCACGCCAAGTGAAAAAAATAAATAACACAATTTTGGAAACGTGCATCGTATTTGCAACTGCCCCATCTTGTGTCTGACAACCACACTGTCACAAGACACAAGTATAATTTATACTAACAACAATAAAGGTCTCTTAAAAGAAATTACAGTATTTCATCTAGGCACCACTGCACCGTTCATGCAATTCAGTCACTGCCCTAAGGCTTCAATACAAGTGTTTTGGTTTAACAGCAAACTAGTTCTACAAACTATAAACTATAAACTACTTCTAAGTATGTGGTATTGTTTAGTCATAGTTATTTAACTTAAAATACACTATAGATGAGGTGGATGTAAGGCTGAAAAAATACTGGAGTGTTTGTTTTGGGATTGATGAATGATTGCATTATTACCCGAGTACCCGTTGCTTTGCGCAGATGTTAGCATGTCCTCAGTAATGTGAATGCAGAGGTCTTGGCTGAGCTCAAGTGCTAACTCATGGAGCTCCTCATAGTCTTTAGGGTCATCAACCAACATCTCAATCTCTACAGATGCAAATAACAGAAGGGAACAATGACATTATTCAGCAAGCTGAATGCACAGGCATCGTTCAAAACAGAGTTCATTCCCATAAATACGCATGCTTGAGCCAAGTGCTCTCTCTCTCACCACTCTCTCACCACTAAGGGCTCCAGCAAGTAATTTAATTGTCAAAATAGACCCATAAACTACAAAACAAATGATCACTTTGCTTGTGAGAGTGTGAGAATCATACCATCATCATCCAGTCCTCTCTCCTTGCCACTGCTCTCAATGCCGGATGTGTGTGTGCTGGCGTGACTTGTGTTGGAGGAGGAGTGCGTGCGAAGTGGCCGGTGGGGAGTGTGTGCTGGGGTGCGAAAGCTGCCGGTGTCGATGCCTGACGTGTGTGAGCTACTGTGACTTGTTGTAGAGTGACGTGAGAAACGTTTCTGTCGTGAGACGCTGCCCATGCTGCTGCCACTCGCACGGGATCTCTGCTCCAGCTGATCCATATCCAACTCTAGAGCATCACTGATATAGGACTCTCGATACTGCTTCTTCTCTGCACACACACACACACGCACACACGCGCACACACACACACACGCACATACACACACAACCACACAAACACATGCACAAACATACACACAGACAAACACACATGCACAGACAAACAAACATACACACACACACACACACATTTTCTTATTGCTGCACAATAAATAACCGTCTCACTTGTCACAATTGTTAATTATGCTCCTCTATCTACTTTTAGGGCTTGACGGAAAATCTGATTAGGTTACCGACTACCTATGCAGAGATACAGAAAATTCCAAAGGCTACACAAATTTCAAGCACCACCGATTACACAGTCAGGTTTCACAAATGACAAAATGAAGTACACACAAGCAACAACCAGCAGTACCTTCATTCTCCTCCAGGCGTCTGACTTGTTTAAGCACAGGTTGAAGGTTCATGTATAGGCGGTGGCTGTTGCTAAGCAACTGTAGTAAATGGCGGGAACGCAGAGGACAACCAGTGTAGTAGATTAGTTTTCTGGCAGAGGGCAAGCCATCAGGCAAGATCTCAAATCGTTTACCCTGTTATGGGGAATAGAGAGTACAGACAGACATAAACAATTTAAATAATTGTAATACAAATGCCATGAAAAGTATATGCTGCAGTTTATTCTGTGTAACTCGCTGTACTATTGCATTCAGATGAGCAATTAATTGGACAACATCATTCAGTGAATAGTTTTGGTTCTAAAATCTGATTGGCTTAGCCACATTTGAAGCAGTTGTAAAATCGATCTTGTATTCACACCAGCAATTGCTGCACAGAACCTGAATTCCCTAACCGGTCTTTAAATCCATAAAATTATTACACTAGAATATAAGAATATAGACTGCCGAGTTGAAATGCACCTTTCACCAAAACAGCAATAATTCTTCATCAGATTTGCTAAACAACAAAGAATGAAAAAAAAGTGTTTCAGCATATAACCGGCTTTGCTGCATGACTGAGTGGTAAGAACTACATTAAACTGCTGAAAAATTATTTGTTAGTAGTGTTATTAATAAGATAATTTGTTAAACACTGATGTACTTAAGTTGTTTTTTCCCCCCACCATATTATAAAAGCAATGGACGACTCAAGTCCACGTATAACGTAACTTTAATGGGGTTAAAGACACACTGCTGGCTGTCATGGACAGTATAACGTACCCTTTTGTGCTTTATTGCTTGTATTTTACAGCAAGATAACAGATTTGAAATTACAGATAATAAAGTACTGACCACAAATACAAGTTTGCCCACGTTGGTCCAGGGGAAATCATACAGGAGCTGCCTCACAGTGCCTACGTTCTGAAGAACAAAACAACAGTCTGATAGCTTGCCAATGGATTATACGTCAACTTTTACATGTAGAAAGATTGTATTTTTCTATGTGCACATTAACTTTCATGCAATATGTAGAGTTATTCTTAACAATTTACAAGAGCATTTAAATACAGTTTAAAGCAAAGGTTTGGACTAAACGAAAGAAAGAAGACAATCTCACGAGGAAACAAACAAATATGCCATGTCTTTAAATTAAAATGCGGACATTTTTACCCATATTGGAAAAAACTGAAAAGAATGTGTGACATTGGTGATCTACTAATGGCTCAAGTCACCTTTATAGGTATATCTTATTATTCAGGAAAATCAACAATATGACAGTTGACTTGAGTAACCCTTTTGAATAAGACTGCATCTGTGATTTGGATCAATCCTAATGCAACAACAATGGGACCTGTAAATCAAAACAATAGTATAAGGCCCTATCATAGACTTTAGTACTGAACTATACATTGTATACACACCTGAAAGATCTGAATACCACGCAGTGTAAGCCCCAGAGTCAGAGAGGCCTCCACTTCTTTCTTATCCTGGAAGAGATTTTTGACATGTTATTCTCAAAATTCCTTGCCGTGTTCTCACTTGCTCACAAACACACGGGTGCTTGCTCTCCGACCTTGTAGAGGCGATAGTAATGGACGGTGACATCGTCTAACAGTGCTGCTTCTTTGATATACTTCAGCTGAGCCTCTGAAGCAGTCAGAGCAAACTGCTCCTTATGCATGTTGGGAATATGACGCAAAATATACTCCCGTCCCCTCTTAGTGATCACCTACAGGCAGTGAAAGTGAGAGAGAGCGAGATTGTGAGAGAGAGAGAGAGAGAGAGAGAGAGAGAGAGAGAGAGAGAGAGAGAGAGAGAGAGAGAGAGAGAGAGAGAG
>JAYJMA010000027.1:180896-205171 GCA_036873895.1 Parotocinclus cabessadecuia | reverse complement strand
TTTTATAAAATATATGTTATGGATCGTTTGGTGGGGAAGTGAAGCAGGACTCGACTGTATGTGACTAAATAAAGTCTATATGCATATTTTTTACGTTATTCAATTCAATATTTGTATTTATTTTCACTATTGTTATGATTAATTATGATACATTTCTTGACTTGTGTTTATTTAAACTATTACTATAAACTTATTAATCATATAACTTAGGTCCAGTCTTACATACAGTATATCATCTATGCCATCCAAGGGCGATGGGAGCCTTTTAAAATCTTGGTCTCGCAAGGTTTCTTACTCATAACGTTGCCCTAGGCTTGCTCAGTTTCTGACTGACCTGTAAAATTGTAAAGCTGCTTCGAGACAATGCTAATTGACAAAATAGCACTACAGAAAGAATTCTAATCTAACTTGACTTGATAGATTAAATGTTTCGGTCTTGATCCTGCTCCGGGATGGTCGCAATGTGAAGCCAGTCCTAAAGCAAGATTTCCTTTGACGAGGGGCCACGGTGTTTTTTTATAATACGGACCGAAAGCTGTTGCAGCAAAGCGTGCTATCCCAACGACAGCAGCGTTGTGCAAACCCATTATTCGTTCAATACAGAAGAGAATTCAGCTGGCAATGGCTTAACAAACTGGACTGTTCCAGTCACTGAAACAGATGTAATGTTTCTTACTCAATAAATCTACCAAGAAACCGAGGAAGGGTTTCATAAACCTCTCAGAACTAGCTGAGTAAAAGATCACTGTGTCTTATTGAGGGAAATGTGCAAGACATTACACGTTTCGCACCATTAACAATAAGACACACCAACGCCGCGCTCGCTTTCGACGTCGTAATGATCGTAAAAGTGAAGGATTGGCTGAGATGGATGAAAATGAGCCTGACTGTAGCCAGGCCACGCATGTGAACGGTCTCGTTTTCATCCAGCACATCTGATCTCTCCTCCTAAAGAAAACGTTAGCGCGCAGAACAGCTTGTGAGGCCTTGGGTGACACTGCGAACAACATTTGGCCGCGGCCGCTTTTAACACGCACCGATCGGGAGTTCAAAGCTGCACAGCTGTGAGAGAGAAAAGGAGTACGAAGCTCAGAGGGTCAACAGACTGAGTATGCAGAACCAGAGCAGAGCAAGAGCCGAGGGGGGGAGAGACAGACAGCAGCTGCAGGGTGACAGCGGGGCCTAGCAGGGCTTCACTTCTCTGTCCTCCACAAAGACATCAGCCTATAGTGCTGTCAGGCCTGTCAGTCCGACCTGCTCATTAACAAAGGCAAGTCCAATCAGTGCACTGATACACCCAGTATTGACAGGCGCTCTGAGCCTGAGTCATATGGCAGCCAGTACTTTTGGCCTGGGTTTAATTGACTACTCTCCGTTGGGTGGACTGACATCTGATTAAGGTGTAGAGCAATAATTAGTTGACAAGTGAGGTTCCGATGCGCTTGCTTAGATAAAACCACGGAGTGCATTTATTTATTTATGTTCTCTGCTACAGTTTTATCTTCAGCATGTCAACTTTCCATAATATATAGAATTTTATTACTACATATAGTGTACACAAAAATTAGGGGATATTGCACAATGAAATATCACCAATAGAATATCCCCTAATTTTTGTGAGCACTATATTATTATTATTATTATATATTGCTTCTATATCATTATTTATTTGTATTGTCATTTATTTTAATTATCATATTCTTAAATATGCTCTCTATGAATATTTATGTCGCTTCTAATTTTTTACACTATTACAATAAACTTATTTATTAAATAACTTAATTTTTACAATTAACATGATAGGCTGTCAGGTCCGCTTTCGACATTTCTTCCTTAGCAGTATTTTCTTGCCACTGTCTACCTAGGCTGGCTCAATTTGGGTACAAATTGGTAAAGCCGCTTTTAGACCGTGCTCCATTGTATAAAAGCACTATAAGAATTTGTTTCTGTCGGATTTCTAATCATTATAAAGGAGATTTATTGATGGGTTGCACCGGAAATATTTATTGGACCATGATTTGGGGTTGTAGATGAGAGGAGAGCAGAGGGTGGACTATTTGTTCGAACAGAGACTCTATGCTTGTAAACCAGATACGAAATGATCAATAAATTAGAAAAGCTGGTTCTCAGGCATAAATCTCAAGCGCAGAAAGGAATGGGGGAAAAAAAGCACAAAAGCATGACATTAACCATAAAATCGTATTGTTGATTTAAAGTATGCAGAGATCGAAACAAAGGAAAAAACACATGTTTCTTTAATTATCATGTGGACTAAAACAATACACCAGTCGCTGTGGTTCAACCGCGCCGTGATAAATTACCTGTTTTGAAGAATAAAAATACACTAGGATTCAAGAAAACACATTTGGATTATAGAATCCGCAGTGAACTGTATTTCAATAGCGATCAAACTCAACTACAATAAGAAAACAAAATAATAAGTAATGATCTTCCTTTGCTCTGCTTCTGTGCTTTTGGAGCCCTGAGTATCATACCACGTAGATTTATGTCATCCAGTACATATGCTGGCCTCCTGCCTTCTCCACACTCCCAGGTCCAGGGCAGTAAGAGTTCAGCTACTTTCAGAAAGAAGAAAGTGATGTTTTTGTTCTGCGTCAGGATGAGAGCCTGTAACCCCGCTGGAGTGTCACGGACGCCGTGGATTTATTTGTAAAGGGAAATGACTGTCGTTTTGTGGAGGTTCAACACTTGAAACTCACTTTAAGTTCGCTTTTTGAGTTCGAGTCACTCCTCGGCTGTGTAGAGTCGGCTTTATGTTCACTGATGTAAATTCTGTCTGACAGAACCGGTGGAAAAAATATTGCTTCTGGCAGTGGGTAAATATCACCTCTGTACAAGAAACAGACATATATTCAGTGCTGAAAGTCTGTATTTTAGTCAACATACCACAACATATAGAAATGCCACGTTTTAGCCACCTTCCAGTAACATTCAGTTTAACAAAATTGAGCTTGAGGAATATCGCCTAAACGCATTTACTTCAACTGAAAAATCTGACAAATACGGTTGCGTCGTAGGTTTCTAAAAAAAACGTCTTGCGTGACATTGTCTTTGGTTTATTACTAGAGCTCTCATTTGAACATGAAATGGGTTTATGGGGCTTGGAAATGGCATTCTTTGAGGTTTTACTCATTGAGAATTAGTCATATTCTTTTGATTCATATTACAATTAACTAGCAAATAAATTACAGTTTCAATCCAAGCTTTTGGTCATCACGGTACCTGCAGTTAAAGACATAACCTGTATTAAGAAGAAAGAAGTGAAAATGTGACTGGGTATCTCTGGCATTTTGGAATTTTTAAGAGTTGCTTCTAGGATTTACAGTTACATCACTGTTCACTTCTCCATTCTCTACTGGAATCCAAAAATATTCATTGAGCATGACATTTCAGACTCACAATTTAGGCTCCGCATCTTTACAACTAGACCTATGAATAGGGTGTTAATATAAAGGCCTTGATTATATTATCAAGGTTTAAAACGTGGATTTTAAAGTCGCCATTATACAGTACTGTGTAAAAGTCTTAGGCCACAGTTAGATTTGTTGTTTTCTTTAGTGTCAATAATAAAATACAACTTACACATGAAAATAAATGGAATTGGTATGCAGTATTAAAAAATAAAAAATAAATGAATAAACAAATCATATCACTGTAGGCTACAGTGGAAAGTACTGTGTGATCTCCCCTTACAATTAAACAACAGCAGCATGTGGCAACATCGTGGATTCCGAGTTGAGTATACTACAGTCTGAAGAAAAACGATCAGTAATGGTGTTTTTAGGGTAACAGCCCTAAAACCACTTTTCTATGGAGATAAAAAAAGGCAAAATACTTTGTATACTTTTATAAAACATTAATATTTTGTGTTAGTTTCTGAATAAAGAGATAAATATACTGCTCACAAAAATGAGGGGATACTTTAAAATGAAATATCCCCTAATTTCTTTGAGCTGTGTTATTATACAGTATATGGTCATTATATCATTACTAAAACAACAAATCTAATGGTGGTGCTAATAAATAAAGGATTTTCTCTCAGAAGTGTACATTTTAGGAAAATAACATTCAACAGTTAATAGGATACCTATATATTATATAGTCTTCTACATAAATTCACAGTGGAAGCCAAAAGAATAAGAAACTACTAAGAAAAATGAGTCTATTTTGCAGTAATTATTTCAATTCATATAATCAGCATAACATTTTGAGTGAAAGGTTTTTTATTAGTATTTTTGCATGACATGGACTAGCAATAATAAAGTCACATTTGGGCAAGATCTGATGAAGATCTCATGTTACCCAGAATTATTTCACAATATTCCAAACAGCATCCTGTGATGTAACATAATGCTGTTTTCATGTGCCCCTGTAAATGCTTGATGGGATTTAGGTCATATGACTTTGGTAGAAAATGCATGCCAATGAGAGTCACCTTAGCTTTTATGCTGAAAAATGCAAATTAGAAGCGTTTGATTGCTTAGTTCGCTCAGATTCTTGATCTGATACAGGCGCTATAAACGTAGCCACCATACCAGACAGGTCGGTGGTGTGTTTTCAGAACCCGGCGCTCTGTCCAGGGTGAAGCTCCAGCCCCTCCCTCATAACCCTGACCAGGATAAATGGGGATGATGCTGGATGATTATTTATAGATCCTGACATTTGAAGTGAGAGTGAGGATGAATCTGTACGATTTTCCAAAGCCATTTTTCTTGGCCATTGCAATGTATTGAATAAAATATGGCTGTATAATATATCTGTAAGTGTTGGGGTGTTTTTAAGTCTTTTACCAGGACACCAAATGTGTCTTAGTTGAGTGACTGAACCAGGTTGAAATTTTGCCTTGTGACAAGCAACTGTTTGAACGATCAAAATACCTTAGAGTCACCCCATCCCAGAACGGCACCTTTGATAGTGATTACCAGTGTTGATCAAGATATATATATATATATATATATATATATATATATAGAGAGAGAGAGAGAGAGAGAGAGAGAGAGAGGGAGAGAGAGAGAGGGAGGAAGAGAGAGAGGGAGGAAGAGAGAGGTTCTCCATTCCCTTGGACCGTGTTGGACTGGCCAGAGACTAAGAAGCACTTCGGTTGTGGAGTCACGTATGGAGCCAAAGAGCTCCAGATCTCCCCCCATCCCGAGGTTTATTATTACAAATAAGCACTTCCATCTTCAGTCTGACACTCGATGAGGCAGTGGGCCAAGGCAGATGCATGCCAGTCTCCATCTCAGTTTCATCCTGGGAAGAGAGTCTCTCACCACCATAAAACCATGGCTAAGTGTATACTGTTGATGTTTGCGTGTATGCTAATGCATGCTGCATAAAAAAAAGTCTGAGTGTATGCCCAAATATCTCACACAGTCTCTTTCTTTGTTGTGTTCTGTCTTCTGTTTTGTTACTGACTGACTCACCTGATTTTTGCCATTTTTGAGGAAGTTTGCTTTTTCTATTGAAATCCTTTTCACTTTCCAGTGTTTCCTTCACAGCACTGTCTCAAATATACAAGCATGCATGCACATGAACATGATAGCACAGTACTGTGCAAACATCTTAGGCCACCATTAGATTTAGCGAGTGTATAATGACCATATAATCATTATCTCTTTGGCTTTTTATTAGAATACAACCAGGAAATACAAGAAACGTCTACCCAGAAAGATAAAACAGCTTCTATAGGCTACAGTGATGAGCATTTAGTATGATCCCTGCTTACTCCTGAGCAATAGCAGCATCTGGCAGCTTTACCTGAATGTCAAGTTGATGCTTTTACAGTCTGAATGAGCTTGACCAGGAATGGTCTTTTTGGAAGGGTAGCAGCTAAGAAACCATTTTTTTAGAATGGGAACGGGGGAAAAGGCTAAAATTTGCTAAAGCTCCGAAAGATTGGAATGAAGATCAATGGAAAAGAGTGTTATGGTGTGATATATCCACATTTTACATTTTTGTAAGTTATGTTATGTTAATATGTTATGTATGGTCATTGAGCCATTGCTAAAACAACAAATCTAATGGTGGCCTAAGACTTTTGCACACCGCCATACGCTTTTGCTTATTGGTTAAATACTGTATGTCAGCTTAATTTTCTTTCATATTTTAGAGCTTGGGGCAGCTTCCATCCTCTAAAAAAAAGTTTGACAAAGCTGAACAAGATCCCATGTTGGCTAGACATTTTCTCTTTTGTTCTCACTGCTCAATGATCTGGTTGGTTGCTTGTTCTCACACATAAACCAAGCCTCATTTCTGCGTTTGACCTTTTTTGGTTTCTGAATTCTCAGACTGCCCGTTTTTTGACTCCAGATGTAGATTGTGACTGTGGGTCTCGGATATTGCCTAATAAACACGTTTTCACCGGTTATAAGATACTTGTGTCCTTCCATTTCCTCCCAGATACCCATTGCTACTAATCAACATGGTAAATATTAGATCATGCACAAGAGAAATGGGATTTGAGAATGTATGGTGCTATGATGATCCTGCATGGAAATGCACATAAGTGTGTTTTAGTGGAAATGTGTCTAGAACTGCTGACAAATGGGTTGGAAACAAGAAGAAGGAGGGACACAGAGGACGTAATCCACACTGTTAGATATGGTTGCAGCATTTGTGAACAGTGTTAAAATGCAATGTATTAATTCATGGTCACTCGAGACCTGTACTGGCGCCCACTTTACCTTCAGTGGAATTCTCCACAATGAGTGGAGAGAACATCAGGGACGAGAACATTTTGCTAGCAAAGCTACATGCCTAGTAGAAACTTGTGATCTTTGACACTTTGCTTCCTCGACCGACAGCGCTACCGCTTTGGCCATGTGGACCTGAAATGGACGGGCTTTAATAGCAGCACTGTGGAGCCAAACGGAGGAAATGCTTGTGTCCATGAGTAATCATCACATCTTATAAAATACACATTTCTCAAGCTGGGAATAATACGAACCCACAACCTTTTCTCTTTCTGTTCTCACCGCAAAATGGCTAGCCAAAGCTATGCTTAATATTAACACTCTCTATCTTTAAGATCTGTCTTGGCCCTGGATATTTCACAAAGACACACGCGAGTGTTTAGGGTTACTATATGGAACTTTACATGTTCCATGATGTACCAGGAGATTTAACTGGCAAAGGAACCACAATGTTCTCACGGTTGGACCTTACAACAGGACAGTGATCCAAAGCAGATGGTCCAAATCTATACAGAAAGTGTCTCGCTTTTGAGTTAGCCTTCATAGTCGTTTGCACTAAACCCCATTGGAAACTTGAGGTGAGCTGAAATGTAGAGAAGAAGCTCTGGAGGAGTGGAGTGCCTCAGATTCCTTGCTCTGAATTCTCTTCCTGATTAAACATTATCTAGACGACTGTGCTGTTACCTTGGCATGGATCCACAACGTACTACGAGCAAGGGTGCAAATTAAGATGTTTTACGTTTAGACTACTAATTCTGTTGCATGCAGTTCATATCTTCATGTCTTTGTGTTTTTCGTTCACCCATGCTCTTTCCCTCCCTCCTCATCCTCTCTCTTCCTCTCTTTCAGCGAGTCTTCTCATGGTTGCCTGACCCTAACCTCCCACCCTTGCCCCCTAAAGGGGGGAAGCTGTCAGAGAGTCCTCTTTCTCCAGCTCGTGATTGGCACTCTTCAAAGGAAGCTCTTCTGGCAAAGTGGAGGAGGCTGGACTACAAAAAGGGAGTAGTCCCAGAGCAAACAGGCAGGCCGAGGCACAGAAGCCCATAAACAAACGCACATGAGAGTAGACAAGAGGGCAAGTAAGATCACAGCAACTCTGCAGAGAGCATTTTTCCATATGTCTTCCAATTTATTATGCCACAGGGAGTTTTAGCACACAGAATGCCAGCAGGATTAGTTATAGAGGATCTGAATGCCTCCTCCCCTTAGGGGTCGCCACAGTCGGCCATCCTCACATTCGATTTCTTACACTAGATGCCCTCAGTGATGCAACGCTCCATGTTTATCTGAGCTTGGATCCGGCACTGGGAGTGGGTTTTTCTGCAAACACCCCACACAGGATTGAGCTCAGGGTCTCTGATGCTGCTGAAACTTTTGATTTCGATTTTTGATTTCTGAAGCTGCTGATTTCTGGAGCTCCTCGTTTTGAAAGTCTCCAACTACTCCTTCTTAATCAACCATACACAGACAAGTTCCAATTTCAAATAGTCGCAGCATTTGGTTCCCTTAATCATCCATTTCGGAAACACTGACATATCTTTCTATAGTTGTTTTATTCAGCTTCTGCTTTTCATAAATTAGATTTACATACCTATTTCATATGGTACAGCCCTAAACTTCCAGCTGGCCAGTAGGTGTGCTCTCGAGGTGGATCGAGCACCCCTGCAGGCCTGCCAAATGCCTCCCGAAGCCTTCACCCACACATCCCTCTCTCTTTCTCCACGCCTCTGTTTTTTCCTCTCCCTGTTCCAGCAGGGCTGACAGCTCCAAACAAAACAGGGGCAGTGAGCTGACTGACACGTTGCACCAGTGAAAGAAAAGCATTTAACACGCCTGACTCTCCTCTCTGTCCACCACCACACACACCGAAACAAAATGCCGCTGAGCAGAATGGAACAGAGCGCGCGGGGGCCGGTGGGGGGGCCGGGGGAGGGAAGGTCCACCTTGAGGAGAGAAAGAGGGAGAAAGGGGTTGAGAAAAACGAAAGGAAAAGATTCTTTTCAGGTTCAAAGGCAGTCTGTTCTCCCGCCCGCTCCCCGTCACTCACTCGGCCCGGAGGATTGTGCTCCTTTCTCATTGGTGTCATTCACCCGCCTGTCAGCTTCACGTCAGCTCCAATGGGCTTCGTGTTGTGCTACGGAAACTTTCTGTCAGGCACTGCCATGGGATCAACACCTGTTGAAGTAAAAGAGCAGGCTCTGTTTCATAGTAGGGAGCTTGTTTCCAAGGGTTGGTCTCTCATATATGCTCACGCACGCAAGCGAAAACAAGAAAGAGAAATTGATTCCGTGAAGCTTTATAAATGCAGGAGCCGTGTGAAAATATTAGAATGCAAGGACTTGACTAAGACAAACAAACAAAATAAAAACGCATATTAGACTAGACGTCTATAATCTGCCAGACCCCCTCTATACTTGTGAGTTACACAAACTATCTTACTTATAAAAACACTTCCAAACCCCAAACCACAATGTTTATATGGTTAACTCCTTCTAGATGAGTGATTCTGTTTACATAGTTCAGCATTTGGGTCAAATTAGTAATAACAGTGCAAAAGTCACACTTTTTAAGCCATTTTAAACACAAGGCTTTCCAAGTACATCAAGAAAACAAGACGTAGGAGCGAACAGGGGAATTCACACCCAATTCTTTTGAAGCTGTACATTAGCAGTTAGCTAGTTCGCCAGTCTGATAGCTCAATATTACTGCGCTAAGAGTAATTCACCCAAATCACCGTCTTGCTTTTTTTTTTATTATTATTACTGTATTGTGCAACAATAATGACCATATAGAATTATTTCTCAGCCTCTTTATAAGAATTCAGGGAATACTGTAGTTAAACTCTTACATGTACTTGCGTGATCAGATAATATAACATGAAATAACCAGACAATAATCTCCCCAAAAAAAGATGTGATGTAAACTTTCAACTGTAATGTTAATGTTTTTCAAGGATATGTGTTTCAGATTTTCCACTAAGTGTTCGACGGCTGTTTAGCGGGTGCTACGTTTAATTCAAAAAGCTGCCAGATCCAGTGACAGAACCCCACCAGGATTGTGTAAACAAGCCCAAAAGAATGAACATTTCTCAGAATAAGACAGCATGGCAACTGTGTTGTTTCTGTTTGCCGCTCTGCGCACATGGGCGGGAAGAAAAAACTGATTGAAATCACAGTAATCATATACTGTACATGCCCCGAGAAATCCGATTACCGAAGTAAAATCCAGCTCTCTTTATCGGATTACTCGATTATCGATTGATAGGTGCATGTAACCCAACTCGATGCTTGAGTTAAATTCTGTTTGTTCCCTAGTACAAGAAGTATTCTAGAAACTACGCTAAGAATGTGAAAGCCCATTTGTGTCTAACCGTTAATTCAACTGAATTCAATTCAATTTGATTTGTTTAGCGCTTTTTACAATAGACATTGTCACAAAGCAGCATTACATTCTTACATAAACAACGTAACAAATTAGATTCTATTGTCCCTACTGAGCAAGCCAAAGGGTGACAGTGGCAAGGAAAACCTCCCTGAGACTAAGAGGAAAAAATATGTTAACAATAACAAATATTTATAACAAACACAATGTCGAGAAACTACACTCTGGATACTGTATACAAACTATACGCAAAATGAAATATCCCGTAAACTCAATAGTTTACTGTCCATACTCTCATTTCATTAACTTAAAAAGAATCGAAACATTACGCTTTCTAGATATGGGACTGCTCAAATCCGAACCACATGCGCCGTCATGCCACAGGTGATGTGAAGATTAATGTGCAGAGTGACCAGAGCCTTCTGCTCAGGTGCTCTTAGGCAGTCCATTAGGCAGCCAATGCCCTAAGGCGAGAGTTTAAATAATGCAAGCTATGCAGCAGCAGGTCCTTATGCAAGCTCTGGTTTCCTCTCAGAGAATATCCTGGAGTCATGGGTCAATACTCGGTCCTGCTCAACAGGGCAGCGAAGCACTTAAATGACCACAGGCTTCAAAAGCCAAGTTGGTTTCAATTGCACAACCATACGTCTTTAGAGTCTTTGTGAAGAAAAGCTAATTGAGTCGATGTGTAAAAACCCTCCTTTCTACTTTCACTCAATCCCCGGCCGGTTGTCCTGTTTTCTGATTCCCACTGATAGTTCCTGTCTATCATCCCCGCTCTCTTTATAGCCTGTCTGTGTGTCGTTACTGCATACGCAGTCAAAACCTCGCGCACAGAGCGTTCGCTCTTAATTAGAGCGAGCGAGTGGTTTGTGTGTGGCCTGGAGGGGGAAATACATGGGATTCAGTGCTGAATGTGATCCCTGTCAGACACAGGATGTCTGCACACTCTCTCACAGTCACTGATCCCCACCTCTTTAAACACTCGTATTCCCATATGTGCACTAACGTGACCTTGATACAGTTCTGTTACCTCTTTATAAACGAATACAGCATATCTACAAGAACTGGACGGTTTGTAAGGTACTCATCTTACCTCGCCCATTCCAGCCGCGACAAAAAGGAACGTGAGGTGGAGGGTGGCAAAGTGTGTGTTTGAACGTGTGTGAGGGAGTAAGAGTCACATACTGATTCCCAACCAGTCTGTTGTGGACTAAATGGTTTTCCATTCACGTACCGAAAGGCACCCTCAGTCTGCTGTAGTGGCCAGAAAAGCAGCCTGCAACCACACTAACAGATCTCTCTTTGTTGGTATTTTCACACATTCAACACACAACCATGTGGCTGTAATGCATTGTAGGGCCTCTCAAGAACAGAAACAATTCTACACACACACACACACACACACACACACACACACACACACACAAACACACCTGTGTTCTTGCTTTAATCCTGCTTGTCCTCCCTCATACTGGTGGCTCAATAACTTCCTCACAGGACTTAAGCTTCTTCCACTTTGACCCATAAATCCTGACAGGAGGAGATCCTCCTACATTCATCAAGTTATTAGTAGGCAGTCACCACGTATGTACACTTCTGACCAAAGCATTCAGATAAGGGTTGTTTTTCATTGCACAGCATTGAGAAGAACTATAAAATGGTTTATAAAACTGGTTTCAATTCCAGTACACCGCATTAAAACCTGCAGTGCAACACTGTTAAGTGATCAAAATTAATCCCCCTCTATCTAATGAAATGCCAGAATGATAAGGGTAAGTGAAAACTAAACCCTAGTCTCCAGAAGGCAGCACCTCACAGAAAAAAATCAACTGTTATCCATTCACTCACTCACTCACTCACTCACTCACTCACTAAAACCTAGCAGCCAGTCCACATTCTACAATGTTTTGGGATGTAGTAAGAGCTGGGTACCAGTGGGGCATGATGAAACCCAGCCAGTGAGTGGAGGTGAAGACTGAACCCTGGTCTCCAGAACCAACCCACATTGAGTACCCACAACAAGCAATGTCTGTAATGGATGAACATGCCGAGTCCAGCTTGTAACTAGATGTGAAGGCTGAACCTGGGTTCCAGAACCATTGGGTTGCCCCAAATATTTGCACAAGACTATATTTTTTCTCCAGCAGAAGCCTTGCTGCTATCATTCTTCCTCTATAATTACTAACACCCACCATCCTTCTCTTACTTTTCCCTCTCACTTTCATCCTCTCTCTGCCTTTGTTAAGTCTGCCTGGAGCCTGGAGCTCACTGGACTGATTTCAAACCATCATCATAATCTTCTAAACTCCTGATTGTTGAAGATGGAGCATTTACATGGCCTTCGGCATTGGATAACGCAAGAGACAGATACAGATTTATATAAAAATGTCCTTTATTCTTATCTTGCTTTGCTTCACTCCCAGCCATTATTTGTTGACGTTTTAATATTTGTTAACATTCCAAACTATCACCACTGAACTGTATATAGCAGATATATGCAGATTGTTATTACACAAAAAACTACACAAAAAACGTCCTTACTGACCCAGTAAGTGACGCAGTATCGAAACTTACATCCGTTCTATTAGCAATGAAGAGTGTTGAGTGTTAATGACTGAATCTTAATTACAGCATTTAGTTGAACAAGAGAGAATTTGAAATGACCTGAGCAGTTAAAGGTCAATTGTCTTGTTTAAGAGCCCACAAGTGGCAGCTTATCAGAGAGATGATTTGAACTCACAAAGATTTACAGTCCAGAGCCTTAATCACAGAGTCACCACTGGTCTTCGTTCAAGTCACTAGAGAACGTCTTAGCACGAAAAACTTTCCCTTTTTAGACCACCAGAGATTTATTTAATAAACAGTCCTCATAAAGACATGCTAGAGTGTTTCAACTGGGTTAAGGACTGTATTCTGACAAGACCATCTAAAAGATTTTTCTATATATAACTATAGTATAGTATAACTATACTATACTATAATACAGGTCCTCCGAAATAGTAAAAAAAAATTAGTTTTTCAATGTAGATTTTGTTCCTGCCCTTCCTGGTACCTACTGTAAGATCTATTTTTTTCTCTACATTTTTTCATGAATAAAAAAAAAAGATCAAAAAGTGAAATCTTTGAAATCAAATATATATATAGAATCAAATATATATCGGAATTTGTTAATATTTGATGCTGTACTTACCTAAACATAGAGGCACTTGAAAACAGAGAAAGTCAAGCATTCAGTAAAAAGTTCTTTAGAATATAAAAAAACATGCTGTGACAATAAGCAAGGATCAAAGATTTGTCCATGTAGGCCCAAATGCACACTGTCACAAGAGCAAAATGGACAAAACATCTATTAATCTGAAATTCTTAATTGTTTGCAAAGATTCCACTTTTCATTCATATTGTTAGGCTAATTTGTAAAGAAAAACACTGGATAGGAAAAATGGGACTTAAGACTTTAGCCCCACAGAATCCCCAGGAGAGTACACTTGAGTCAATGGCCCTGCACTGGGTTGGATAGTAGTTCTTGTTGCAGCTCCAGAAGAAAACTCCTCAGACAACAACCAGTTGTGTCCGTATGTGATGCCACTAAAATATATTTATATTTAATTTGATCTAAAACTATCTATACCTTATCCAATTACAAATAAATCTGGTATGTATTCAGAGTCAGCCATTCAAAAAAAAATCTATGAATAGTTTGAATTCTGAATATAATTTTCTTTGAGGGTCTTAGAGACCATTAGAAAACTATTCATAGATACAGTAGATACAGATGATGATTCTGATCATTACAACTATTTAAAATCACAATTTAAGTACATCTGGCACACATCCATCGAGGTGCTTTAAACTTTGTAACATAAAGTGTTACTACACACCATAAATTGACACCTCACTCTGAATCACTTCAGTGTCGAGGACAAGAAATGTGCTACTCCTTTATGCTTCCATTAATAGAAAGCATTGGACAGAGACTGCAGGGAGGAGCTGCCTGGCCTAGATGGCGGTCCAGAAAGGGGTCAAGGAGGTTTATGAGTGGTTCACAAAACAATGAGACAAAGAGATAGAGGAAGTAACAGACAGAGAACAGAGAAAAGAAATGAAAAAAGGTGTGATATAAATAGCATAAGAGACTAAAAAAGCAAAAAGCATTACATTTAACTGTGAGGACAGATAGAATCATCTCATTATTCTGTAATGGAAATTAGATCAAAAGGAAGGTGTAGATATAAAGAAAGAAAGGAAATGAAGATGGAAGTAGTCTGTGAAAAATATGGAAGGTGAATTGAGAACAAAAGAGAGGGAGAGAGAACATGGTGAGTGACAAAAGAGGGAGAGAGAGGCAATAAAAAACCACGCTGAGAAGGAAAAAATAGAAAAAGTCAGGATGGAATATAAGTGAGAAAGAATGGAATTGACAAGACAAGCAACTCTAGCGTAAAATGTCAGAAGAACATTGAACAACAATGGTGTGAATGGATGTTTGCAAGGAGAAAGTCATTGCTCAACATAAATAATATACTGCTCACAAAAATCAGGGGATATTTTAAAATAAAATACCTCAGTTGTTGTGAGCAGTGTATTTGCTGCCTATCGTGTAGTATGGTACACTCTAGAACACTATATTTTTATGGATAGATGAGTGCAAAATACAGGTTTTTGGTTTAAAGGAGAAGATGTATGACTGGAGAAAGGAAAATGACTTTTTCCATGTATGAAATATTGTGGATTTGGTGCCATGCTTTGGGCCTGCTTTGCTGCATCTGGGCCAGGACAACTTGCCATCGATGATGGAACAATTAATTCTGGATTATACTAGCAAAGTGCAAAGGGAAATCTCTATTGTCTTTGAACTGGATTTCAAGAGAAAGTGGGTTATGTACTTTACAGTTGTTCATGATTACAGAAGCAAGAAGTTGTATGTTTTGCAATGACCAGGTCAATGTCCTGACCTTCAGCCAATAGAAAAGTTAAGGAATCAGTTAATTCAAGAAACCCACCTACATCACAAAGTTGATGCAGTTCTGTACTGAGAAATTTGTTAAAGTTCCTCCATAACCAAATGCGCAGAACTGATTACATTTTTGGAATTACTGCATAACTAGGACACATCAGATACTGAAAGCAAAGGTTCACATACTTTTGTCATTCGCAAATGCGTATTGATCTTTTCGTCAGTGAATATATATTTTTGTCTCATGTTCTTGCTTCTCTTTATCTACTTTTGGGACTTGTGTCAAAACCTGATCATGTATTATGTTAGAAATAAGAAAACAAGAAACAAGAACTGCCCTTAAACAGAGATATTTCTGGATGCTTCAAATTTGACAGTATTGATCATTTTCCCCTCAGCGCAGAAGTTCTTGCGCACTGTAGCAGCACTTCTCCCACTCAGCACTTGTAGTTATATCTAGCAACACTAGTGACATCACGGTTAAGCTGTTGAGAGCTTTCAGCACTTCATTGTTGTGACGCAGTATGAGTGTGTCTGTCTGTGGAGTGTGTCGTTGGAGGGGGGGGGGTGGGGTCTATTCCTGGACAGGCCAAGAAAAGGGAGACAGAGGGGAGAATACACTGAGAAAACACTGCTATATTGATTTTAAGGGCTGTGATATATATGATTTTGGTCTCCCACATCCATCTCTTTCTCTTTTTACAGTCCCAGCCAAGCTTTTGGCACGTCGTTGATCCTTACAATGTGAGTGTAACAGTTGATTCAAACAATGGCCATAATGGCCAACCACCTCAAAAATTATTTCCTGAGCTGTGGCTGGAATGCTAGTTGGAATAAATAGTACTGGAAGTCTTTTTTCTGTGCTTTAGCCTCCAACTGAATCAGCTATGTCACCAGGCGGGTTTTATTTGTATCTAGAGAGACCGCTGCCTCATTGCTGCAGGGCAAAGGAGGCACAGTGCTGGACTACAAACCCTAAATGGTTCAAGCTCCAACTTCAGTTCC
The DNA here is from genome assembly GCA_036873895.1 of Parotocinclus cabessadecuia. Lineage (NCBI taxonomy): Eukaryota > Metazoa > Chordata > Actinopteri > Siluriformes > Loricariidae > Parotocinclus > Parotocinclus cabessadecuia. Next base: position 189,115 of record JAYJMA010000027.1, on the reverse strand, counting down.
AGTGACAACATACACTGTTGGAGCCTTGGGTAAAGCCCAAGCCCTGAGTTACTTAGATTGTGAGATGTGAAACTGTATCAGTTATAAGTTGCTCTGGTTAAGAACATCTACTAAAAGTTGTAAATATAAATGAAACATGTGAAAATGCTGTGTAGAGAATTTTGGTGTGAGGCAGGTGAAGAAAGAAGATTAGAACTGTATGCAAATGAGAAGTCAGTTGTCAGTCGGTATGTTAAAATGTAATCTAGAAGTTCCTGTCATGATTTACGACCACTGTCATCTACACACTGAGATTGTGGCATTATGGACTGTTTCTCTCACAATCATTAAGTTTCATCCGAAACCAACTGATTATACAGAGGCATGACTAAAGTCCATATTTTATAGGCACTGTGCAAAACTGGAGGAATGGCCAGATGAGAATGGCCAGATGAGGGCCCATTTCCCTGCTGCTGCAACAGCTGACTGTCACCAATTAAGGTACCATCAAATCACCAGACCTTAATTTTACTGAAAAATTGTATGATTATATAGAACTTCAGATGAAACACCAAGATAAGCACCAACTATAGATGAAATGCATCCGGTTAGTGCAATTTTGACAAAATCCTAACTTTACAGGATTGTCACAGTTACAGAATAAAGAATAAAAACATACATATCCAAAATTTAGGAAGAGTTACATTTCTAATGGACATAGAACTGAACTAAGACTCTGCATGCACCCTGCAAAAGCAGACAACTGTTGGCAATGGAAGTGTTTCACTTCAGTGCATAGGGGATGACAGCGGGAAAGATGGATAGAGATGGACAGGAAAACAGAGTGTCTATGGACCACCATGCCAAAAAAGCCCCACCTCAGACTGAGTTTCCACAGCTTTTGTTTATGCAATCAATATCTAGGCAGCAAGTGAATATCCTGCTCACTGAATCCATATAGCAATCTATAAAAAAAAGTCCAATACCTTAAACTAAAATCATATTATTGCTTTATCTGTACAGAGCTGTATGGAGAGTGGAGACTGGCAGAGCATTGCAATCAGGGACAAGATCTAACAACATATATTTTTCAGAATAAGCAATGATGATAAGATCTTTCAGTGCATACAATGTGAGAGCTTGTATCCTTAGCATGCTGATGAAGGTTTACATTACATTTAGTAAACCGTGACAGCAAACAGTTCCTGATTGTGTGTGACGGTTCTGATTTATGTGATCGAGAATAAGTCCTCAGTAACCAATCTGTCTCCAACTGTCTCACAATAAAAAGAAATCTAATCTGAGTAATTATCATTTTGGTACTCAGTAGAGACAGTGAGTCTATGCTGAGAATTCAGTGGGGTGTTATGGTTGTGTCTAATGACCAAAATCATTTCTGCTTAAAACACCTGGTCACCATTAACACATTCTTGATGTGGGAAACAGATGCACAATAATCCATTGAGGCACAATGTCAGAACAGGTAAAGCTGAAATATTAGTTGCTTCCAAGTACTCGTAATGATCCTTTGGTATACATATACATATATACATCGGAATCAACTGAATCCACTATTTTTATACACTTATACACACAATTATGGGATACTGAATACGAATATGTATCGATTAAAACTTAAGCATTTTATTTTATTTCAAAGAAAGTTGTTTGATTATACAAATGAGATGCAAAATCAATGACCGTTATTGAGTGGCAAGTGCATTATTCATGGGGACAAACAGAAGCATGTCAAATTGAACGAGCTTGTCAATTTGAACACACATTTACTGTTCAGTAGGATGTATGATCACCCAAGACTGCCAAAACACACTGACAATGATGGGGCATCGACAGGACCAGATTGTCCAGCAGATCTTGTGGAATCCTCTTTACATTCATTTTGAAATAACCCCTAATTTATGTGAGCAGTGTAAATTAATTAGTTCTCCACTCTCCAGGGAGACAGCTTGCAGAGATTTTCCCCAGAGTTCATTTTTAATATATATTATTTATATTTGGGTAATTAGGAAGGTGCATTCAGGCCAGGTAGGTGGAGGTTCTGAGAAAACACCCAAGTAATGCAACACTAACCCTGCCCATTGTGTGCTCTGTGAATTCTACACTCAGCAAAAGTCATTTGAATCCAATAAGTTGTTATGATACAACTATTTTTCCTCCTATAAATTAGTTTGACATGAATTTGGTAGCCAAAATGGTGGAATAAAATAAGCTTTTAGTGTCCTATACACTGGTCTGACATATTCTTTCGAGAGACAATATATTGATTTCAAATAAGCTTTTTATAGCCAATAAATTAGTTTGACACAGTTCTTTGTTTTTTTCTTCAGCATGGTGACGGCTTGGTGGTGCAGCCGGTTAGCATGGTCGCCTCACAGCTCTAGAAATCCCCGATCGATCCCGACTCATTCTGCGTTGGGGTTTGGATGTCTGGTTTCCTCCCACTTTCAAAAGTCATGTGTGTTAGGAGAATTAGCGTTTCTAAAGTGCCCTTTATGTGTGTGCCCTACAATGGATTGTTGCCCTCTCTATGGTTGTTGGTTAGTCTTTGGTAGCCAATAAATATGACATAAGCCAGAACCATGTAATTTAACACTAATCAAATATTCCGTATTGAATTAAAAAAAAATTGAAAACGCTTCCTGGTTGTGCCCCCAACTAGGCATCCTGCCTTCCCATGATAATGGTCCGAATAAACTTTTTCTACAGCTAAAGTTTATTGTGTTTATTAGTAATAATAGCTAGACCTATTGGCCTTCTTTAGCATCAATTGTTCCACATTTAGAAAGAACTTTTATGTAGAAAGTATGAATGAATTTCTTCATTGAGCATATTATATTTTGAGAGATTGTGACATAAAAACTGCCCTCTAGGTGGGAGGGTTGACATTCCTGTCTCCTCTATCGATCATTCCGATAACAGCCATGTTCACAGAAGGGGCTCAGCTGCAGTTCTAATGTTTGTTGGTCAAAGGTTTCAAGTAATAGATCTGACCTAATCGGGCTGGTAGCAAGACAGGTCACAGGGTCGGGAGCTGGTGACAACTAATTTGGATAATAAAAATGGATACAATGTAAGAAATAACAATATGACGATATCTCAATATTGTTCCTGCCTCAATTCACGCACAGTTATTAGAGAATTACACCTTTTTTATTTTATATTTACATTTTACTGATTTTTTGTACACAATTGCCATAATTATTATTACTAAATACACCAACACCAAACATTACACTGCATGTGCTAATTATATTCTTTATTGTGGATATAAATCAGGTCAGACCTTGAATATAATTGTGTATTTTTCAAGTCTTTTCAAGTTCCAAAACAACCAGGTTTTGAAAAAAACGTCAAAAGAGAGCATCTTACCATATGTTTGATTTCTTCAACCCACAAGCGGTTAACGTGGCCTGAACTGTTGATACAATGCAAAATCTATCAATGCTGGCATGTTGCTTGGGCTAAATTCTATCCCTCCCTACCATCCTAATGACTCATCAGACCAGGCAATGTTAGTCCAATCTTCTATTGTCCAATTTTGGTCAATCCATGCAAATTGTTCTCTCAGTTGCCTATAGGTTTGGCATGAGTGGCACCTTGTGTGGTCTTCTGCTCCTATAGCCTGTCTGCACCAATGGTCGGTGTGTCGCACTTTCATAGGTGCTAGTCTGTATACCTTGGCTATGATGAATGGTTATTTTAGTTACTATTCAAGCCATCAAGTATCAGTTTGAACCAGTCTGTCCATTCTCTTCTGAGCTCTGGCATCAATAATGTATTTCTGTCCAGATATCTGCTGTTAACTGGCTTTTTTCAACCACTGTCTGTAAATCCTACAAATGGCTGTGCAAGAAAATCTCAGTAAATCAGCAGTTTCCTGCATCAACGACATAGCATGTTCAAAGTCACTTAAATCATCTTTCTTCCCCATTCTGATGCTTTATTTGAACTTCAGAAGGTCGTCTTGACCAAGTTTATGTGCCTAAATGAACTGAGCTTGGCTGAAAAGTTATTTTCATTCACGAAAAAATTAAAAGGGAGCTCCCTTTAAACCATGTGTACTTATTGTAGACTAGGTGTAGCATGAGGGTTGGTGGAAAAAAACCTCAGAAGTTCCATTTCCATGAACTTAAATCCAATTTGAAATTTAATCGTGCCACGAAAAATCATTGTGGCTGCATGACAGGAACCTGATAGTCTTGGGAGCGCTTTACATAGCAGGATGTACAGCAGGTTACTACAGGTGATTTATGGTTTGCACAAAACCAAGGAATTTTGCTGATTATGTCCATGCATCTCAGAATATCGCAGATTTACAAGTTCGTCCTTTCCACAACCCCAATGATCATTAAACAGTGAACAACGACAGCATTCACCTGCCTCAATAATGGCCACAAAAGCAGACGTGGAAAACAGTATCATGGTCTGACATGTTGAGCGTCTCGCAATCAATGCGCCGGAGGCGATCGTTATCACGGGTCATGGCCATTGTAGACGTATTCTAAAGAACAGCGAAAGAAAAAGAGTGTGCCTTCCTTTGATAACCCAGCAATTTAATGTTCAGCCATGCAGATCACTGCTGTTCTGCATCCCTATCGAGACCTAAAACTGTCCTCGTCGAGCCTCACACCATCTCACTGTTTCCCAGGATATCTGAGGTGTCTGTGCGTAGTTAAAAAGTGTTTGTGCAAGTCTAAAAAAAGAACACTATCTTAAAATGAATGTAAATAATTAAAAGCTGTTGATTTGTTTGGCTGGCCTTATTATTTTAAAGGGAAAATAATTGTATCTTCATGTGAAATTGCAAGTATTTTGTCTTTGCATTCAGTGGTACAAAACATTTCCCTGTATTTGATTTTTTTCTGAAATTATGACAAAAGCCACATTTAGACTGAGGGCAGACATTTATAAAGCATAAAAATCTTAGTAGCGAGAGGCTCATTGCTGATCAATTATCTTTGATGAGCTTGTTTTTTTTTTTAATTCACATCAATGACTCTAAATGTCAAGCTTTCTGCAATTAGGACAAAATTAGCCTTGATTACAAAGATAACAAGAACATGTGCTACTTGAATAGCAATATGTGGAGCCATTTATGAAGCCTTAAGGTCCAACTAGCAATATTTATTACTGGCCAGTTTTCTGTGCTGTGACGTATGATGTTATTAATTTTATTTATTTATTTACACTCATAATGCTTAATGTTAACATCATTTACCTAAAATATGATGCCTAACCTATGTAACAATGGTCTGCTTAAAAACAAGGTCTGTGCTTGTTTCACATCCAAGCTGACACTGCTGGACCCTTCAACAAGGTCCTTAACCCCTTCCCCCCAGTCCAAGTTATCTAAGTTTGCATAATTTTTAAATTATACCAGGTAATAATGATGTGCTGCTCAAGTTTAAGGACATGGAGATATTTAAAATATGTTAACTTCAAAGAAAAAATACTCTTGGTCAAGGTCTTTGGCTCCATTATGTTTATTCACAGCTAGTCAAGATTACTGTCAGCTTATGGAAAGTGCATCAAAATTCAGACAATAACCAAAGCCGAAACAAGGCTAAGGCTACATGTGGTTTGGCCAGTTTCCTGAGCCCCAGCTTATATTTCATATTTTTGAATATTTTGAATTACACGAGTAAGTGGAAGTTACTGTCAGCTTGTCTACTGCTCTTTTGTATTTTAATACATGCTGTTTGTTTGCTTGGTTGGTTGGCTTTCTTAAAATCTGATTATATTTTAAAGACATTACTCAACACTAAGACTGATTTACAAGGACTAATGTAAAAACACTCTCCAAAAAACCATACTCACTTTTTCATTAGGCTTACCTTGTACCACAAACTGAATTCTCTTGTCACTGAATAAACATAAGATCTTATCAAATATTGCTCCTGTTCAGAGTTTTGGGGGGCTATTACATTCTAATCGGCACTTAATTTTGGAATCAGTTTAGTTGGAATCAAATATAATACATCCATATGGAGATAAAAGCCAGTTTAAGGGTCAATCACAAAAAATGTTTGAATTGGGCTGAAAGTAAATGTGTATTGTAATATTGTCCAAATGCATAGTGTTTATGGTGGAAATGTATACTATTATTTCATTATTTAAAATGTATATTTGAATGATATTGATATATATTTTATATATTTCATGAAGGCACGACCTTAAGAGCAATCTTATATGTGATCAGCAGTGCCCTGCTGAATAAAAGAAAGCAATCTCTTTGTATTGCGTAGTGTTGCTCACAGCTTTACAATGACTTTATATATGCCCACAAGTGAGCAAGCCTACTGTAACAGCGGAAGGGATAAATAGGCATCTTCCACCTGTAGTAAAAGCAACCACACTGATCAGTCGAGGTTTTAGGAAAGGTGGTTGACGGATAAAGCAGAAGTAGCTTGTTATCTGTGCAGGCACTGTGCAAGATGGCTGCAAGTTGTTGCCGAATAAATGTGACAAAATAACATATATTCACTAGTTCTGTAAGTGAGATAAGTAATCTTAAGTAGAATCAAGGGATTGACTGTTCCAAACAATGACCCACTAAATGAAAGAAAACTCTCAGACATGACAAAAAAATCACTGACACACTTCATAAAACTGAATCTCGATTGCAACTAAACTATTCACTGATTCTATAAATGACTCACTGAATGACTCAACTATAGAGAAGTTCTCACAGTGATTAAAACGAATCAAAAAATGAGAATTTTGACCACAACCAAAAAATTAACTGATTTAAACATTAACCTGCTGAGTGGGTGAAGGTTTCTTAGAGAATTATTCAAATTGTTCACTAATCATAACCTTTTGAACAAGATAGGACGAAATCTTATGTAAAACAAAAAATATTACCGATTTAAACAATGACTCACTGAATAAGAGAAGAAAGAATTTTGGCTAAAGCCAAACGATTCGATAGACCAAACACTGATCCTCTAAATGAAATAGAAATTAATTCATCGATTCAATGATTCAAACATTGATTCACTAAATTGAAATGAAAGATTATGTAAGGATTCTTTACGGCTCAAACACCAATATCTTGACCTTGGCTAAAATTGTATTGAAAAATGTACATACTAAATGGAAGATACGTGAATCTCAGTCATGTCTAAAAGGTTCACGGATTCGAACACTTACATGCTGAATTAGAGAGAAATTATTTTGTACAGGTCTGAAAAATGCATTCATTGATAAGCAACTGAGAAGTAAACTGACTGAATGGTTTGTTTATTCTTCTTATTTAGAATACAGACAGCATGAACAAAACTAAAGCAATGATTTGGCATAGAGCAATGACCGATACCGATTAGCTACCCAGGTTTGGCAAGGTACCTAAACAGACCTGCAGTAATCTAGAATGTACTGCTGAACTCTGCTACTCAAACTCCCACTGAATTGCTGCTATAAATACTGTGGTATTTTAGTCTCTAACCTGTTATCTAAACCATAAACTCTCTATAATAAATGATGATCTGGAAGACAGAAGTATATGGTGTTCCACATGGCTTTTTATATCCTACATATTCACTCCATTTCATTCTTACCACGGGAGACTTTTATCACAGTTTTATTTCATGCTTAATTACGAGGTAATGGTTGATGTTTTGGTTGATGGTTTGGAATGATGCACATACATATAGCAGTCTTAGATTATATAAATATTGTACAGCAATGCAGAGAATGGCACAGACGTTGGGATATACATGTAGTATAGGTAAGCTTTGTAATTTATTTATATAAGCTTTTTAATTTTGCTGAGGTTGATAATGTTGTATGGAAACTGAAGCGATTGTCATTAATGTCTCATAGTTTCTTAAAAAGAACCAAAATATGAATACAAAAAAACAAATACAGTAGTGGTTGAAATTTTGTGAACTCTTTCAAATGTTTTACATTTTTGCACAAATATGAGCTAAAACATCATCCAGTCCTAACAGTGGAAAAAGAGAATAGAATTAAACAAATAAGACTAAATATTGTGCTTGCTCGTTCATTTATTGAGGAAAATGATCATGTGTTACGAGTCTGTGAGTGGCAAAAGTATATGAACCAATATCGAGTGTTTTTTCTAAAACTAAACGCTTCTGGTAACTACTGTTCTACCCATTAACTATACTGCTAAAAAAAAATAAAGGGAACACTTGGAGTTACATTGTGTTGTTTAAGTGTTTTTTTATTTTTTGAGCAGTGTATTTTGGTTTCAT
>JAYJMA010000027.1:156234-180796 GCA_036873895.1 Parotocinclus cabessadecuia | reverse complement strand
CACTTCATGCTTCAAACTTCTCAAATACTTTGAAGATAATTTGTGTCTTTTTTCCTCAACACTTTTCTTCCAACCCTGTAGACTATTTGCCACAAAACGTGTGGTAGTTCTGTAATCATACAATTTCAAAGTGACACATCCATCTGAGATAATTTTGGTAATTGTTAACTTTTCAGAATAAGTTAAATGTCCATTTTGCATCATTTTGCCTAAATAAAAAAGGCTGCCAAATAATTATGCACACCATGATATAAAATGTTGCTCCCTAATTCCAGATACACTACATCTGCTATGTTTAAATCCACTAAGCTTTTGGTTAGAAAATACCCCTAAAAATATGGTAAAAATACTTACTTCCCTAGTAAATGTGCACACAGTGTATTTTAGCTTGATTGCATCAGGTTACAATGATATTTTTGTGTTTTCCAAAGGAGTCTTCTACCATTTTCCTTGTGTTTTTCAAAAGAAAATAGTTTCAAGATCAAAACCTTGGTCATGAATCTTATCAGTTCCTACTTTAAATGTTCTTTTTTATATATGAAAACATTTATTGAATAGCTTTCATTAATTTAAGTAGAACGTTCCAGATTGATTTTAATTTAACCATAACATGCGAGTGAACAGTGTTTAAAACTTCCATCCGTACTGCTGTGTCTGATCCAAAGCACACACTCAGTGTGATTGCAGTGCTGAGAACGATCCACCTCACAAATAGTACCTGCTCTGTGCTGGTCCTGTGTGGGGTCCTGACCGTTAGAAAACAGAGTAAAGAGGAACAAAGTATAGAAAGAAACGGATGGACTACAGTCTGTAACTGTAGAACTATAAAGTGCTCATACATGGTAAGCATAACAGGGTAAATGGACAGGGAGTGTAGAAAGACGGTGTACCTAATAAAGTGGTAAGTATACACACTGCTCATGAAAATTAGGTGATATTTCAAAATGAAAGAGAGAAACCATTAACATACATCTCCGGCATTTAGAGGTATTATTCAAAATGGGCATTTCCACTTTGTTGTCTGAATAGCGGAAATTTAAATACGCAGGGCAGTAGGGTGTTGGGTTGCAAAAGAGAGCTCAGTGAAAGCTAACTTTGGTGGTCTTTCTTCATCCAGTCCCTCGGTCTCCCTTCACAATGTCAATTCCAATCTCAACCCATCGACCAGACTTCAACCCAAATCATCACCTGAACCACAGATTTCTTGAATATCAGCCCATAAATCTGATACTTTGTTAGGAATGAGGCTTGGGAGAGGTGCTGAGAGTTTGGTGATGAGGGGGCTCAGGATAACCCTAACCCACCATATTGCCGCCCAGTATGTAGTGTCATGTTCGCCGAACAATCGGCCGTGTCCATGCAGCAGGGTAAACAACAGAGGCTGTCAGCTGGTGTCAGGTTTGGCCTTTTCAAAGCAAAGAGGCCAGAATGACAGATGACTGTTCTAAGTGTGGCTGACACACCGCTGTTAATGGCGATTTGAGTGTTGATATGGAAAGGCAAAGTGAGATGTGCGATGGAGTTGCTCTCCTCCAAAACTCACAGAGCAAACAGTTCTTAGAAACTTACTGCCGTGTGCGGACTCTGAAACACTTTCCCTGAGAGCAGCTCACTGCCTAGATCCTGTGATCCAGGTTGGAATTTCACAAGGATTAAAATGACTATGGACAACAAGTCAAATGTGCAAGCTTTGACCCTTGGATTGAAAAACCTGAACACCAATTTGTATAGTCAGGCTTTGCTCTGCATCGTTCATTAGTACAAAAAAGACAGCACAATTATTCAGCAGGAGGTTGTCTTGGGGTTGGTCATTTTTGTCATTTTTACTTTTATTACAATTCTTTTACAGGTTAGATGTTCCAAATGCGGACTCCTTTATGAGTCCAAGATTTGTTTTAAACTTTAAACTTATTGAAAACTTATTGTGATTATAGAACTAAACATAAATAAAACATCAATGCTAACTGATAACAAAACACCAAATTTGGGGATGCAGTGTCAGTGTTGTGTTTTTAGTAATTTTACTATTTATGTCAAAATACTGCAATTTTGGTAAACAAGGTGACTCCAAGAAAGGGCTTTATGCTCAAATAACAAAAGAAAATACTAGATAACCCATAGAAAATGTAAATAAGAGTTTGTTTTCCAAATTGAACATACTGGGGAAAAATGAAGCAACAAATTTGACCTGCCTATCATTCCAGATGATCTACTAGTATCTGTTTGTCATACTCTGAAGTTTACAACACAAGGCTTAAATAACTAAATAAGGAATCGTGTTATTGGTTAAACAAATAAACCAACCAGAACCATTGTTTTCTCTGATTGGATAGTGGCACACTGTCAATCATTTTGTGAGGTCACACTGGGGCGGAGCCAAATCCAAGCATTTACCAGCTGCATAGATCAGGGTGTCAAAAACTGTGAAAAAAGTCTTAAAATTAAGAAACTAGGGCATCAAAAATAGCTCTAAATTCTAGAAATCTTCTGCTGAAATGATTTCTATTATTTGTAAAGAGGCTTAGAAGAATACAACTGCATTTATCAACAATTTTATCTTAACTTTCCACAAGCTTAAATTTACACTGCAAAAAAGTAGGGAATATTTCATTACAGGATATTTCATTTTGAAATATGTAATATTATATATAGATTCATTGGCGATTGATGTCTCTAAAGTGGCCCTATGTGACTATGTGAGTGTGCCCTGCGATGAATCGGTGCCCCAGTTCCTGCCCTTGTGTCTGGAGTTGCCAGGTGGATTAAGCAGAAGATAATAGATGAAGGGATGGATGGATGAATGGATATATAATACCCTATAATAAGTTTTGTGAGCGGTATATTTTATACATTAGACAGTCTTCCATTTTATCACACATTTTACTGTAATATGTAGTTGTTGTTGCTGCGCTCCATCAATAGAATGAGACAGAAATTAGGTCATGATTGCTGGGGTTATTCATATGGTTTGTTAATCCAGGCGAGAAGAAGTATAGTAAGAAGTAAATTACAGTTATTTTCCAGAATTTGCGTGTCCCAGCGGAATAAAGCAGAAACTGGCTGCTCTAATAAGCCATGACCAGTTTTTTTTTCTAGGCAATACAGCACTATTTTGTAGTGTGATTGATTAATATGGTTTTATATATGAATGTTTTAATAACAGATTCAATGCTAGAAGTAGCAGTGCAGGCTTTCTTTTACAAGATACACCTTTTAGCACGATGCCTAGGGTAAATTATTGTCTTTTATATAAAAGATGGGCTTATACGCACACCTATGTTTGTTGCTGCTCCACACCCCATCATTCCACATCAGGAAACCCCCACTTCACTGAATGGTATTATTCTGCATGTCCAGGACAGGACTTGATAGTAGTCAAACGTCTCAATTCATGACTGAGTGGAAATGTACTGAACATGACTTACGCATGTATGGGTCGAACAGAAGAATGCACTGTATGAGATCTTAACCACCTTTCATATCCCTCACTGTAAATCAGTTGACCCTTTCAGAAGCCTCTCCATGAATTAATCATGCCTGCAACACGCTCATTAAATAAACTCCAACTAATCTGGCTGGGGTTCACCAGGTTGACGCGCTGCAAAAACAACACGTCTGACACAGCCGGCACGAGCGTGTCCGTAACCTGAGCAGGGCTGGACTGGCGTGCCAGGATCTGGGAAGGCCATGTTGAGAAAAAAGCTCAGTCACAGCAGACCAACAGCCCAAGGATCGGCTCTCTGAACCCCCAGCGTGCTGGCCAGGCACGCACAGCGGGGTTCTTCCATCTGGACACATTCTAGTCTTACAGGGGCCATGGCTGCAGTAAAGCTCACATTCACCCTTGGCACGCTTCGAAACTGCCACTCTGCACTGGATATAAAGCAGAGCAGGGTGAGGGACTGCAAAAATACATGGATCTGACACAGAAACACGGGAGCACTTACACACTGCAACCCATCTGTCAGCCATTATGCACACAGCCCTCGGGCTGACAAACACTGCCTTAGTTCATAAGAACAATGGGGCTGCTTTGTTAAAAGCCTTTAACATACTCAGTGTATGCATTACACTGGCCAGAGTAGTGACACAAATGTTGTGTTTGTGATGCTGTAAGAAACTCTTGCCACTTTTAAAATAACCACCATATAATGCAGTACCCAGGACTGTGTAGTCTGCATACCCTCTTTCCATATGAAGCTGATTTGACATGAAGAACATTCACATGGACTCATGTTAGTGATGTTTTTGTGTGCTATGAGCCCTAAAGCTTATTATAGAATAAGACATGATAGTATGGTTTTCAGTTTCTATAGTGCTATTTTAATGTTGACCCATTATTAGTTTATGGTTGCTAGCTTTACATTTGAGAATACGAGTTAAAAGAAAACAACTGACAAACGACAAACAGTGGCCTCTCGTGGGAAGGCGGGGAATTGTTCAAATAATGTATTTTAGTATGCCATTTAAATGCAACGAATCACCAACCATGTTCGACTTCTTTTATATAACTTTGCAACGTTGTGTGAGCGTAAAACGGCTATAAGTCAATACATGGAGTTAATGGTTATCCAAGTCAAAATTGGCCGAACTGGTGGGTAAAGAAGGAGGAGTAACTACAAATATGTTCTTTGGTCAGTTGAGTTTTTTCTCTTTAAAAGGGATGCTACTGGTTAAACAAGTAAACCAATCAGAAACAATGGTGTCTATGATTGGATAGTGCAAGTCGGCTCTGCTTCCGGACATATTATGAGGTCACACTGAGGAGGAGCCTTACCAACCTCAAGCATTTTCCCGGCGAGATCTACCAGGATGTGCTGAGCATAACAGGCTGGTCAACGTTAATTCGTAGATCCATCATAAGAAGGAATTTCATTTTCCAATGTAAACCATCTAGGCCATCAAAAACAGAAAAGGCTGCATTTGAATCCTGATGTTAATTAGTATGTCAGAAACAAATGCAGGCATTTTGTTCAAACTGTTTGTGGTCATCACACAACAACACAATTCAGATATAACGTGAAACATTGCCATTTCTTATTATACACTCCATAAAATATCGCGGCGTCTCGTGTTATTGTGATCAAATCTATGGATCGGCGAGGCGACACCACTCCACTGCCTTAAATTGTTAGTTTGAATAAGGTACGAGTAGTAAACATTTAAAGACTCGTAGATTACGTTATATGACTTATCTATTATATGTTTAATCTATAAACGAAGACTAAACGCTATACAAGCACCCCCTCTAGTGGACACTTAGTGCTACTGACCAAAGGGACTATGTGACATTAATTAATGTATCATGATCGGCACTGACCAATGGGATACATGTTAATTAAACACGTACAGATTATCCTGAAGAAATCAATCAATATTCGCTACTATTGTATGGTGTACATTTAAATAATTAGCCCATGACATGACAAGGCTCCGTCCTTTTTTCGGGATATTTGGATGTAGCTCAATGATATACATCGAGTTCATGCTACAAAGAAATCAGTCCATCTTCAAAGGCCGAGGAGGGGCGGTGTACAAAGAGTGTTTTTTTTTTAACCAAATAGTTCCTTTATTTGATCTTGCTTGAGCTAAACTACACAAAATCAAACTGAAGAGATATTAAACAAAAAGTGGTGGCATGGCACATATGTGAATTGTGTGCTACGAAACAGAGAAGCTTGACCATAAAACATGCATAAAATATATTTTCTCTTCCACCCATAAGTAATTTTATATTAATATTTTCTTTTTATGCATGTATACATTTATGGCATTTAGCAGACACTCTTATCCAGAGCAGCTTACAATTCCTCAGTCTTACAATCCAAGCAATTGTCTGTTAAGGACCTTGCTCAGGGACCCAACTGTGGATTTGAGGTGGGATTTGAACTCTGGACCTTCTGGACCATAGCCTGATACCTTAACCACTAGGCCACGACAGTCCCAGAGCATTCGCACATCCTGGAGCATTGCAAAAAAACATTTCACTACATGTTGTACGCAACAAATAAACGTCTAAAGTCCAAACTCTAAGCTGGATGAACATCCTCTAAAGGTGATGACCCCATAATTGCCACAAGTACAGACTTGTACAGGCTGTTCCCTTAACTAGTTTACGACCAATCACTAATTAAAATTGCATCATCTAAGCACGTATGACATGCCCGTTGTTGTGATTTGTTACTTAGTCACAAAGAACCCCATACTGTAAAGCAAAGGTTAAAATATCTGCCAACCTCTGCAAGGCGCACGTTTGTGGTTAGACCGCTTTAAGGCTCCCTCCCTCTCTCTCCCTCTGCGCCTCTCACTTCCGCTGTGTCTCCCTATCGGCCATCTTTAATTTAACTCATTCATGAAAAGTTATGCAAACACAATAAAGCCTTTCAATGCTACAATGGTGGCTTGGTTAACCGAAGCCGGTTTGTAAACACAGCGATCATTAATTGTGTGGAAGCCAGGCAATTACACTCGGAATACAACTATCAACCTCGTGTCAGAAAATCAGGTAAGTCTGATAACCAGGTGAAGGCTAGCCATTATTGCCTCAGTTACCTTTGTGTACCATTCGCCATTAAAAAAGGAGGCTATGTCACAACAAAACAGCTAAACGCCTATAGCTAACGTGACTTTCTCAACAAAAACGACCACACGGACTGAAGCCTGATTAGACTGCAGCCTGGCTCATCGTAGCCCACGCTGTGACAAATTAAATGGCTCATTAACGGTTATTACTTGCAAAATGTACAGATAAAGACATTTTTGTTGCTGTACTGCTGCCTTCCTTCTGTAAGCTGATGTAGCATAGGAGACGCGCATGCGCAAAAATGTTCGCGGGTTTAAGAGGAGGGGAGTGCAAGTGGGCGTTATGAACTCAGTTACGATTTATTACAAATAAATGACATGTAGTGATTTTCTTATTAGTTACATTTAGAATATAAGTATGTTCTAAAGCCCGTCTGCTCAGCATCAAGGTCACTCAACAAACATCACAGCACCAGTCACACATGCATTTAATGTCCATTTGGGTTTGCTAACCATATAGGGAGACTTTGCATTCAGTCTCAGACTGTGCAGGTCAAAAAACTGGAACTATCATGGGATATGGTGGATTCACTCCTATAAGCACAGCACACACTAATATGCCATTTAGTGCTAGGCTCTTTAACTAAACTACACCTACCGGCCATTTTATTTTGCCGCTTGCACTCGATGGCTGTTTTATCAAATTATAGATCCTATTGTAAGAGGAACCAACACTGACCACTTATAGTTTGGATTTGAAGAGTCTTCTCAGTACAGAAGTGAGAAGGAAACTAATGTGAGATGGTGGTTTGTGGTGGTTTGGTTTCACATAAGTTTTAGAGGTCTGACAGGCCTGTAGGTCCAGCCAAAGAACTTCCAAACTAATATTCAACAGCGTTTAAAAATTGATGGAGGACCGTAGGATGAACAGCTGTGTTATTCACTTCACCTGCCAGTAGTTTTAAGGTTTAGGCTGATCAGTGTAGTCATCAACACCATTAGCAGACTTGGACCAACATATTTTCTACAAGACTATGGCAACATTTCTCTTGTAAACATTAAACATACCAATAATGAACTGAAACGCATTTTGTCTACCTCGTTGCTTCCAATTTAATCAAATTAAGCATAATTAAATCAGAGTATCTGTACTCCTTTTACTACAGCTTTTCTAATGGATATCTCACACGTCACTCTGTATTCTTGCTGACCTTTAGGTGTAGTCTGTACCTTCTCCTGAAACACACGACTGTATTATATTGTGATTCTGTTGAATAATTTTGGCACAAGTAGACTTTTTTTTTAAATTATTAATATAGCCTGAATAGAAGCATAGCGGTATGTGAAATTTATCCTCAAAATTACACTGCAAAGCATCCAAATATTGTTCATACTCTTTAACAGTATGGTCTTTTTCAATGACAAATTTAATTGAATGTTGTTTTATCATCTATCATGTGATACTTGTTTCAAAGCCATTTCTTTGTACACAGCCCATATTGATCTGGTAGCAAGCTGCAAAACATCATAGCATATATCTGTGGTATTTCTAATTCCGAATGTTTTGATGTGTGTTAGGAAAATATGAGGAAAAAACAGAATGTGACAAACAGGAAGGCAGAGGAGACTGCTACTGTTGTTCAGGAGTTTGCTGTGGAAAAAATCATCTGTAGAAGAGTCAATGCTGGAAAAGTGGAGTACTATTTGAAGTGGAAAGGCTTCACAGAGTGAGTGTCTGGAAATATCTGACAGAGTGGCTATTTCTGTCCTGGCCTTTACTTCTATTTTTAAGATTGTCCAGTTAGTATCTGGTTTCGTCTTCTTCTTCTTCTTCTTCTTCTTCTTCTTCTATTCTCATACATTGAAATATTTAAACTGGCAATATCTTTTACATCCATTGACTACTGAAGAGTTTGTTTGGTCCTTGCTTAACATTTTAAATGTATATGCATAGCTAACATGCAGCCCATGTGTGTATGTGTGCTGAACCTGAATTCCATCCCCTGCATTACAGGACAGAATCTAATCATTCAACCTCAACTTGGGATCTGTTAACTTATTGACAAATAAATAATACATAAATAATCCTCTGTCTTTTCAGTGCTGAAAACACCTGGGAGCCAGAGGATAATCTAGATTGCCCAGAGCTGATTGAGGAATTCCTTAGAAGCTGGGACGTATCAGGTGAACATGAGGACAGTCAACATTTTAACCCTGTTCTCCAACCCAAAGAAGAACAAACAGAGCTAGCGGCTGATACAGTAAGTGTTACGAACGTTTCGTAAAAAGGCTAAAACCATTGTCTTGGTCAGTAGCGGTTCTTCGGACGATCACTACATGGTTTGTTGTCACAGTCTGAGTTTCTCTCAATTTGGTTATGAGTGATGTAACAGTGCTGTGTGAAACTGGTGGGTCCTTCTGGGTGTGGGTTGTTTAAGTCTGTTGTTATGATACGGCAGCTGTGTACTTCAGCATCATAAATTGAATATTCAGTTACCTTTGATGAGCAAGGTTTTTTTTTTTTTTTTTTTTTTACATTTTTGTGTTCATAACTTTTGAACCACAAGCGATATTGCAAATCTGATTACAGAAATTTATTTGTGAGAAAATTATTTGATATGCTACATGACAATGTGCAATTGCTATTGATCCAATATGGCAACTTTCGAGATGGTGACCATGATGGCATAGCCTAAAAAAAGTCCGCTCACCTATTACTTGCTGGGGTATTCAGATATGTCATTTTCCATTTTGTTTCTGAAATAAAAGGGTGTCCTGTACCTTTTGACTCACCCTGTACTTTATCTGCACTTGTCTGGGGAAATTCAAACCTCGGAATATAACTTTTGCTTAATGTATATTTATGTGTATTATTGATTTCCCATGGCGAAGTCGACAAATCGTAAACCTAACCATAGTAAAAAGGGTTAACAACCTACAGGACATTATGTACAGGTAGTCCGTACATAAGGTTGTTAACCCTTTATAAACACCAATGATATTCAACATCAAACACCAGCATGTTTGTGAACGTGTCCTACAGGCATATCGGTCCCAGACGGCGCAGAGAGAAAACAAAATTGAGGAAGATGGCGATCACAACACGCAGACAGACACTGACCAACCTGTTTTCCCAGAACCGGAGCGCATCATTGGCTCCACTGACCGTCATGGAGAGCTGATGTTCCTTATCAAATGGCACGTTCTTCAGCTCAGCATTAGCCTTTCAGCATTCTTGCCCTATACGTATGAGCTGTACAGCAAACTATCCCCAACTAAATCCAAACTATTCCCTTACCTTTGTGTGATTGCAGGAAACACACGGGTGATGTGGCGCTGCTGTCAGCCAGGGAGGCCAGTGTAAGATGGCCCCAGATGGTGATCGGCTTCTATGAAGACAAGCTCACCTGGCACGCGGATGAGGAACAATGACAACAAAGTGGACCCGGTGTTTTGGCAGCTTTACCATTTCCTTCTCAAAAACGTATAGAATGTGTTTTTTTGTTTTGTTTAACCAAGCTGTGAAAGTATAAGACCACTGTGATACATGTCTGGGCACACTGGAGCCATTATAACTTGGAGTTTGCTGTGGATAAAAGGTAGCTTAGCAAATCGGTGAGGTAATATAATTATACTTTGTGGTAAATGGTTGGGTGGTTTAATAAGTTCTACGTTTTTAGCTGTAGGCCTGTTTGTTTGAAAAGTGTGTTACGTTGGTGTTATTGCAGCTCGACTTGAAACGTCCATCTGAACTGTACAAGAGTAGCGATCACTGTCATTGTCTGACGTGTTAAAACATCCTTTACTGTGACTCAGACCACTTATCTGTGACTTCAGAGCTGTAGGGTTTTGCACAAATGAATTGTAGCAGTTCTTGTTATAAAAGAGTTAAGGGATTTTGAGGGATACATTTGCAGGGCATTGTGTGTCAACAAACGTCTTTCACTTTCATGTTCTCTTTTTTTACTTATGTCGCAGATTTGGAAACTCCCGGTGCTTTACTAAATGTCAAACTTTAAATAAAAGTGTCTGTTGTTGCCAAAGATTACCGAGGCTATACGGAAGTGATTTTCTTCAACTCTAGACAACCTCATGATTCTTTCCTTTTAGTATTTAGCATAGTAAAACATACAAAACGTCCAGATCTGGGATGCTAAGATTTAAATACATTCTATTTTTTATTTTCTCACTGACATGGTTGTGATTTATGTTGACGGGGTTTATAGTACCTAGCTCAACACAAAAAAATAATCTTCATTATAAACTCCAAAATAAAAGTTAAAATGAGGAATATTTTAATATTGTTATTGGATCTGCTCCTTTTTATTTTCCCCAACCTCATAAAATGCTTACAAGTGACCGTTCTAGCCTCTGGTTCTTTTATTATTTGCGTGACTGGTGGCCATAAGGTAAAGGTACTTTTCTATGGATGAAAAGGCCAGGGCTCAAATCCCCCTTCTGCCATTCTGCTTTTCCGAGCAGAGGACCTACAATTGCTTGAATTTTATCTGCTGTATACACCTGCTAAAGGGCGATAGCATATCCTGCTCACAAAAATGAAATATCCCCTAATTTATGTGACCAGTGTATGTATATGCGACTGAACGTGAAATCTGTGCCAGCTGACCCAATTTTGGCCTATGCTGTATTTTGTTCTCAGTTTGACCTGCAGGTTTTCTGTAGAAAGACTGTTAGAGACTGCAAACTGAGAAGTATGGAAAAACCACAGGCCTTGGTTTCCGGGATTGACACATTGGATATAAAAGTTCCTTATAATTTGGGAACTTCTCGTTTTCAGTCAGACACACTGTCTTAATCTGTAGGATAGGCACCTTATTGTGCTGCACCAGCTCTGTTATCCTATGCCGGAGTTTGTCCACGTTTGGGTGCGGGATCCTCGCATTCAGAAGGAGGATTTCTGGCATGCGTACATGGATTATGAGATCTGCATACATGTAAGTGTTCTAACTATATTTGATATGTTCTTGATTTTCATCAACTGCTTTGGCTAGAAATAGCATTAGCAATAGACACGGTATAATACTTAAAGCGTTTGATTGATTCTTCTAGACAAACAGCTTGGCCTTCAATAAGAAGAGTTCATGTGTGAGGAGGAGGTTCAGTGAGTTTGTATGGTTGAGGCAGAAGCTCCAGGAAAATGCCTTACTCTTGTACGTACGCTCTGGCATTGCTAAATTGTTTGCTAAAACATGTTTGCTGTCTCATTTATACTGATGTAGGACATGTATGAAGATCTAAAGGACAACGGTAAACGCTGTCCCGAGCAGCTCCGTTAACTGGCCTGTGTGTTTTTTAGAGTGAATCTACCTGAGCTCCCTCCTAAGAACCCCTTCTTCAGTCTCAACAACGCAAGACAAATTACGGCTCGTATGGAAGGATTGAGGCACTTCTTGGAAGAGTATGTATGCATTACAAACAAATCCAGTCGTCCAAACTTACCCCAACCACAGACACGCTAACTCATATCTTTGTTTATATTCTTCAGGACGGTTTGTAATCCAGTACTGCTATCAGATAGCTGTCTGCACCTGTTCCTGCAGTCTCAGCTGAGTCTGAAGAAGATTGAGGCCTGTGCTGAGGGAAGGACCCACTACACAGTCACTCAGGCCATTCAGAGCTATGGTTCCCACGTCCAACGTTTCCACTCTTGCGAGACTTCAGTGGAGGAGACTGACTCAGAGTGACTGGCTTGTGGTGCCTTGATTTTGGTCCATGGCTTTTGAGTAAGGGTTGTTGCCAGAACATCTTAAATGAACTTCAGATGGGATGAATTTGTAGGCAAAAGATAAATAGCTCTTGTTTATCCAGATTTGCTTTTGAATTTATCCCCAGTCTGTTTTTGACTGTACAGAAAGACGTATGAGTGCCACATTTAATTTATTAACCAACAGAAAAACTTGTTGGGGATAGATTTGTTCGAAATATTCAGAATGTGGTCACCGCTTGAAATGTTTCACTGCTAGAATCACAGATGGGACTTGAGACGTTTATAGCAAGTAGTTTACCGTATGCTAGCAACTGATGTCCCTCAACCGTTGCTAAATTAGCAAGCCCAAACGATTTTAATTTAGCAACTGATTTAAGTGAGTCATGTGAGGACTTAATTTTGATTCTTGTTTAGATTGTGTTATTAGTGAGTCAAATGTCAATAATAATAATAATAATAATAATAATAATAATAATAATAATAATAAAATTGATTTTAAATATATTAAAAATGATAAAATGCTTATTTTCCAATATGGACAAGGGTTTAAAATGGAAAAAGTTCTTACGGCCAGCAGATGGCGCTTCTGTGATGTTTATTTTTTTCCATCGTTTTTTTCTAGGCCTGAAGTCCTTTGTTATTGTGCAGACTGGAACAATGTAATACGTCATCTATGTATGCCATTTTGTCGTGATTAAGAGCAGAACGTAAAAGCTTTATATTTAATTAAATATTGTATATGTATATATTTAAATATGTACATATACAGAAATAATTAAACATGGAATAAAATCAGGTCTCTTTTGTATGGGATACGATGCCTAATTTGGTGCCATGTGATCTCTCTGACAACTGAGACTCTCTAAGCCAAAGTCGACTCTTGTTTCTTACGCCTTTATTTCTGCACTGTTTCATCTGGCCAGCAAGCAAACCCCATTGTCTCCAGTGCGCTTCTCTAATATTCTTCTTGCTCCTGTCTTCTTCTGTTAAAGGCTAGTATGCTCTGGCTCAACCAACAGGTTGAGATGTTCCTCTAATCGCCTGCTCCTTGAACATCATCCCTGCTCCCAGGCACTCCTGTAAGAACAGTGTCAGCTGCCTAACGACAGAGAGCGTCTTAATAAGCTCCCCATGCAGTCAACTGCCTCTTAGCGAAACTGACAGCCCCGGGACCAAGGAGTTCCCAGTAGAGAGCCACAGCCGTACCTGAGTTGCGTGTGTACTTGAAAGTGTGTGTGTGTGTGTGAGTCCACGTGTCAAACAGACGAGCAGTTCTTGCCACAAAGTGAGTAACCCACCGCGTTGACAGGTGTGTTGGTTAATGTCATTAAGCCGTCATTCTGTCCACCTACCGTGCTGACACTTTCGCCCCCTGCACCGACTTCCTCATGAGCTAGTCCATCAGCAGCCAGAGCGGAGCAGGTGACACATAAGTCATGCCTAGCGTATTTATTTTCTCCAGGCTCTAACTCTGCTCAGGATCGTTATACCTCACAGTAATTTTATAATTAAACAATAAAATGCCCCATTTACAGCCATTTGTTTGAAACCAATCATTTGGGAACTTCCAGTACCGGGGAACAGGCGCAGAATAAAACGCTGTAGAGTAATAAATCATTCAGTTTAACATTTCTTTTGAAAACGCACCCAAAACACTCATGCATATTCAAAAATTACCTCACAATATTTTTGCATGTCCCTTACAAATACCAAGATCATTCATTCGTGAAGTAATCAGGAAGTTTTGAATGTGAATTGTGTATAAAATGCTAGAGACAGTATTTAGCAGACAGAGTTTTTAAACACTTGAATGGGACCAAAAAGTTAGGTGTGTCTAATCGAGTGGATAGTAAGTGTGACTGTGTTTAAAAACTCCAACAAAATTGCTGTGCCTGAGCCACTTGTACCAGAGCAACCCACATGAATGCAACCACCACGTCAATGAAAAATGAAAAAATGATGTTCATTGGAAAATAAATTTGCAACGAAACGATCTCCAACACAATGTATAGATACTCATCATGCAAAGTAATAATACTGTAAAAAACAAGCTCTTAATCAATTCCAGTCAACGTTTGAAGAACTTATCCAGTGGGATCTGAACCTTCTCTTGACGGACTGTACTTGAACAAAATTAAGAAAGTGGTGGGCGTGGTCACCTCCCGCTGGCTTTGCTCTCGTCAGCACAACTTTTCGGATTTCCTGACCTTTGATAAAAGCACCAATTCTCCCGGGGATCCCAAAAATCCTCCCATATCTCGCTGACCCGCTTTGTATCCGCTCTAAGTGGCGACTCGTGGCTTCTTTTTCTTATTCGCTTCTCACCTTCTTTGGTCCAAATAAGAGAATAAAATTACACGTATATAAGGATTTGTTTTTGTACTTTAGGATTCGGTCCGAATAAGCGGCTGCTCCCGTTATTCGTATAATGACAGTTAATTCAGTATCTAAACTTATCTTACTGGGAATGTTATATAATACAAAGACCGGTAGGTGACAGTAGAGGCCAGGGAAAGGAGCCGAGTGTGTGCGCGCGTTATCTTGACGTAAATAACGAGTAAATTAATGTTCCTGTGTGTATACTGTTGGGTTTTGGGCGCTGTTGAATGTTAACGTGCACCAAAAGAAAGTCTACAATTAGTTGTCCGCCGTCCTTCTTACGTCCTCCGAATCTGTGTCTCTGCGCCATCTGGTGTTTAAAAATGGAACTGCGTTACGCTACTGAAAATAAGGATGCTGGACTTGGCGGTGAGCAGCGTTTGCTGCGTGTTGAACACGCTGTGTGGTCTCTGCTGGTTTTTGGATGGTGGTCACTAGCACATACTGGTCTTTGCTACTTCCTGGATGGTGACCGGGGTACGTCCCGGCTGAATAAAAGCCCATAGATGTTCCTGGGGCAGTGTGTATAAAATCGTTGGTCAATTTGGACCGAGCCCGAGTGGCCAGTGTGAGAATTTGATACATAAATCTTTATTTATTTATTTATTTATTTTTCTTTTAATATATCCCCACAGGAGAATAAACCCGTGACAAAACTGCTGGATCGCTTGGGCCTTGAACATTATCGCGACGGCAAACTTACGACCGGGCATTTCCTTGACATCTCAAAGTCGGCATTAACGTACATAGAGCCCAGTACGGAGAGGGAACTGGTTCCCGCCTTCATGCAACGCTTGTTGACGATAGACTACACGGCCAGACAGGTTTCGGTCAAAACCGAGCAAGCGATACCGAAAGCCCACCGAACAAGTGCGGAAAATGACATCGCCGCTCTGTTTGAAAGAACCGCTGGCGCTCCGACTAAAAAACAGGCCCACGTTCACCCGATGGACGTCCAGATGGCGGCGTTTCTCTGTGCCGATGACTTTCTCCGCCAAGTCATGGTGAACAAACTGTCGGAATGCCAGTACGCCATCCCTCTGCTGGTGCCCAACCCGCTTACCGGCGCGATCGAATTTCCTCTCTGGACGACGCGTCAAATCAAGCGGAGCTGGAAGTCCAACGATGGGTCGGGCAAAACTACCAGCGGGGCCCGGTCGGTTTCCAAAGCAGAAACCCCGATGGTGGCGTTCTTCAGGCTCGGCTCCGTGTCCTCATCGAAGTCACAGCTGATGAACAGCCTGATGAACGACAGTCACAGCACGTTCTTCCACAGGCAGTGCCCAGGCAGCAGCAGAGAACGAGCACTAGTGGACGGACTAGCGGAAATCGCCTGGTACTACCCGTCAGGGAGACCCGCCGATCATTTCCGCCACTGCGTTGCCTTTTGCAATCTCCACGGCGATTCCGGCGCCAACGCAACTCAGCGAAATATATTAGCTCGCCTGTCGTCGGTGAACGTTTTGCTCCTGCCCACTCTCGAGAGCGACCAGAAAGGACACATGGCGATCATCGAGGAACTGTGGCGCTCCGAAACCCCCCTCGTTGTTGTCCTGACCGACGACGAGGACCTGTACGAAGACGAGCTGTGCGAGGTGGGGCGCGGGAAATACAAAGTGAAGCTCGACGCCCAAAATCAAGCCAGCGTGTGCGCGGCGCTCAGGCAAGTCATCAGCCAATGGGTCCCTTTACAACCCGTCAAGTTCAGCCTCGAGAAGATCGCGAGCTTCTCGGGGCTCGGCGTGGACGAGCGCAGCGCGCCCTGCCGAAGCGGAATGGAGGCTGCCCAAAATATAACCAGCTTCCTGGAAGGAACAGACCCGTCCCGGGTGAAAGAATTGTACTTGCCCTGCCAGGGAAAACTGTGGCACGACTGGTGCCTGAAGAGCAAAGAGATGCGACGGTTCCGAAGGAGGGCCGGAGCAGGAGAGCTCAGCAAAAAGCAGCACGAGTTGTCCATGATGAGATGGAAACAGCACGACCACGGTTTCAGCGAGCTCATGTCGATGTTCGTCGGGAGTTTGCGCTCCCTCTCGGGCAGCGAGAAGAAATACTTCCTCAAATGGACGGCGGTCCTGCTAGACGACTTCAGCTCGGAAAGACTCGACGCGATCCGTGACGTGTACGACGCAAAATGGAAACAAGTGTTGAACTTGAAGAAGAAATCTGACAAGGGACCCGAAGCGGACCGAAGACACTACGGAGGGAAAAAGGGCCTACTGAAGAGCGAACAATCGGCCTTGGAGAACATTTCCAAAAAGCTCAACGCCACCACCTTTGGACTGGAGCACTTACTGAGAGAGATGGGCCAGATCTACGAGAGCTACGTCTCAGAAAACATGTGCCTGATGAGGAAATCTTCGGGGGACCACTCGGAACTGCCCACCTTTGCGGCTGAACTCATGCTCTCCGGCTTTCCCATGGAGTTAATGGACGGCGATACGGCGTACGTCCCTCTGACCTGGGTTTCGGCCGTTCTGCGTGAAGTCATCAAGAAAGTGGGAGACCGGAAAGTGTTCGTCCTGTCCGTTCTGGGTGTTCAGAGCTCTGGAAAATCCACCATGTTGAACGCCATGTTTGGCCTCCAGTTTGCAGTCAGCGCGGGCAGGTGCACCAAAGGCGCCTTCATGCAGCTGGTCAAAGTGTCCAAAGAGCTAAGGAAGGAGCTGCGGTTCGACTACATTCTGGTCGTCGATACCGAAGGCCTGCGCGCCTTGGAACTGGCAGGGATCAGCACCGTGCGTCACGACAACGAACTCGCCACGTTCGTCGTGGGCCTGGGGAATATGACGCTGATCAACATCTACGGAGAGAACCCTGCTGAGATGCAGGAAATCCTTCAGATTGTGGTGCATGCCTTCCTGAGGATGAAGGAGGTCAACCTGAGCCCCAGCTGCATGTTCGTCCACCAAAACGTCACCGACGTGGTGGCTAGGGAGAAAGTCATGGACGGAAGAATACATTTACAGGAAACACTGGACAAAATGACCAAGCTAGCGGCTAAAGACGCCCACTGCTACGCGGAGAATTTCACGGACGTGATTGAATTCGACGTCGAGAACGACGTGAAGTACTTTGCATCGCTCTGGCAGGGTTCTCCGCCCATGGCTCCCCCGAACCCAAGCTACAGTCAGAATATTCAGGAGCTAAAGCAAGATATCCTCAAACGTGCGTCATCCACAAACGGCCTGACCTTGACGCAGTTCGCGCAGCGCGTGAAGAACCTTTGGGAGGCTCTGCTCAGGGAAGATTTCGTCTTCAGTTTTAGGAACGCCCAGGAGATATCGGTGTATCGGAAACTGGAGCAGGAGTACGGAAAGTGGGCCTGGAAACTGAGGAGTGTCATGCTGGGCGTAGAGGATAAGATGCTCAACAGAGTCGCCAGCGGAGTCGTGGACACGATCCAAAAGCGAGACCTGAGGGAGGAAATGGCCCCAACGTTAGAAGCTGTCCTAAAGGAATTCGCCGCCTTTTTCGAGGAAGACGGTGACCGGGAGACGCTGATCCACTGGAAGCACAAGTTTGAGGCACAAATTCAAGACCTCCACGACGGTCTAATCAACGAGGCGGAACAAAAAGTGGAGGGCAGCATTCAACAGAAAAAGATCCTGAGGAGCCTGGACCGGCAATGGAAAGTCTACGAGAAGAAGCTGTTCGAAAAGAGCAAAGAGCTCGCCTTGAAACTCAAAGGGAACGTCGACAGCGAAAACCACGCCAACAACGAATTCGACTCCATGTGGAGCAGCTGGGTCTCTGAAATCCTTGACCGACCTTTGACCGTCGTAGATGTGGACGTCTCAAGAGATCTAACGGAGGTTCTGGGGGAGTTCTACGGACACGACTTGGTTTCTAACCAACCCTGTTCTTTTTTGCAGTACAACGCCATTGGAACGGCTAGCGATTACAACAGGTACGTCCTCAAGAGCATGGTCAGGAAGAGTCCCGTTTCACTCTTCGGTGGGGAGTTCTTCAAGCCAGAGGACACGAGGTCAATCCACGATCTCATCTCTAGGGCCACCGAACAAACGAGGCGCACCCTGGAGGCGTTTCCGTTCTCCACTCAGGGGTACAATTCATTTTACGTAAGGGGCATTGCGCATGAAATCAGAACTCTGGTCAACGACTTCGAGTCGGAGTTCTCCAGGAAGCAGAAGTTGCCCGACGCCCACCCGATCTTCAAAAAAGAATTCTATGTCGATCTCACGCTCTACGTCTGCAGAGAGGTCGGAGGCCGCATTTCAGAGCTCCACAGGAAGTTCAGAGAGGCAAACGACCCTCTCAGTTACTTTGAGAAGAAGAAGCCGGAGTACTTCAACATCTTCCATAAATACTACGCTGGGGCCACATCCGCAGCCATCCTTGGGGAGCAGGTTTGCAATAACCTGAAGGAGCCGATTCTTCGGGGTGCCTACAACATGATCGCCCAGTTCGTGAGTGGACAAATGAGAGGGAAAGCGCCGTTCAACGGCAACAGAGCGGACCTGGAAAAACAAATCCTGCGGTCTCTGGCAGAGCAGACAGGAGACAAGGGCGACAGGTTCGCCAACTTCCTAAGGTACATGCAGCAACCCAGGTCCCACTTCGAAAGCTTCATCAAGGACAAGGTCCAGGAGTTCATGGCAGCCGCCAACCCCCAGGCCGTTTCCGCCATTAACGCCTACATCGACCACAAGCAGGAAATCGTCATCGGCGTTGCAACCACGGCCACGGCCAAAGCCAGGCTTGTGAATGGGGATACAAACTTTTGGTTGGATTTGTTCTCCCAAGGCCTTGCGGACGAATTGGGAGACACCCGGGTGTACCACTGCGACGAGGACACCAGGTACAGCACGGACTGCGACATCCTTGTGGAAGTCCTCAAGAAGGAGCTTGCAGCCGTCTCGGAGGAGCTCAAGGAAAGCCTCGGCGAGCTTTCTAACCTCCGAATGGAGAAGTTCAGGGAGAGGCCCGACGACATCCTCATCAAGCACTTCTGCACCTGCTGCTGGGAGCAATGCCCCTTGTGCGGCGCGGTCTGTACCAACAGTCAAAAAGACCACCTTGGAGACCACAACGCCGATTTCCACCGCATGACCGGAATGAACGGATTTTATCACAAGGACACGTCGGAATTCTTCCTAGAATTCTGCACCACAGCAGTAGCGGGCGACGATCACTTTTGCCCACCCAGTGACGGCGAGTCGACTTGCTCTTTCAGAGACTACAGGAAGGCGGGGGGAAAGTACGCCGAGTGGCGCATCTCCACCGACTTGTCGGAGCCGGCCTACTGGAAATGGTTCGTTTGCGAGTACCAAGAAAACCTGGAACGGTGGCAAAGCAGAACGTTCCACGGTAGGGGGGAGATTCCCGAGGAGTGGAGACGTTATACGGCACGGCACGCCGTCGCGAGCTTGGGCGTTTAAACGACGGCTGGAGGAGTCTCCAAATTTAAAAGAAAAAAAAAGCCACCAAACACTGAATCTCACTCCCATGGCCAGTGGTTCCTCAGCCACCGGCCAACACATGGCTACGATTATGTTTTAGTATAATAACTGTTCGCGTAATCCCTCAAAGCAAAGCCGTGTATGAAAAATGCTCAGAAGTTCTATTAAAGCTACGAGCAACGTGCGAAACATTTGGGTTTGTTTTTTTTCCCCAGTTCCGTCATATCGGTTTTACCCCTCACTACCTGCATTAGCTCCCTTTTGGGGGGCACAAACTTTTGTTGTAGTACCAGTTCTTAGGGCGTGTCCGTGATCCGCCGAGCACAATATAAATACATAAATATAGAAAATTACATGACAGTATTGCGTATTCGCCCAGAAACCCCCGAATTATCTGCCGTTTGCGCGCTACTTTTAGCGCAGTGACCCTTTCCGTCCACTAGATGTCGACAAAGTCGTTTTGTTCACTCGTGTTCATACGCGCAGTCCATCGGCTATGTTAAAAACTGCAGTGTAACAAATGGCGCTTACGCGGATGCGGTACAAGGTCGAGTCGTTTTAAAAAAGAAAGGCGTTTAGCTTGACGCCAGACTTTATTTTATAAAGGAAAAATTGTTTATTTCGTTAAAGTAAAACGTTTTAGTGATTAAAAAAAAATCGTGATTCTTGTGTTTACAGGCAGGGCAGGTCCTGAGCAACGCTGTTCCCTGAATAAAGTGTTAAACCGGCAATTAATTAAATCACTAAAAAAAACCAATTACATTACACGGACTGGCCACTTCATTAGGCACAACTTTGCGACTACCTACGTCACACAACTCAGGTTGGGCAGTGCTTGCTTGATGGATGAAGAGCGTCTTTAGGAGCTCCTTTAGGAGATCTGATGGCTATGAAGGTTTACGCCTTAATGGGAATATTTGAAGACGTTCTGCCTACCCTTTGAAAAAAAGGATTGGGGTTAATATTTTCTCGGCGACGTTTCAGGGCGAAACACACCCACGTTTTTGTGAGGCTGCTAATCGACACCCAATAAACAAACAAATAATATAAATAAATAATTTCATTTCCGAATTGGGAAAAAAAAAACTCCAAGGAGATGAACGCGTGAGCAAAAACACTTTATAAAGCAAGTGGATTTGTTTAATACACCAAAAACAAACCAAAAAAAAAAAAAAAATCAATCAGAAGTGTAGTTTATGAATACAAACACAAATCTCGCGTAGAAACGTCACACCCTCGTTCTGAACGGCTTTCACGACCAGACGTGAACTTCTTCACTAAAGGGGCGTGGCAGGCAAAACAACTCGGGCACAAATCCTTTTTTTTTTGGCGTTTATGTACAGGGTGGAGATTGTGACGTCATCGATATAAATGACCGGGTTATCGCGGTGGCGCAAAAAAAAAAAACAAAAAAAAAATGTCCAAATTGTCGTAGCCCAATGGAAGTGGTTCTGAACTACACAAGTGAACCCATTCCACCGTAGGCTCTTAAACCAGTACAATCTGCACCAGTTCGATGCTAAAGCCAATGGGTTGTACACAAAGCGTCCCTGCTGGTTGAAGCTGGCTGCCCAGTATGATCTTGCTGGTCTTGTTGTTCAAAACACAACAAGCCCTGGTCACCACCAAGCCCAGCATCATGCTGGTCTGGTTTTTTTTCCCCCAGTAGGGACTGCAGAATCTCTTGATTAGGAAGCTTAAATTAACCTCCATTTTTTTTGGATCTCCAACCATCTCCAGTGCCCGGGATTATCTGAGATAAAGAGTTCTGCCAAAAACGGGATTGTCGCGTCTCAAAATAACACTCCAGCTTTTCGGCCTTGTGCTCCGGGTCATGCTTGTTGTCCTTATTGCTTTCAAAAGTCCTTCAGCTCCAAAACCCGAACCCTGCGCTCACACCATGTCGCGACAGGACACCGTAGGATAATTCTAAATGAATAAACGAGGTGATGTAGGAAGCGGCTTACCGAAAAACAGGGCATCTTCTGTCGGCTTTGACCCGGCACGTGTCACGCGAATGGAAAGCGGAACGAAGGCGAACGGGCGAAGCGCCACCCAAAAAAAAAACCCACCGCCGTGCAATACCAGCAGGACGCCAGCAAATGTCGCCGTTCGCACAGTCATTCACGGCTCTGACGCGATCTGCTGGTGCCGGTGTCGCGTTTGTTTTTTTTTTTTTTCTTTCTCGTTTTTTTTAATGAATCGACGTCATTTCCAGTCAAAAAAAAAAAAACTCAGCTTTGTGACTCTGTGAGCCCGTTTTCCTAACTCTAACGCCCTGCCGCTTGCTAGTGTGCACCCAGGGTTCTAGAGCATCAGCTGAGCAGAACCAGTTTGGAAATATTGCTTGTCGAAAGAATGTTCTGGCTAATAAATACGGTGAACTTTGTTACAGGACTACAAAACAACCGCGAAAAACAAAACAAACCAGCGACTGTGAGTTATGGCTAGTGAGAGCTAACGTAGTTTTTGCAGGAAAACGTACTAACACGCACTCAAACGCACTCAAACACACTCCCCCTCACTCTCACACACACACACACACACTCTCTCAGGATCGAGCTCCCGATGGATCCTCGACGGTTGTGCCATGTTCCTCATTAAAGAGTCTTAACGTAGTTTCCTGGGAAGGTTCCGAACATCCGACTCCTCCGAGACGTTCCTACCAAAAAAAAAAAAAAGAAGGAGAACAGATGTTAAGGTTCGAGAAAACGACGTGGAAAAGAGAGCAAAGAAAAATAAGGATAAGAGCAAATAAAAGGTGAACCAAACAAGAGAAGGAGGGAAGGGAAAAAAATAAACAGATTTTGATAAAACATGAAAAGGACAAAGGAATTAATATTTTTTTAAAAAAATGTAATATTCCGCAGAAAAGAAAAAGGGGTCGAATAAAAGGACAAAGCAGAGCGAAATTGGAAAGGAACACGAGGGAAGAAGCCAGATTAAATATAAAAGAAGAGGAAGAGGGAGGAGAAAAAGAAAAAAAAAAAAAAAGCCAAAAGAAGAGAGGAACTAAAGGAGAACAAAAAACAACAAAAAAAAAAAAAACACGACGTCGGTAAAAGAGAAAAGAAAGAGGCTAAGATGATTAGGAGCCGCGAGAAGTTCAAATGAAGAAAAAAAAAAAAAAAAAAAAAAAGGCGACACAGAAAGCCGTGAAAAAGAGAATGGCAGAAGGAAAGAAACAAGAACGTGACGAAAGAAGCGCAAAAGCAAACAAACAAAAAAGAGACGAAGACAGACAGAGTAAAAAACGTCGCTAAGAAAAGAAGGAAATTCGAAAAGCAAGGAAGAGACGAAAAAACAAAACGAAAGACGGAAAACAAGCACAAGTAAATAAAGAAGATGCTAAAATGAACTAGCAAAACGAAAAGCGAATTCGAGAAAGGAAAAAAAAAAAAGGGAAGGGACGAACAGAAGAGCAGAAGTTGAGAAAAGGGTTTTCAAAAAGTTATTTACTGTAAAAAATGAAACGCTAAGGAAGACAACAAAACAAAGAGACGAGAAGATGATGGAGTGAACGGAAGTACGAGGGAAGAAGCAAATAATCAGCACAAAGAAGAGTTAAAGGATGAGAAATAAGACATAGGAATCACCATAATTAATAAACAGAAACGACGACACGAGGCATAAAAAAAAGGAGGGGATGAGAAGGAGTACGTTTGGAGGTAACGCAAAAGAAATCTTAAATAGTACCAAAAAAAAAAAAAAAAAAAAAAAACCCTCTCAAAGTTGGACCTGAGCCACACACCTACGAACCAGCCATCGTCACACTTCTCCACCACGTCCACCACGTCTCCCTCCCTCAGCTCCAGCTCGTCTTCACCGCGAGGGGCGTAGTTAAACACCACCTGGAACCTGTACGCCGAAAAAAGGAACACATCTGCTATGAGCACCGCCCCCCCAAAATCACAAAAAGGATTTGTATATTTGTGCTTTTCGGGGCGGGCAACACGTTCCAAAAAAAAAAAAAGTTTGGGGTGTAAATGTAAGAAAATGATTGGAAAACGTATGGTATTTCGGAGGAGGGGTGATCTCCCTCCGCTCCCTCAGCCGGCGCTGCATCAGGAGCAGTGTCTGATAGGAGCGCATGGGTGAGGGGTTACTTTATCCAAACTTTTCAGTGCAATCCCGCACAGAGTTACGTTCACGAACACCGCTTAAAACTTTACTGTACCGAAAAAAACGGGCCTTCTGTTAACCACGCCCAGAAGCCCCGCCCACCTCTGTGGAGTCGGAGGCTTCTAGGATGGACCGTCACCATGGAAACGGCACGGGCTCGGGTCAGGGCCCTCGGTGGAGATCATTTTCGGAAGTGCGACCTTTCTTTGACGAACATCGGTGTTAAGCATTTGATTATTCGGTTCTGAACGTGAAACGTTTCGACGAAACGAAACGCCCACCCGGTGCCCGCCCGGCGACTCTGGGCGCGAGGGCAGGAGCGACGCTTGGTGGGGCGCCGATCCACGAGGTCCCGCGCTAAGGGCCACTTTAGAGACAGCCAGTTCAC
>JAYJMA010000027.1:139102-156134 GCA_036873895.1 Parotocinclus cabessadecuia | reverse complement strand
CTACAGGATTCGGTCCGAATAAGCGACTGCTCCCATTAACCGGTGGTCCAATTAACCGGATTCGACTGTATTATCTTAAAACCAATCCCAAATTGAGCAAGCCAAGGGTGACAGTGGAAAGGAAAAATGTAGAAGGAAGAAACCTTGTATTAATAGTAAAGTTAAGTAAAGAATAACATTTACATTAAATTAAATTTGAGACCTACTAAAAACTTTATTTTGAAAGACCAAAAAAGTCAATTTGGGTTACTCTGGGTTACTGAGATTGGGTTAGGGTAAGATATAGGTGTGAATCAATAAACTAAAATAATCAGTATGTCAATGAAGTCCTCAAAACGTGTTTTGACCAGGACTGTGGGTCTGTGTGTGTGTGTGTGGGTGGGTGTGTGTTGGCAGATTGTCCATATCTATTTCCCATGGAGTAATAATCACATGGATATTTAATCATTTATCTTTTTTTTCTTTTAATCGCTGTACTATCAGTGAAAAAGCTCCACGTATGTGTGTGGAGCTGCGGCACAGCCCGCGCCGTTCTAATGCGCCTGACACGTTTGCTACATTAATTAGATTATCGTGTCGTCCTGAACTGACAGTGATATTCATTATAAATTCATAATGAGGAGAAACAAAGGGCTCCTGGCTCTTTGACAGACAGGTAAAGGCACCTCTGGCCCTCCCACGCTCACTGTGGACTAACAGGGCAGAGGCGAGCTCACCAAATTGGAAGCGGGAGGACTCTCTGCTGAAACTGTCTTATTAATGCTCCCAGGGTCTGCAGACTCACTCTGAAGAAACGAGTGCGGCCGTGTGTGTGTGTGTGTGTGTGTGTGTGTGTGTGTGTACTGCTTACATTACCCCTCCCTTCTCTTTCCCACGCTGTGGTAATGAAGCTGTCATAGCTTCTGCTGTATGGATGTGGCTGATATTCAAATGGGAGAGCCATCACCTGCTCATGACAGAACAGTACAATTAGAGGCAAAGGGCAGGGACCTGGGCCGAGCACAGGTACGCCTCCTGTACCATCGCCAAAAAAAGAGCCCGCAGACTTAGCACCTCAGTGCTCGCTGTTCCCCATTCTGAGGAAACAACTAATGTCAGTAAATTACATCACAAAAGGGTTTTTTTTTGTTTATTTGTCTTTACAGGTTTGCAGAGCTTAAGGGCGACAAAATTGCACAATATGCGATGTGGGTGCTATCTGACAGTATCAGGGGCATTTACAAATAACTTGTCATACTGGGGCAGAAACAAACTTTAGAGGGGCACAGCTGCACCCCTCTGCTTGACAGTCACACTGGCACAAATGTGCATAAAATATAAACCTGTTAAACACAATGTCGAAGACGTGATTTAATTCTAAAGTGGGCGCTACCCTGCCAAGGATGAGACATGAAGAACGAATTAACAGTAATGATTTGTTATTCATTCCAATAATTTTGTTGCTAATATGTATATTTCCTGGTTATACGGTTAGAAGTGGCCAAAACATGGAGCTATGATCTATCATTACCTTGCTTGCAGTGTGGCTGCAAGAAACTGCTTCTGACAAGCTTTTGTTGAGATGCTTGGGCCTGAATGTATTGCCTGTAGTGAATTTGCGTCGCGCTTTCTGTAGTCTGTAGTTCTTGTTTAGCAATCCAGGATAAAATGGACTTTTTACTGCTGTTATTTAAATGGGGCACAGCAACATTTATGAATAAATTATGAATAAAAATAAAAACCTTACCGGACGGTGGACTTGTGTGCATGTTGCCCAAGTCTTCAATGGTATAACCGAAGCGTAGACAACATGTTTTTCACAAACAAGGACTAAGTGGACACTGGAGTACACCTCGCTGTCTGATCACTCATTTATGGCATGTTAACCTTGAGCTGTTTGATAAGGACTAGAGAGCAGCTGATACCTTGGCGGTTACCGCCAATGGTCTGTCACGGCAGCATGGGTATTAGCTCAGTTTAGTCTCATTCCTGCTGCATCTGTGGCTCATTTCTACTTTTCTCAGTCGTAACAGACAGAAATGTAAAATTGTAAAATACATAAAACAGATATTGAGGTGTGGAGGATGTTGAGAGGTGCTGAATGAGCAGGAAGCTGTTCAAACAGAAGCTGCAGAAACAGAGAGAGAACAGGACGACTCCGCAGGGAGCTCAACCATCTGCCGCTGCGCACAACTGTGCTTCTATCCATTCCAGTCACCCCTCAGCTCACACACACACACACAGACACACACACACACACACACACACACAGACACACACACACACACACCTTGTATTTGACCTTTACTTTGTCATAAGCAATAAAGTGAGCGCGCAATGAGATGTCTTATGCAAATCAGCACCCATGCATCTCTCCTTGCTGTCAAATTCTGTGACGGACAAATGTCTATTTTCCCCTTCACCAAACAGAATCCATTCTCATTACATCAATGCCCTTTAACAAGGCTATCATAGAAATGACCAGTCTATCGAGTTGAAGTGATCAGTCTAGAAATACTAAGGTGGAACACGATCATTTGCATTTCAACCTCAAATTTAAGTTGGAAACAGTATTGCAAAAGCTATGCTGCTCACAAACATTAGGGGATATTTCATCTTTCATCAAAGCAATATCCTCTCATTTCTGTGACATAAACTGACACACGGTTAGTACAGAATAGCTAGAATTTCACATCTAAAGGCAATGCAGTGTAGCAGTTATTTTAGGAAACTCGGGCAGTGAAGTGAACCGAAAGCTCATGTTCTGTAAACGAGCTTGTTTATGCTACTTGCGCTAAATGACGTTCCAATGACATTCAGTAAAATCGGACGTTGATCATAGTCACTTACTATTGAGAGACTTAGAGTGCATAGAGCGGAATTTTATAGTATTCGTTAAAACGTTTACTACAGTTTTGTATCTTTTATAAAACTTGAAACACTTACCGAAATCGAAAAAGTTAAGCATAGCAATATTATGTTTTTTATGCCTTTCATGATTGCAAATCTCTTTTCTGTCAGCAGGTTTCACAAGGTACTATTGTACTATTTATTCACTTCCACTTAATCCACACGGTGTCGCAGGCCAACCGGTGCCCGCGCAGCAAATCTGGGTGCAAAAGCAAGAACAACCCTAAACGGGGTGCCAATCCACCATAGGCCACACACACACACACAGTCACATATTAAGGGCTACTTTAGAGACACCAATTTACCTAACATGCATGTCGTTGGACTGTGGGAGGAAACCGGAGTACCCAGAGTAAACCCACGCAGACACAGGGAGGACATGCAGACTGCACACAGAAGGGACCCAGGCCGCTCCACCCTGGGATTGAACCCGGGACCTTCTCGCTGTGAGGCAGGGTGCCGCCCACCGAGCCCCCGTGCTGCCCCGCTCTTACTAGTTTTCTGTTTTTTAAACAAATTAAATATAGTATAGGTTGTATACAGATTAAAGAGGACAGGAGTTATACATTATGACGTATGCTTCATGCTCTTCTTGAGTCTCCTTTTAAACCTTGCTTTGGACATTTGGGTCGTTTTTGCTACAGCTCCCCTTCGTTTGTGTGCGGTTGTGCATACTTGTGGTTCTAGTGGTGGAGCTGACCCTGATTATCTGCCGTGGATTTCGGACGTTGGTTGTATATAGTTTTGTCTGTCCTTCAGGGTGATTTTGTTGGCTCTTTTCTCCCCTTCCCATTACCCCTTCCCATGCTCAACTCTAGAATGGAAGGTAACATGAATTATATTGCAAGGAGTCCGTTTATGCAGTATACAATATATTATGGTAGGACATATCTTTAAAATCAGATGAAACTCTTGAATCTTTTATTTCTTACTTTTCCTTATCTTCCATCAAAGTTTTTGCAAGGGATATTGCAATTTTTTTATTCAACCACATAGTATAATGAGTATAACCATAAGCAGCAGTCTTTATTTTGTGTAACCGCTTTATCCCGATCCTGTTTTCTAAAGCCTCGAACACCCACACCTAAGGGAAATCCAGAGGAGTCAACAGACAGGGACATTTTTGTCTGAGTACCCAGAGAGAAAGACATGCGGCAAATTCCAAACGAAAATGAACATTTTAACGGCATTAACGGTTCTTACTGGCCAAAAACTCTAGAATAATTATTGTTTGTGATAACTTGTGTGCAGTGCAAATCAAGTCAAATCAAATCAAATTGTGTCTTTAAGTCGTTTCCCTCTCAGAACATACTGTTCTAGTGCAGAAGTACAGTGTGTGAGGGAAGCACCCCTATGTGTGTCCCATTTCAACAGCTCTCAATCTGAGAAACAGCTCTTTCTGTCATTGCTACCTAAAGCCAGACATTTTCCCACTGTCAATCAGACGTCAGGTGGGAAATAAAGCTGGATGTACCTTGTCCCTCATTCATCAACCCTGGCAGGCTTGCCTGGTTCCACTTGGGTGAGGCCGGCAGTGTGCAGCAGACAGTGACGCGTGTTGTCGTATCACCCGAGATGATGATAGGATACCAAAGACGCAGGGCTGTTCACGGATGCAGTGCCATGTGACTGGACGTTAAATGCCATCGGTGGCCTGGATTTTATACGAACCACGTACAAATTATCCTCATGTGTTTTTCTTCAAATAGCCTGGACATAGGGGATGCATTGGTGAAACCTTTATGGACGATTGTATTTTTGAATAAATTGTCACTAGATATGGATGCTAAGGTGACAACAAAATAACCATGAACGCTCACAACTATGCTTCAAACCCCTCACTTTATGGTCTGTGCTCATAACCTTTCCTTTTTTAAGTTGCTATGACTTGTGCTAAAATAAAACAGGATTCAAGTTATCCCATAATATAGAAGTACCCCATACCCCATGATGAGAACGTGAAAAAAATCATTTTCGAATTTTTTGTAAAGATTTTGGATAGACATAAGTATTTAAACATAAATATTTGTTATGACACTCGACATTTAGCTGTTGATTGACAATGATTTGGAAAGACACTTTGGTTTGTATGTATACTGTCTCATCAATAGAAATGCAAATCAAAGCTGAAACCAAGAAAAGAACTGCCTGTAGAGCTCAGAGAAATGATTGTGTGGTGGCACAAATCTGGAGAAGGCTACAAAAAAGTTTTCCCCGTACGAAACGTTCCCAAGATCACAGTGGCCTCCATAATTTTTGAATAGAAGACGTTTTGGAAACAACCAGAGCTAGAGACACCAACCTAAGTAATCGGGGAAGAATGGCCTTTAGAAACAAGAACCCAATGGTCATTCAGGCTGAGCTCCAAAGGTCCTGGTTGCAGATAAGAGAAACTGCCAGAAGCAGACCAACACTGCAGCACTCCACCAATCTGGGCTTTACGGTAAAAATGGTTATCAGACCAGAAAATCTTGTTTCTCACAGTGTGAGAGTCTTTTAGAGGCCTTTGAGTTTTCCCTTTTTCACTGTATGCTGCATTAGCATTTTCCTAATGGACAGACGATCTGCAGTCTTTTGGTTTGATCCTGATTCACTGTTATCAGAAAGTCATTACTTATAACTGACTTCCAGCTTGCATCTGTGAGCCGACGGGTATTTTAGAAGGTTCTCAGCAGGCTCCTGCACTAAAAGGAAATGCCTTTACAGAAGAAAGTCCAGGACACAAAAAAGCCTTAGTTATACCCCACTCCAGAATCAGTGGGTGTCTGTTTGTTTTCCTCTGACACATTTAGAGCATTTTTTTCTTGTCTGCTTTTAAAGACCATGGTTTCCTGAGGTGCTCACAGCGGGGCAAATATTGCGCTAACCCTGGTATCTTGTTAGAGGTTGGGAAATACAGAAGGGGACTGGCGGGAGTAAAGCTTGGCGTTCACTAGGTGAGCCGCTGCACGCGGGAAGGGGGTGCCTGGTAGAGGACTGTGTCTCTCGAGAGCCCTTTTGTATCCATGCCAGGTCATATAAATCAGCATGCAGCTTGCGGCCGCAACGAGCTAGAAAATAAAAAAAGCATAAAAGTGTCTGAGTGAAATAGAGGGAGGGAGAATTCTTTTATGATGAAACTAAATTCTCCTTACTCTGCAATAGATCCACTGCCCAGGTCTGATTGTTTATTCCAGACACCATTCATCACCGCGCTAGCCCAAATGACTCAAATTACCACACCTGCTACTCATATAATGCTCTTACTATAAGTATTTCATAGTCATGTAATTTAGGCAGGAATTCCTGAAGGACAGCACAAAATTGCGTGGCACTTAAGAAGGAAGTGCAAGAAAACAGCTAATTTAGTAGCTTAGCTCGTTTAGCTAGCGCAGCTCATAGCCTTAGCACTAGACATATTTAAAGAAGCTAACATAAAAATACGATATAGTTGTCATTAGACAATGATGAAACAAATGCAGTGGGTTTTTTTTTGGTTTTGGATCACAATGCCGGCACCCGCCCCAAAGTTAGTGGCCTGGCTGAGAGCCCTGAGTGATTACTTGTCATAAACTCACACTTCAAGGCTTGTCTTCTTATATGGTAGAGTCAGTAACCTCACCAAGATCCTCTGTCCTTAGGGTACTAAATCACCCCTGACAGGGTTGGCATCTATACAACGGTCCTTGCCAGGACCACCAGTGAAGCCTATAGCTCAGCAGCCTATAGCTTAGCTAAGCTTAGCGCTTCCAACCAAAGCACGACTTTTCATAACTTCTCCTTCTGCCCATGCTTTCTCACCGTGGCACATGTTAGTGCATCTATATTGGGAACCCAACTTAGGCTATGGGTCTAGTTCAAATTTAATAGCCAGCAAAATCTCTGAGAGCATGCCTACAGGTGTATGCGCGAGTTAAACGGCCACCAGAGTTTGGCAGCTGACTGATACCGTCAGTGTCCTTTATCGTTCCATGCTACTTCTCACACTGATGAGCTCATCTCATGGGAATTCAGGACCATCATTCATTTGTTAACAAGCACCAGGTCTCTAAACAAGGCAGCTGGCGTACAATCAGATTCGTGGACACAGTAACAGTAAACAAGAGCATAGGCCAGTAAATAATCACGAATGATGAGGCGACCAAGGGCATGGGCCAGATATTTATAGCAGGTGGACAAACACCTGTCATACTTATTGCACTGATTTATTCTGGGAGAAACTTTAGCACATATGTCTCCCCTGACTGCCAAACTCTCTCTCTCTCTCTCTAGTCAGTATTTATGTTAGAAGTTCAAGTGTAACAATAAATGGAAAACCTTAATAAAACTCTATTCTATACTTCTTGCAACTCATGACAGTTTCTTATTTCTCCGGTCTCTGGAAAAATCTGATCCCTGTTAGTTCATTTTCAAGAAACCTAATAAACAAAACTGTTTTTTATTTCAGTAATCAGATTTCTCGTAACATGTATATCAGCTAACTGATTTCAATCACTTTAATTACTGTGCATGTGCCTGACACGGTTGCCAGGTCTGCTTATTCTAAAGACTTGGTTTTATTTGGCATATTTTTCTGCTAAATGTGATGTGACCACAGAATAAAAGGCTATGAAACACTTTGTGGAGGCTCTGAAAAGTAGTATATACTCGAGAAGATTAATAATTGTATTAAATAATTGTATTATTTAATATTACATTTTGAAGTTCAAAATGTCACACATTCACGTGGCTAGTTGCAAAGAAGAAATCCGATTACAGCTTAAGTCATTTAAATTTGGAGGTTTCCCATTATCTGATTACCCTTGTGCCTGTAAACTTGTTGGTCTGATTTTCTGCAGCTATTGGATTATCAAGTGCATGCAAATACACTCATTGTTTCTCGCTAAATCTAAAACATTCTCTGAGGGTGTTTGGGTGACTGGACCATAAATACTGTATCACATTTTGGCTTTTCTTACAGATGTCCTGTAAAAAATCCCAGATGCTGCTACTAAAGTATTTGGAAAATTTGCTTTTACAATGTCAAAATACGTGTTTCTCCCTGGCATGTCTCCTGCAGAGGTAATTACACTGATATTTCATTTTGAAATGCCCTCTAATTTTTGTGAGCAGTATGGTTTGCCTAGCTCACATGAGCATGGCTAAATACCAAGACATTTTCAAAAATCTGGGTCTCAGTGAGACAACATTTATGGAGTTGTAACAAGTGAAGGAATGGCTTTGCTGCAAGTTGCAGCTGCACCCTAGATGTTAACGCTTTTATGGGAGATCAGCTTAAGCAATTCTGTGGAAAGAAGAGACAGCAAGAACTCTGACATGAAGAAACAGTCTGACTTTGATGGATCTAATATCAAACAAATGCCTGTAGTGTCTTTTAGCTGGCCAATTACATGGTCAGAACTCAAAACTCACTCTTCAAGCATCCAGCTGGAAATTGACATGGACAAACTATATCATGATGAATGCTGTGCTGTAATCCAAAAACAAGACATGGATACTAAACAGGAATCTGCTTTTGATCAGCAATGGGAGCAAGTGTTAAGATGTTTATGAACATTTAGAGACTAGTGCCTTTTTCATTCAAGTATCCAGATCACACTGAGAGACCATTTAGGCAACTATTCAGAAAATACGTGCTTAGCCAAAACAAGTCGATGAAACACAAAATTGCAAAATAATTTTAATGGTCTCAACAGCAAATAATTGGTCAGGAAAATAGCAAGAATGAAATAACTAAATAAGTAACTTAGTATGGGAGAGACTTTCTCTTTGATTTCCTTAAATGTTTAAGTCTTTTGGGCAGACAGCCCAAAGACTTCTTACAGAAAGAAGTGTTAATGTTGTTTCACTCAAAATGTTTCCCAGTTAGTTTGTGTGTAATGTGAAAACAAATATTCTCTACTGGGTTCACTTTTGGACCAAAATGTGAGCCACTTCCCAAGCTACTTCTTGGTAGTATGCACAGTGTAAGCATGAGCAGTGTGTTGCTGGAAAACAATGTGATCGTTCCTCTTTATTAAACACAATGACCACACGATGGAAACAGCTTTTCCATTGTGTGGCAACAAGCGTTTCTGCAATATCTTCCTTCAAAGCATGGCTTGAGTTTTCACAGCGAAGCAGCTCACCAGTAGCCATGCTTAATGGTAACAGTCTCAACTCAAATCCTGATTAATCTTTCACACAACCGTCTCAAGCACCCTGAATCAATCTTTCTATCAAATCATTCTGCCCTTGAATTGCAAAGATGACAACAATGGCTTTTGAAACAATTTCTAAACGTGACCTACGATAGAAAAACCTTCTGGCTATTCTTCACAAAAGAGTCTTGTTTGTCTGAGCTCTTGAATTCACCTGACAGAAATTCCCAATCTCTTTCAAAACTGTACATTTCAACAGGTGGCCAGCCTGCACCAAGCGTTATTTCAGAGTATTTTCTTAATACCTCACAGTGAAACAGCGATTTGCTGTGCCTTTAGGGTCTTGTCAATTTCAAAATAGCTGCAGTTTGCCTCACGTTCATTGTTCTGAAGCTAACTTTGTATCTGCTATACAAACTCTATAGTAACAGTAATATCTAATGACTTAACTTTCACCTGCTAAAACAGTTTATTGCCTCTGTGTAGTGGACAGTAACCCCAATTAATAGACATTACTGGACATTAACCCCTATTAACCTCCTTTCCCAAAACCCACATACTGAAATGTCACCAGCATATAACAAATCTAGTTAACTACACAACTGGCTATTTGGGGTCATGGCAGGGCATGGGGAAAGTTATGTTTACACGCAAAATAACGAGATTGCATAAGATCCTGTATCTTAATGTCACCTGCTGAAAACAGCACATGTATGGGCCCGAACCCTGTGCGGCATGAAGGGTGGGTAATGTTTTAACAGAACTTTCTGATGGACTGGTGTCCTGTCTAGAGTATATATCTGCCTGTGCCCAATGAATTGTGGCATAAAATGAACTGCAGCGTGGATACCTTCTAGAATGCATGGAAATTTGATTTAAAGAAAGTACTCTGGAATAACTTTCCATCAACTGTAATTACCTTTTACCAACTCATGGGTCCAGGGCAAAACAAAAAAAAAGCCCAATACAAGTCAAGGTGTGGTATTTCCTGTGAGAGCTACTGCCAGGGTCACACCGTTTTGTCAAACTTTGAGGTTTATTTTAAAAGCTGGGGCTACAGATCAGGCCTCTCTGTAAAGAAAGATGGTGATTCGAAGACCTGGGCTCCTGCAGCTGTCAGTTTGACTTAATGGGCAGCAATTAATTAATTAACAACCATGGATCAGTAGACATGGTCCTAATAAATTGCTCCTCCAATCCCTCAGCAAAGCAGCTAAACAGATGAGCTGACTGCAGACGGAGGGCAATGAATTCACTGTTCGTCAAGTTCCTATTCTCCTCACTTTACGAGTGATCAATGAAAGCACAACCTTAGACCTCGGCACACGTAAGCAAGCAGCTCACACGGTCATTAACAGATTTCAAATATTACATTTAACTGTAAATATCTGCCTTTGAAGTGGCGACATATTAGGTCGCATCAAGCGAGTTAAGGTTCCACGTCCAGCGTTTCTTCCTAACTGCTAAAACCCTGAGCGGATTATATATGAAGGAAAAGTGCAGCGGTCGTTATGAATCATCACTCCGCTGGCCAGCGATCATCAGAAATGTAATGCATCAGCATCCCTGTCTGTATCGCTTTGCACCTATCAAGGTACATTATGCTAGTCTTCTGCATGAGTTGCATCAGCAGACGATGACCCCAATTAATATTTGCTTACATTTCAGCAGTGCCTGTATCAGATTTAGTGGAGAAAAAAATAAGACATGGCCTTAATGGTGTGCCAGCGAGAGACGTAATATATATATACATCCGCCATGGAATGCCTTGGGATATCACATAAATACACTCCTGTTATTCCTGAGAGGGACTTTTGTGGGTGAAAAAATGATGAGAGCTCAAAGGGGTTAAAAGAAAGAGAAAAAAAAGGTCAGAGGATGAAAATAATTTTGAATAAACCTTGAGTTCGACCAGAAAAAAGCAGGGCAGATATTCTTCAGCGTTCTCCTGTCGTCAAGAATACCAGTTCACAGATATACTGGGTTTTCATTATTTGCCAGGTTCTGTGTTTATTACTCCTATAATTATCACTGTGGAATATCACATGCATACAGAAAAAAGCGAACATTTTGTCTGAATTTGCTGTTCTTAGCTTTTTTTCTTGCCCTATAACTCTCTCTTCTTTTTTGTCCGATCAAACGTAGCCCTTTTTATAGTTTCCCATTTTAATTAGTAGTGTTTCAGCGTCATTAATGGAATTTAGCACCTACATGATTAATTGGTTTATGGCTTTTATCTATGAAACCTTATATTTTAGGATCAAATTGTAATAAAAGAGCCATCGACGGAGCCGTCTACTGCTGGGCACAGGACATGGTGCGGATCCATTAACAACATCATTTATTAGCGTCATAAAACTGAGGAGCAATATTTTGCCAAACAGTCTCTGGCACCCCAGTGTAGTTCTCTCAGTACCGAGAAGAATTTGTTGTGGGGCAAAAGGGGTAAGTGGGCCATGCTGCCGTATGTCTGTAGGATCTATGTGTAACTCATGCACATGTCTTTAACAGGTCACACAAATTTCACACAAATCGTTTAAAGAATGCCCAGTACATAAAAAAAAATACTTATACCCACCAAGTTGAGTCAAAACATTTACTGATTTGTTGAGTCCGTTCCATTACATGATGCTTCTGAATGGGTGGCGTTAAGAATAATGCCTGATAAGCATAAATTCTGTCGTGTAATTAGCTGTTTGCTACTTGTACGTGACGTCAAATTAAATTCCATAAAATAAGCGTAAGTCGCCATTAGAGAAAAATTAAAGCTGCTATCAGATCAGCAGGTTGGGTCAAGTTCTCCAAGCACCTTTATTATAGAAGCCCACAGAGCTCCACTCTGCCTCCTCATCCCTGAAGCACACACTCCCTGCTTTTAATGTAATATCGCCT
This sequence comes from Parotocinclus cabessadecuia, assembly GCA_036873895.1. Taxonomy (NCBI): domain Eukaryota; kingdom Metazoa; phylum Chordata; class Actinopteri; order Siluriformes; family Loricariidae; genus Parotocinclus; species Parotocinclus cabessadecuia. The sequence continues at coordinate 144,234 of JAYJMA010000027.1, read as the reverse complement.
ATGACTAATTATGGTAATCCATTACACCTCCAATTAGACTGTGCGATTTATGGTCAACTGGTACTATAAAGATCAGGATTTATAGTCGCTTTGAATGTCACCCAGAGGACAGCAGGCCCGCTCCTCATCATTCAGCTCGCCGCCTACAGCACCGTATATCATCACAAAGACACAAAGACGCCCCATCCTGCACCGCTCAGTGTCGAACTTACCCGTCTGGACCGCTATGGCTAGAATTATATCCCTATCCTTAATAATTATCTCTAGTACAAATTAGTATTTAATGTACATATAAAGCGTCTGTATTCTGCATATGTTGAACACAAATGACCTGAACCGAAGCCTAATCAAGCATAAAAGGACCTTTCAGCAAACAAAGCACGCCATGTGATGACACGTCACTTTTTTTTAAAGGGAAAGATATTCAATGCTCATGCCGTTGGTGCGGACAAGCTGATTTAGTACAGTCGCTGCTTACATCCCCTTTTAAACAGCAGTGTTTCCTGTAGCTAGTGTCTCACCGTGCTAAGGAGGAGTCTTTGTCCCACAAGGCTTAGTTATGCTTAGTGGTGTTCGTTGGCTTGCAAGTACAAACTGCATGTTGCAGATCTGGCCGCATCTTATCGAGGTCTAGGTGTTCCCTACTTGTTTTAAAGATTATTCTGATAGAGTTGCGTGTGTGTTTGGAATTGTTGTCTTCCTCTTCAGCTTCAGTTGTAGCAACCATTGTCAGGTGGGCTAGATTGTCAGACGCAGAATTTTCTAGCACCATATCTAATTGTGGTGCCATGGCTTGGTTGGTTAAAGCATCTCTCTAGTAAACAGCAGAGTTCAAATTGTGGCCTTGGGAATCCATAGAGTCCAGTCCAGTTTTATCCAGTCAGTTAGGTCAGTGTGTAGATTGTGCTCATAGGTTCTGTGGTGCCTATACCACATAGGACTGTGGTAGCCTAGTGGTTAAGGTACTGAACTATGGACCAAAAGGTTCAGGGTTCAAATCCCACCCTGAGCAAGGCCCTTAACCCGCTCTGGATAAGGACGTCTGCTAAATGTCGTAAATGTGAACCAGCTTCGCCCACCACTGTAAAACTGTACCAGTTGCAAGACTTTGGATAAGGGTGTTTGATTCCTTCAATACATGCAGTGCAGTCAGGTCCCGATGTAGCACAGCACCCCCAAAACTAAAACCAGTAACACTCTTGACTGTTGGTATTAGCTTCTTGCAGCTAATGGAGTTTATGCCAGGTCAGGTGTTCCAAAAAAGGTCCTCCTTAAACAGACATATGTATTTTGCTCTTATCAAAGTGGGATATGCTTTAATATAGTGTTTTGTACACCTCTTAAAAGACGGTGCTGGGTTTGATCCCTGGTGAAGGTACACAGAAAAGACTCTTCCTTTCTGTGTAGAGTCTGCATGTTCTTCTCTTGCCGGTGTGGGTTTATTCTGGGTCCTCTCACAGCTCAAAGACACGCGATAGGTTAAGCGGAGGTTCTAAAGTGCTCTTCCGGTATGAGAGTTTGAATGCATGTGAACTATGGACGATGGACTGGCTTCCTGTCTTGAGTTATTCTTGCGACCAAGGATTAAGTGGATAAGAAAATGGATGGCGTTTTGTATTGGTGTGATCCTCTGTGTTACAAACATGGGGCAGTTTTCTGTGCATAAAGTGTTCTTATCTCCAATGTGCTCACTAAATTAATACGTTTGTTTGGGTTTTTTTTTACTTACACTTAAACTCCTGCTGTATTTGGGTACAATACATTTCTGCAATGGACCATCTGTGACATATAGTAACTCACTTAGCTATTACATCACTGTTATTACATCACCGTATGTGTTACATACATCAACTCCAACTATGTGTACGTAAAAATCAACACAAGTTGAAATCGACAAGTTTTTATGATTGAGAACCGTCAACGAAATGGCTTAAGGTCAAATTAAAGCTCCTCCAACACAGTCGGAAGCAGGTACAAATGAGGGGAGAAACAAGACCTCATTGTACCTAACTGTGTCTGTTCCCCCTCCACTCAGCCCAGGTCTGTACAGCAGAGTCCCTGGAGGGCTGATGGCTTCACAGGTCGGGTTGGTGATGACTGAAGCCATGAGAAAGTGCTTACTAGCATGCAGCAGCTCCAGCATTTCAATCAGGCACACAGCAGGGCAGCCCATCTGCTGCCTCAACCCTCCCAGGTCCTATAAAAACCGAGCAAGAGCAACGAGAACAGAACGAGAACCAAGACTCCACCAGCAACTCGAAGACAATAGCGAGTAAAATTGTTCTAGCCATAATTAATCATCAGAACCATCAACTGAAATTGGTGTGTGTCTCATAAAAAAACTCTTAATGGAATATTTTACTTGGTTTCCTTGCAAGACCATTTATGTATTAATACTGTCCTCTTCTTTGTTTTAGTCCCTTATGTGGTGCTGCAGAACCTGTATGTGTGAGTGGAGGGGGGTATGATTCCCCCTCGCACCCCTCCTCTTTCATTCTAAAGAACTGGAGAGAAATGTATAATGAATACTAATGAACCTCCACCTCCCTTCACAGGTGTGTCACATCCGCTGTTCAGAGCTCTTCTTTCTGTCTCTTGTTCATTTGATCCCCATGACACTCGGCAGAAAGCTGCTGACAGGTACACCGTTCTTCTCAGTTGACTAGGCACATTTCACCAAACTAGATTTCAACGTCTCCCAAAAAAAGAAGAAATGAAACCACCTAAAATGTGAAACGCAAAACAAACAGACCATTGCTTACATTTCCTTATAAGATGTCAAAATTAAGTGCATGAGAACTACACTTCTGGGCAAAACAACAGGCCAAACCTCAAACTGCAAAATCATTGTCGTTCCGCTCGATGGTTATGGCTTCAAACAGATGATGAGGAGTCAAAAATGTTTCCCGGTTAGTTTGTGTTTAATGTGAGACCAAATCTACTCCATAAGAATGAAATCTGGATTTAATCCAGGCCAAAACATGAGCCTGATGAACTGATTCCTAAGTACAGAGCAATCTTCTAAGGAACAGTCCATTATCTGTTTACTACAGAGTGAAAAAGCAGCAGAAACGATGCTTTTGTTTCATGTTTAGTGGGGGAGTTTGAAAGCTGCAGGCCTAAAAATCAAGATCTGTCAGAACAGATCGGATTGAAAAAATAAACAAAGCTAGACAGATTCGGCTTGGAGGTTTGAAGACGATAAAAGCGGCAGACAAATCTATCAAATGAAAAACAGAGGTGTTAAGAAAATTGTTAATCAATGCAGAGATAGCAGATCTGTAAGCTGGAAGACTAACAAAGAGGCTCAGAGTGTCGTTGGAAAATAAACGTACCTCCGATCAAACAATAAAACAGTTGAAGTGAGAAGATGGAGTGGGAAAGCTCTGTAAATAATCAAATGCTAGCTCATTAGTAGAGCATTGTACAGGCAGTACCGTGATTATTTATTGATGTAGCTAAAGGGGACAGAAGCACAACATCTTCGTTTATATAGAAAAATCCTGTCTGGGAAGAAAATTCCTCCTAGCTTATTGGTAACGCGAAACACATTGCAGAGGCAAGCACGGAGCTCATTAAGGAAAAAAAAACAGGACATGTTTTCAGCTGAGTCAATCTCCTGACTTTAATTATACATGCACATGACATGCAATTACGAGAAAATACAATTATCCCAAACCATTATTGCGCCCTTTTTTTTATCTTCTCACGTTGCACAGTCAGCAAAAAACTCAGAACAGGATAAGACGGGGTTAAAATACAGCATTCCAAAAAAGGCCATCAAAAAAACCCCAGAACAATTACATAATTGACTTGTTGTTTTAGTTATGGATCCTGTGCGATGCCAACAAATATTGTATTGGTTTTGCCAAATGAAAGTCAATAGCTGGAAGACCATGTTGCCATGCATTTGCTATTGGACTTAGATTTCTTCTAAATGCACAGATTACAGGTTGGGTTCAGATGCAAAATGGAAACTGTTGTTTTAGGAGTCCACCAGAAGAAAGGATGAAGGACAGTCATTATGGGAACTGATACCAGGTCAGTACGGCTTTGCCAAAATCTGATACTCATGAATAACAGAAATCGAAAATAGGTTCACTTAAAAACCACAATACCTTATAAATAAGATGCGGTTTTTTTTTGTTTGTTTTTTTAATATCTTGCTTTCTGCTGCTGATTTGGAAGTGGTCAGGATCTGATCATTGCTACGCTGGGTACCCAGGGCGGCAAAGCCAGTCTGCATTAGCAGCCTACGCGTAGCAGCCTTGTGTAATCTGCAAATTAAAACGTCTTCCCTATTTATTGGGTGCAACCTAGCTGAATGAGTTAATATGCTAATAGAAACAATTCATTTGGGAGAAGGTAATGGTGTGAGTCATGTTTTTAATTAAGTTTTTCACTTCAGTGGCCCGAAGTTGTACGGATGCCAGTGCAGCAGTACACATGAACCATGAAGATACAATCCAAAATGCCAGACATGAGACAGGAAAGCCAGTAGCTAAATAACTGCATTTTGATTTCACTCTGCGTTTGTGTATTTAAAGGTCAGACGATTTCATTTGTGTGCTCGTTTTAGCACGTTGCGAAAGCATCCGTGGAAAGGCTAAAACGATTTCAAATCTGATTTCATGCTTCAGAGACAAGCTCACTAAAACCGCTGGTACGAAATCTAAGACTCTCCTGCCACCTGCTGGCTGAAGTGCAAAATTGTTCATGCAAATAAGCTACAAGTCACTGATAATTGTGCCACAGGAGGGCAGTGTTACAAAAAAGGAAGAAGGTTTTAATTCCAGCTAAGCGGGAGCTAAAGGCTAGTTACTCGTAAGCTTTTTGGTTGAAATTAAACCACGAAGACATTAACGAAACAAATATATATAGCAATTCCATATGATGTTTCTTATATGGATTTTAGTAGCCTTTGCTGTAGTTCTCAGCTTTTATAGAACTCTTTTTGTTGTGTAGCCCTTTAAGATATGTTTTAAATTACTTTTAAAAGTGTATTGTTATTATTATTAAATGAGGGCACGGTGGCTCGGTGCCTCACAGCAAGAAGGTCCAGGGTTCAGTCGTAGGGTGGAGCAGCCTGGATCCTTTCTGTATGGAGTCCGTGCATGTCCGTGTCTGCGTGG
>JAYJMA010000027.1:101385-115152 GCA_036873895.1 Parotocinclus cabessadecuia | reverse complement strand
CTTCATGGGAAACGTGTGTTGGTGTTGGTCCTAGATGATCCATTCTAATATTTCTATAACTGCTTATCATCTTGGATTTTCTCCCACATTAGTCTCTCAGAATGACACAATTTAAAAAAGATGAAGCGAAGCAGCATTTTTGCATACAAAAATACCTCGTGGATGAAGAGGTCATATTAGAATAGCCAGAACTGGATTTATAAAGGAATCATAATGCCAAGACTATTCATCACCGATGCCAGACAGTTCAAACTGACACTCTGTTACTGATTACGTTCCCACTATGGTGAGCATAAACACTTTTCAGAATCTACAATACATTGAATCTTGAGGTGGATTGGCTATAATGGCAGAATGTTGGGTTCCATTTTTGTCAGCTGGCAGCTGGGAAAATGTAATCTGGTCACACCGATTGTGGTTTCAGTGTTGGCACAAGCAGCATGAATATATGGATCCAAACTGGCTTGGGTCGACAGGCTGGTGGAACATGGTGGAACTGTGTGAGGAATGGATTCCCAGCACACTGTGGGCCCGTTAATTCCAACCAATCGTTCTGTGAATGCCACAACCTATTGGAGTATTTTTGCTGACCTTTTGCACCCCTTTATGGAAACCACTTATCTTTGAGTGGCTACTTTCAGCATGATGGCACTGTCTCAAAGTTCATGATAATGAGTTTAATGTTTTTTCATTGGCCTTTCCAGACAAAAAAATTTATTTTGTTTAATTTTTTGCTGCCTCACAGCAAGAAGGTCCCAGGTTCAATCCCAGGGAGGAGCGGCCGTTACTGTGTGGAGTCTACATGTCCTCCCTGTGTCTGTGTGGGTTTACTCCGGGTACCTCCCACTGGTTACTGGTTTCCTCCCACAGTAAAAGGACTGTTAGGTTAATTGGTGTCTCTAAATTGGTTCTTAGTGTGTGACTGTGTGTGTGTGTGTGCCCTACGACGGATTGGTGCCCTGTCTAGGGTTGTTCCTTTCCTTATGTCCATAGTTGCCGAGTGGGCACCGGCTGGCCTAAGACCCCGTGTGAATTAAACTGAAGATGGATGGATGGATGGATGGATTTTTTTTTCTTATCGACAGGTGACTCAGAGGTTCGCGAGTACTTGTTTTTCCTCTTTTAGATGTGATCTAAAGATGACATTTTTATTGGTGACAGCATGAACAAAAATTATCAGGTGTGTTTGAGTTTGCAATATAAATGAGTATGTTAGTGGGTTAGTAGGTTGGTGTATGGAGTAAGGAGAGAAATTAAAAGTTGTTACATTAGCAGAGCCTGTTAGCACAACACTAAAGCGCTGTAGTCTTGTCGAATAGGAGTGAATAGGAGCTGTATAGTCCTGCGTTAGACGGGTGTTTTATGAATCAGTTATACCCATATTGCTTAATGGTTTTCAAATATTACAGTTTAAGTTTGGAAATGGGAAAGAACTTTTCCAGTCTGGCCATTGTGGGGTTGATAATTCATTAGTGATGGGTAAAGCACCCCCAAGTTATGAGTCTAGAGATTGTGAAATTGGACCATCAAGGTCACTCTTTAAAATGCATTGTCAGTCGGAAACACAATTTCTCCTAATGATAGGCCTTATTCATAAGAAGTGAAGCAGCGGGTTAATTGGTGGCGTTTTTACGCTTTCTCACTCATTTGTATATCTTGAATATACAAAATTACCAATTACCAGCCAGCAAACATGAGCATACCTCCTTATAAGCTTCATCAATACTATCTGTTCAACCAACATTTATATTCCAAAATATAAAATCTCATATCAAAATCCATTTAAATTACGTTCTATATGACCAGTGTTGACATAAAGGCCTCTCAAGTATGTTGGCTGGTGAGTAATACATTTGTTTGAAGTGGGACTTACTTTATAGACATCCTGAATGTTCCTGCAAGGGGGGTCTGGATTGGACCTTTTTGTAAGCATGGTGAGAATTCTACCCATTTCAAATTAGGAATGCAATCAAACGATCACTGAGAAGCAGTGACTTAAGAGAAAACTGTTCAAATAAAATCAAAATGTGACATTTTAAAAACATCATTTAATTAAACATAATAATTGTGCTGTTTACCTATAAATCAGTAGATTTATTTAATTTACCCAAGATGGCGACATTGGGTTTTGATGGATGCTATCCGTATATTATTAAAAACGGTAATAAAAAAAAAATCAGGCATTCTTTAGCTCACCACACAACAAATTAGCTTTGTGCATCATTTCGTCCCTAATAATTGGCAAAGCCTCCATTTCCTTTAATAACAGCAGTAAATCGGTGAGTTAAATCCTAGATGAACTACATGGCTTTACAGTGATCACCCAAAACATTAAAACCACCTGGTCCATGACTGAGTTTATGCCTAGATCGAGCTTTTCCCAGCAGAACATTATCCAGAGCATTACGCTCCCTCCATCTTTCCACAGTGCATCCTGGTGCCATCACTCCCCCAGGTAAATGGTGCACACGTAACTGATCTTCCAATAAAAGTTGGAATGATGTCTTTCATTGCACCACGGTCCAGTTAAGACAGTTGTGTGCCTGTTGTAGGTGCTATCTGACTTTCAACTTTTTGACTCTGCAACTAGGGAGCCCTGTGCTCAGCAGAGGGTGATGCACTGTGTGTTGTGACTCATGAATCCCGCAATCTGTATGACATAATTTTGTTATTTGTACAACAGTAGCTCTTTGAATTGGATTCACTGCTCTTGTGCATTAATGAGCCTTGGGCTACAACACCCATTTGGATTGTTTGCCCCTCCCCAGACCTGTGTAGGTAGGTACTCACCAATACTGACCTTGAGCACCTAACAGACTTTTGTTTAGGGGATTCGTAAAGACTTGTCTCTTCCTAAACTTGCTCAGGTCTTAGTTCCTGAACATTTCTTCCACATACATCACATAGACTATGAAAACCTACTCTTCACATGCTGTAAGTTATAAAGCATACTATTTGCTGTTATTTGAGCTCCTCAAAATTGCACCTTGCATGTTTAAATTGCTAGTCACTTCAAGTTCTGGAAGAGTCGAAAAGGAGTTGTTTCAGATTCACAGTGATTGCATTTTGGTGTGACAAAACACCTGAAATAAGTAACTGAATTTGCAACAGCATCGAAGCATTTGGCCATACGGGTCTACCAGCAGTGGCAACTATACCAGTCTACAGGAAACTCGCATCAGAATGCATGGCCAAATGATGAAAATGACAGACAGAAACCGCCAGCTTGTTTCACAGCATAACTGCTCACTTCTGCTCACAGTGGGCAAAAAGACACAACAATTGGATGGTTCAAGAATGGGAACATGTTAGATGAATCTGTTTTCTGCCAATATGTGAAGGATGTTAAGTGCCATGTTCATTGAAGACCTGAAGCTGCAGAAGATCTGAGGTTAAAGCTTTTGAAGGATCACTCGGCTCTTAAGTGAAGACTGAAAATGCAACAACAAATACTAAAAACCTTGTGTGTTGATTTACCAACGTCAGATCCTAGCTCCTAGCAGGTGTTATCACATACCAAATGGTATAACACACATTTGCCATTCTGTGACGTACTCGTCACAGGGCACAAAATAGAGCAAACATCTTTGATCATGCGAGTCTTTGATTGTGAACAAACATTTGCTGAATGAACCCAGTTTTGATGATCAATTGTCATGTTTGTGAACTGTGTATGAATAATGTACCAAACTGTGCAGCAGTAATAAACGACCAGCCAAAACATTCAAACCACACATAGACCAAACAACAAATAACATTTGTTTATATCCACTGCTCACAAAAAATGAGGGGCTATTTATTTATCTGATATTTCATTATGAAGTATCCCCTAATTTCTGTTAGCAGTATAGTTAAAACAGCACATAAGAAATAAATAATTACATGAAATGTAAACTGTAGCTTGGGTTGAATGTGGGAGAAATGTTCAAGAATAAAGACCTGAACTTTAACAAAGGGCACATTGCAATGGACGGACGGCAAGGTTGTATCATCTCCTAAACCACAAGCCTTGCTGGGTTTTCCTGGTCATCAGTGGTAAATACACACAGTGGTCCCAGGAGGGACAAACCATGAACCGCAGACTGGGTACTTTCACCCAATGATTATCAATGCAAAAGACAAAAAAGATACCATGATACAAGTAAGAGAAATACTGGTTCCAAAGGAGCGTTGCAACACGCAATGCAGCGCCCCCTGCTGGGTATGGAGTAGCCTAGTTGCAGACTGATTAAAGTGCTTACCGTACTGCCCTGTTCACTGCCTACAGTGGCCACGAGTGTCAGAATGAGTGTGATGCTCTGGGTAATTTTCTGACGTTAATTAGTCGCATAACACCGACCTAAACATCGTTATGGACCAGGTGTTTGACTTTTTTCTGTTATAAAATATAAATACATATATTTTCTCTCTCTCTCTTCTCTCTCTCTCTCTCTCTCTCTCTCTCTCTCTCTCTCTCTCTCTCTCTCTCTCTCTCTCTCTGACTCTCTTTAATTAGATACATTAGTCACAGTTTAATGCTTGTGAAGTTTAAATGCTTTGTTGTAAGTTTTGGCGTGGACACTGCCTCCACCTGCTGGTAGTTAAATATAACAGCACTGTCTTAAATAGTGACTGTACCTTTTGTACTTTTAACTGTGGAGCAATGCCATAGTGTACATGATTTAGATACTAATATATTTAAAAACTCGTGCTATATATAACCATCAAATAACCCCCCAAGGTGCCCATGTTGTGTAACATTTAACAATGTGCACATAATTAGTCTTAGCTACACTTACACTAGTCATACTTATTAGACTATATGTGCATTTAAATGCTAAGGATTGGATAGTAGGTAATTAAAATATAATATCCATAATAATATTTCTTACAAAATGCGAGTTTTTATTTCCTAGATATGTCCACACTTTAGTGTTTGTGAAATGTAGTGAAATAAATGCGCTACTTTTGGACTTTAGGTTTATTTTCACACTCCCGTCAATTTGCTCTTAACTTATTGGAAACTGTTCATGTTCTCCTCAGCATAATTTGGAAGTCAACAGCAAGCCGCATAAAACCGATAAGGAAAAATGTGTGCCCATTTTGATCGGGAAGATAACAAAGGGACGCACTTACTCCAAATGTAGTGGTAATAAAGTAATTAGCCCAAACAGAACCAGACAGTGTGAGTGTTTATGGTCCTGTCTGTGTTCGAAGCTTTGAACCAGCAATCTGCAGTGCAGACATTTGGGTGAATTTCCTCAATACCATTATTCCTTAACAGCTATTTGAGACCGAGACCACGATAACCTTTATTACTGCATCTATTACCTAATAGCCTCAAACTGCCTTCAAAGAACCTGGCCAAGACTGGTGTGGGTGTGATGGAACGACTTTGTGTTTAGGGGTGTTTTCTTTGTTAAAGTTTATGGTGCGTTGCTAAACCCGCTGCTTCTATGACAGCACACCCAATATTTGTCACACAAAATAGCGCGTTTGTGTTATTATATTGATGCTGATAAGGCAAAGGGTGTCAAAATTGCCTGAAGGTCGTCCTTCCCCCGCTTAGCACCTCATAAACTGTAAAGACTACGATTCTGGTTCATTGTCGATATAGACAGCAATTATCATTTGCCAGGGCACATGCTCATAACATAGGCAGGCTACTTATTTTTGGCTTCGCCCACGTAGTTTGCTAGCACTGAGTTGCTGTATTATGCAATAAATGCACAAAAGCTGAACGGGATATTTTCCTTGTAAATATTTTTAATCGTCAATCCTCTTGCTCTAAAAAAAACGGACGGTTTCCATAGGCGGTATTAGTATTAGAAATAGTGCCTCTACGCAAAGAGCAAAACGTGACCCATTCTAAACGAAAAAAACAACATTAAATATTGATCGTCACATGCAGTATGCATACCCCGTTTATCAATAAGAGATGAAGCATTAAATTATAGTTGTATTTTCAGAACTTTATTTTATCTTCTACACAGATGGTTTTTCAGCTCAAAACGGTCGAGCTAACTAATTATTTGAGGTATTTTTTCGACAGGCCTTTTTTCTAGTCACAAAAAAAGTCAAGCATTTTTATGATACAAAATTCACCGACGTCTCAATGACAAAACACGAATATTCATAATGCAAATAGGTAGTTTAAATACATCTAGGTAGTTACATTAAACATTACATTAAACGTTAAATATACGCGCAGAGATCATGGTGAAAATTATAAAAAGCCACTGACAGTCATGCAAATGAACACTATTCAATATCAAGCATTTCAGTATGTCCCTGATATCAGTAGCCTACATGAAAAGCTTCCCAAAACCGAAAGACTCAAAAAAGTATACAGCAAAAAAAAAAGACACACTGACCTAAAACAAGCAACCACGACACAAGAGGACTAAACATATTCAGCTAGTACACATGCACATTCTTGGACAGAGAGTTTGTGCTGCCGTTTGTTGTTCTTTTACATCAGAGCAGAACTGTAATACATATTCCCTGTGCACAGGAAGGAATGCTGTCCAAACCCACTGCATTGTACACTTGTTAGTTTGCTTTAGATTCAGATGTCTTTTGGACGATTTTTGTTGCATTTCTTCATCTTCATCCTACGGTTTTGGAACCAGATTTTAACTTGTCTCTCGGTGAGATTTAGCAGTCTTGCCACTTCGTATCTACGATCACGAGACAGGTACATATTAAAGAGAAATTCCTTCTCCAGCTCGAGAGTCTGATGCTTAGTGTACGGGCAGCGTTTTTTTCTCGTGGACTTCGCGTGTAGCCAGTTGGACGCAGGGTTATCTGAAAGAAGGTCGGGAAAAGGGGAAGACAAAAGCTCGTGATATTGCCCACAGGATTCGACTGCTGCCATTTTATGACCTGTGTCTGGATGGTGGGAAACTGGCCTGCTAACGAAAAAAAATGCATAGCCTAATAAATATCTAGGCTACTGAAAAAAAAGACTTTTTATTTATATTTTTTGTTTGACGAAATATGTTATTTACTACCACCTTTATTTGCAGCCGGAATGTGTTCTAGGAATCTTAATTTTAAAAACCCCAATGTTGTATGTCTTTTGAACAGTTAGGATTGTTTCCGTATTTATTACATCTTACCATGTCTAAGCGTTGTGAAATGGATCAAGGCCTTTGGCTATACGAAATTTGAAAGTGTTCACTGCTAGTTTGGCGGCCCGATTGCGGTACGAAACTCCACTGTTGTTTTTGAGGTTCTTACATTTAAGAAAAAAAAAATTTAATCTATCAGTTACTAAATCGAATTAACCGTTTTTTTTTTAAAACAAATTTTAATACGATTTGGAAACCTTTGCCGTTGTGTTTCTAACAATGGCCGAGCGACCGGGTGTAGTTCCACGCTCAGTTATTTCAAGCTAATTCATGGTTCTCCATGTCCTCATAGTTTAGAGTTAACGATCATACTATTGGAGTAAAATAGCCAGACAGGTAACGGTCCAAACTATCCAGGGAGTGCGGAAGCCTGATCAAACATTGCCTCACTTACTCGGATCCAGATCAGGCTTGGTCTCCGTTGACGTTTTCTCGTCTCTTAGCTCGGTCACGTCCTCATGGCTCAGATCCGCCTCTTTTACCACGGAGGCCGCGTTGTTCTCAGCATCAGGAGCCATTAGAGTCCGCGAATCCAGCGTCGTGCATTCCCCGCTCCCAACTAACGGCTCCAGTTTGATATCATGATGCACATCCGCTGATAATCCCGCAAAAGGCACGGACGCTGAGAGTGGCTCCAGTGCCCATGCGCGCACAGACGCCCCATCCGGCTCGGCTGTCGTACAGTGCTGATGTATGTACGGATGGTATGCGATAGATGTACCGCCGGGCGGCTGTACTGGCACAGGGCTCCACGAAGCGCCAAATATTGCTGACTTGGCTTGGAAAGAATATGAGTCCGGTTCGCCATATTCAGACAGCATTGGCTCTCGAGCCTGGCTTTGGAGCACCGGTGCGGTGGAAAATCTGGGTGCCAAATGATCATCGTCCTCGTGTGGAATGTGCGAGTCGGCATAGTAACCCAGAGTGCCAAGGGTCGACATAACCAAAAACGCGCACAGGCGCGGCTATGCGTAGCCGCCTCACCGCAGAATAGACACAAGTGGGTAATCTGTGCAAATCTAGCAACGGGCTCGACTTCACTGTGAACTACAGACATTTGATAAGTTGAACAGCGACCGAGACTGGATTGGATGACACAGACACGTGACCATGGGAGAGAATAATAAAGGGTTCGCCTAAAACGGGGCTTTATACATAGCCTCCATTTTGCAGTAAAATTGTTAATGGCAGACGAGTATGTGTTTTATGAAAGTGTACTTGGTTTTATGTGTGCAGTGAAGTTTATTTGTCTCCGTTTCATACACGGTGGTCGATTAGAATTACCTTTACTGCCTTCGTTTGCAGGTCAAAATCATAATCAATTAACCAGATCTACAGGCACGTATGGAGTTTATTTTAATATGTACTGTGCATGAAGAGCAAAGCAACACAAAATTTGATGTGAAACTTATCCAGATCAGAGCAAAACTCTACCGATGCTGTAGACGACCAAGAAATGCAATGTGTTCCAGGGTTCACACATAACGTGCAGCCAATACATAACGTTTATAGAAGCACAAGGTGACATAAAATATTACAGACATGTTTAAGAAATAAGACAATCGTTACATGAGCCATAAGTAAGTTTTATATGGCAGTAAGTGCCATGGAATACTTGAGATATGATCCACTTGTCAGTGATCGCAGTCATTCGGCGTTGTCCGGTTCCAAAGCAGGGCGTGTGCTTCTACTATTGGACCGTGGTTCAAACAAATAGCCAAATATTATGGATATCAAAATATTTATATATAAATTGATTACCTCACACCTTAAAATGGCAAGGTAATTTGTTGCTTGAATTACAAGACGATTTATTGGTTGAATGTTGCTGATCACAAATTCATCCACGGTGTTTGATATCGTGTTCAGCTGGAACATTTTTTAAAGCTCAAAAACACCTTACTGTTACGCAAATCGTTGAATAGTGACAAGTATTAACATTGTATAGATCAATTTATCTTAACCTAGCACGGTGGTCTGATGTATATCTTAATCTATATATTTGCTACACTTGAAAGTGTAACACAGTATGACCGCATGAATAGTGATCAGCTTTGATTTTTTAACTTAACGGTCTTCATTTTAAAAACCGAGACCTCAATTGCAATTTCCTTTCATGAATACTCAGCAAACTTCAACTGAAAATGTCAGCAGTTCTGGACTGTATTCGTGACTCTCAAATTTGTTTTATTTCTTAAAACAAGGTAAAACAATCCATTATATTATAACTATTGAGTATGCATCGGTGGAGAATGAATAACGCAGCGTTTGGAGAAATCCTCTCTTTGGTCACAGCATATTTTTTTTTCTGTCTAACAGTCCTACTGAAAGTGCAGATTGCTGGGTGCTATAACACGCTGCGTTTATAACGGGGCTGTTACGCTGCCTTCTTTAAGGTTATTTGGCTGTCTGGCCTGAATATGAGCAATAAAGCTATTGTGTTGCTTCTGCAGCGCGGCGGAAGCATCCGGCGGTGTGGGCGGGGCATACGGTCTTGTGGCACTTCACTGCAAACGCGCGCGCACACACACACACACACACACACACACACACACACACACGCACGCACGCACACACACACACACACGGCTTTGGCCAAAGTGCATTGATCGTAACCGAGGCCTTGCGGCGACTTTATTGCACTTTGCGGAAAATTCACTTGCATGGTTCCTTCTTTTGTCGCCCTTAAAAGCGAAACTAATGTTTATACACTACAATCTATAAAGTTTCAGTTAAGACGTAGGACAAAAGAACTGGGCTTTATTATAATGATCAGAAATGGCTCTGACCGTGCTAATGCTCGTAGGACTGGGCACACTGTATAATGCTGTATGTTGTTGATTAATGTATTATGTAATTCATGAAAAGTTAATAGATGAGAGGCGAAATTCACTGCAAGGCAATTAAGACAGTTTCGTGTTGTGGGGATACGGATTGGAGCCCAACAACATAAAACTACCTAAATCACTCAGCAGTCGTCTGTCTTCCACGAGAGCTTAAAAAACAATCCCGATTTACATTTTTAACCCAAAATCCAGGCATCCAGTCCCATGAAAAACGGTATCTGAAAAGGGTTTACTGTTATTTTTAAATGTGATGATATCATTTCAGAATAATTAACGTAAAGCATCAACAACATATCATTCCCAAATAGCACTAAATAACAACCCGGATACTGATTAGAACATATAATATATAATAAATAGCGGTATAATCGTGCGCGGTGCAAAGCATGTACACCTTCTGACATCTACAACTCGAAACATTTGGAACATTTAAACAGTTTTAGTATAATCAAACTTAAGCATTATTATTATTATTATTATTATTATTATTATTATTATTATTATTATTATTATTATTATTATAGCATGTATTTACATTAATTCTACCGCGTAAAATCAAAGTTTCCATAAATTCCTAACACTGGTGTAATCAATATTGAAAACAAAATTATATTCGCATCATGCAAATATTGCTTTGCTATATGTACACTTACAGTAAAGTACGCCCATATATACACAAGTCTCTATAAAAATCCTGAATTTCTACTTTTTGTATATATGATAGACAATCTTGCTTGGCAGATATTATAAATAATTTAAACAATACGATGTGAAATACAAGGGATACACAAATACAGTAGGCTGTACGACACAACACGCTATCATTGGGATCATGTAGGTGTCAGAAGTGCCCGAATTAAGATTGATCAGAACAAGCTCTTCAGTGTATACCCGGACTGGCTCAGGAGTCACACGTGATGGTTCTGATTTCGAAATTTATCTGTACAAATGGTTGCGCTTTTTATTTCTTAAATAACATCCAATATTAGCACATGTTGTTAGCCTTCTTGCTAACTGTCCATCCAAATTGCATGAACCAGTTAATATGAAGACCAGTACTCGTATGCAAGAATTCATATTTTAAACGATGAATAAGAAGAGTATCTCTTTATATCCAATGGAGGTAGGTACGTCTATTAGGTGCTGGCAAGGGAACAAATAAGCCTTGCAGAAGATGAAATTATAGACATTAATTACATCCCCAATTATAATTATTATTCGCATGAGCCACAATATACAGAGCGCTGAAAAAAACAAAAACCTTATGATTTTAAAAGCCGTTACAGAATTACACAGCATAGATGTTGGAAATAAAAAAAACTGTGGCCCGTCAGGACTGTCTCGTCATGCGGCTACTAAGTTAGTTGAGTCTGAGCACCACGACGGTGGCGGAGAGCCCCAGAGCTCTATCCTCAGGCGAAGCTGAAGTTTGAAGACAACTCGCGAATGCGGTTTTCTCGACTCATTTTCTTTAGTTTCATGCGGCGGTTTTGAAACCAGATCTTTACTTGTCTGTCCGTCAGGTGAACACTGCGGCTGATTTCCAGACGCCTCTCACGAGTCAGGTACATATTGAAAAGGAACTCTTTCTCGAGCTCCAGTGTTTGATGTTTGGTATACGGGCAGCGTTTCTTTCTTCCACTCTTCGCCGTTAACCAGTTTGCCGTATTCTCGCTTTTGCATTCCCCTGCAAAACAGCAAAAAAAGTACAAGGTTAAACTATTTTAGCTCATTGTATGAGAATGCATTATTTGACTTGGAACATAACGGAGAAATTATATTTATCACATACCATCTCGTTGTTGCCATTCGCTAGTTTTAGAAACTATTTAGAAAGTTATCCACTTGAATTATGTTTATTATGAAAAACAAAACCGTTGTCAAATGCATAGCCCCCCTTTTAAGAAGAAGAAATAAATATATACAGTAAAAGCAACTTGAAAAGAGTTATTGAGTGATATTAATCTCTATAATTTGATGCGTTTATGAAAAATATTACCTATAAGAGAATTAGTACTGTCATACAATTGATTATTTAAATTAGAAACTGCGTAGTGTACTATATTAGCTCACATTGCCTATAAGCTTATACGGCTAAGCAGTAACATATACACATTTATAAAACATGCACAAAAATTGACGTAAGAATAGGTTCATGCCATTTGCACGACCGTGCGTTTTTATTATATGGCTTTTTCCAGGAATCCTCAATTTCTTGGTCGAAATGGATTTTCTATTTATTTGGGTGAATGCCGAATTTTTTTTAACGTTAAATCCAGCTTCTGTACTACGGCCTCTTGGCTGAAAGTTACCCAATGAATTTGAGACGTATTTTAAACCGACTGAGAGAATGTAATCCGAGCTGGACAATCAAACAGACCACGTCAAGACAGAAGCAGACGTTAAAACTGAAATTATATCACCTAACAGCTACAAGTAGCAAAATAAGCAAGTCTATCCAACAGGTTAGCAGCCATGTCTTTTAGTTCGACGGCAGCTGGTCTCATTCAAGACTGCAGTTAGGCAGATTGGGGAGTACAACACTAACCATTTTTTGCTTTTCCTGGACTCTCTGCTCCACTTTCTGTCTGTGGGGATGAAGCAAGGCCACTCGGTGATTTCCTGATGTCTTCATCTGTTAGCACAGCTGTCTCCTCGCTTTCTGTTCCGTTCGTCTCTACTGGAAGTGTCAGCCGGGAGTCGTCAAACGGGGAAACATGAAGCGAATCAGACTGGTCATTTCGGTAATAACCTTTGGTCGAGGAACACGTTTGAGACAGTCGGAAGTAACCGGGCACAGGGACGCTCCCGTTGTTCCCTGCTGGACATGCGCGCGCCGTTACCCCTGTGTACGATATGTCCTCCGTCACCATGCCTTTTGGACACTTCCCCGACTCGTAGAAGCAGTATGAGTTTTCTTCTTTTATGGCGGGGGGAAACGATCTGGAGCCGATCTGGCTGCTGGGCTGTTCTGTGCGACACGATCTCGACGACTCCAACCACGATTCCATCCCGTGCATATACGTACTAGGCGTGGAAACCATATTTTGAGTCTCGTTCCGTTTGTGTCCAGGAAAATACCCACAATTAGACAGTCCATAAGAATAGTTGGTGCTGGGTGGCAAGTAGGTGCCACCGCTTTGGTAATAGTGAGCAATTCCTTCCGTTCTACCGCTGATCAAAGAATCTACTAAAAACGAATTTGCAGATGGGCTGTCGGAGCATGACATCTTCGTGGTCTAATTTGACGGTTGAAGAAGATAGCCCTTTCTGGATGTAATTTCTTGGACAAAACATGTTGAATATGATTACTGATAACCGTACAACTCAGTGCGAGTTACCAGCCAATTAAATCGCAAAGAAAAGAAAGACTCCTCCCACAGCACACACATATCTGAACTGTTCTGTGCCGTATCCATTTCCAGCCACCAGGTTTTTCTTAAAAAGAACGCAAATAATTATTAGCCTCATCCATGTTTTTTTTAATTTTTAGTTTATTCGCATTAGATGAAATTTGAAACGATAGTTATCATTGGCAATGACCTTAAGGGTGCTCCATTTTTTAAAAACATAATCATAAACTGCATTATACAAGCACCACATGTCATAAAATGGTAAACTTTGATAATAAAGTAGAGAGTAGCTGATCAAGAAGTTAATGACTACTTACAGTTCATTTTCCAGTATTTAACTGTGACAATTTGATTTTTAAATATTATGGATAGGTTTGTTGTTTCTATCTATCTATCTATCTATCTATCTATCTATCTATCTATCTATCTATCTATCTATCTATCTATCTATCTATC
>JAYJMA010000027.1:82574-93739 GCA_036873895.1 Parotocinclus cabessadecuia | reverse complement strand
TGTGTTTCTGTTTTCTCATATCAGCTAGTTTGAACGTTTATGCCTTTTAATAATGAGGTTTAGAGTCAGACTGCTAAGCTGCTCAACGTTTTAAAGCGAAAGCGAGACTGAGAGAAGCGCAACGGAATTTTCAAGAGTATTAAACTCAAAATAGACGATTACAAACAGAAATATTCTGTTTACAAACCGGTATTAATTACAAAATGTACATTTTTGGTTACGAGTTTTTTGGTTCTCAAACCTTTAGGACCTATTTTGACGCCATGGATTTGTTTCATGTAGTCACTTGGTAAAGAAAAAAAAACTCCGTATAGAAAAAAAAAACGAATCGAGATGCATCGATAATCGTTGCCCTCTGAATCGGAATCGAATCGAATCGTGAGGTACTTAGAGATTCCCACCCCTGGTATTTATAATAAGTACGTTCCTAAAAGCACTTAATGTGTTTACTATGCAGGTGTTCACTGTTATGTTCTGTGAAACAGGTAATTGACCGTAAATGACCACATTATCACATTTGCATGCTTTGTATCTTGCTGTAATGTAAACATACAAAATGTTTTCACAAGAAAGCTGCATGCAAACGATACGTAAATGGGTCAGAGATACCCCTGAAAACACGCCTGAAACGCTACCGTATAAACAGCATGGTCTGGAGGCTTCAACTGTTAACGCTCACACACTGTAGGACCGAGATAGACATTAATAAACATGAATAAACACACCTCAGGGGCTGCACACAACCTAGAGGGAATGAGTCCGGAACAGGCAATGCAGTATCCCTTTTAAACACTAAAAAAGTTGTTAAAGGGAGCAGACGTCGGTTAGTCGGTCACTAAACCTGAACACTGATCAACATTCACTAAGCTCTCAGAACCATTTCGGACCTAAATAAACATCGGACTTAACGCTAAGTGCAGGATGCGCTTGTCTTTGCTCCCCCCCCCCCCCTTCCCGAATCTGTGTAAGTCTGTAAGATTGAGGAGCAGCTTTTCTGTCTGGAACACATCTCGACGTACGTCACCGCGGGAGGTGAGAGCTACTGGGACCACGAGACAGGAGAGCCGTAAAAATCGGTCGGGTCCCCACAGGCCTCCACCTGCAGCGGGATAATGAGTGTTTAGCGAGAGCTCTGCTATGACAGGAAGATGCTGGACTGTCATTACAGGCTCAGGCAGCTGCTGCTTCAGGTCTGTGTGAGGAGCAAAGTCAGCCCGTACTGCTCTAATGTCTGTTTACAGCTCATCATCACGCCCGACGAGGCTGCCTCTCACACTCCAGGCATGCTGAGCTAAGCTCCCAAATAACGTCACAGCGGCTTTCGATGTACGTAATATTCACCGGATATATTCGAGGGTGTCCGGGGAAGTTCAGTATCGCAAGAGAGAGTTGGGAAAGGAAACGCTGTGTCTGTCTGCCTGGACTCTGGTGAGACCCTTTTCAGTTTTCACTGCAGGCTTTGGCAATTTTTGTGGGAAAGGTTTTTATTTTCCAAGGGAAAAAGGGGGGATGGTGGAGCAGGTTGGCGTTTGGTCATCGATTTTATGTATGTATTTGGTCAGTTGACGGAGTAACAGGGTGTAGGCGTTTGCTTGCTGTTGTTAATGATTCAAAATTGAAAGCCAATACGCTGTCGGCTATTTGCCAATATCTGGGCTTTGGTGGTGGCCATCATGATTTGGCGAAATGGCGAATTCTTGCCTGATTCGTCGTAGGCGTGAGTTTTGTCGGTGTGATTTTCTGCAGTGCCAGTCGAAGCTGTAGTGTACTACTATTAGTACTACTTATCGTTGAAGCACACGTTGAAGTATGGATTATTTGACTGAAGTACAAGTATAAAAGTGCACACGAAAAAGGATTTTTTAAACGCGAAATCTCTTTTGAAATCAGGATGTCTTTCAGACAGAGGTACAGGTCCAGACACGGAAAGGGCAGAATGGGTAAATACAGGAGTGTCTGCTGTAGAAATCTGACAAACGTGCACCTGATCATCTTTAGTTATGTACTGAATTAAAACATCTTCATACACGAGGAAGCAAAAAAATATACAAAAAATTTTTTATTTATGTATTAAAATGGTAAATCGCTTATAGTTATAGTTATATAGAATAACATATACATAATATTCAGTAATGCAAAAAAATAAATATTTACCAGAAAACTATAGTTATCATCGGTTCCGTGGAAAATTCCCTGCATGTTTGTCCTACCAAATTGCTAGATTACTGAATGAAAAAATACTTTTGTCAAATGTGTAGAAACACAAGGCTGACAAAAATAAGGGGATATTTAATTAGGGGATGTTTTTAAAACATCTACGTTTTGTGCTCGCTGTAGTTTAGTTGTAATCATTCACGATTCTGAATTTCACATCGTTAAGTCCATGGATTGTATTACCTAAATAAAAACGAAGAAGAAACTAGATAGGTACTATAGACTACAGATAGGTACTATAGGTTCCCAACCTGGGTGTGGGTTGGGGTGGATGGGGTGGATATGTTTTCTAAAATATGCCAAGCAAATAAGTTTGGGAACCACTGCGATTGATAAATAAATAGATTTAAAATGCTAAAGTATCGAGCCTGATTTCCACCTCTGAGAGTGAAATTGGGGCGTGTACTGGTGCAGCATGTGCTCCCTCATGGACGGCCTGGCTTGTACACACTTCTTTGACCTCTGGGGAGCGGCTTGGCGTGATTGGTGATTGCATTAGCATACTGATAGCATCCACTTTCCCTTTGCCCTGCACATGATGGATGGAGAACTCTTTGGTCAGGACACGACGGCTCCTCCTCCGCTCCCCCACTCTTCCTTCCTTTCCTCCCCTCCCTTATGAGCTGGCGAGCAGCCAATCTAAGTAAGCGACACTTCGACCGATGCTCGCCTCGTTGCCTGTCACCCCGGCGGGGGCCCCGGCAGTGGCATTCCATCGCGTGGGAAACCCAACGGACCGCCGGGGTGGCTGGAGGACGGAGAGATAGGTGCACAGCTGCTTTGCTCCAGCTGCCGTTAACCTACCGCTGATTGATGGGTGGTCCAATCAGTCAGAGGTGTTTTTGTACCCTGTGACCCCAATATGTCTGGTGGGTGGAAGCATGAACGATGGGTCCTCGGCGTGGCTAGATCTGGCACACTCCGGCATCTTGTAGCATTTAGTACGGGACAGCAGTGGAGTCTGGATAATGGGCTCGGACTCTTCAAACACGCTCTCTGTCGACCCCACCGAAGCTCGTGTGGCCGGCTGGGTTATTAGACGTGGGATTTGTTTAGAGTTTTCTTGCTGTCGTTATTGCGCGATGTCTGAATGCATCTATAGCGTACTACTTAATGTTTACCCCATCGTGTTTACAGGGTGTTCAAACATCACATTTGCTCGGCCCTGCTCTCTGAAAATGACCTTTCCGAGATACATCTCTTGAGATCTGTTTATCGCGAGCTTAAGACTCGTAGAGAACAAACAGCTCGGGGATATCTGACTGAGATGTAAACAAGCCAGTGAGCTCTGGCTACAGCAAACAAAGGGAAAATAAGTCCGTCACCGTTCAATCAGAATCCCTCTCGTCTCTTTGGTGACCAAATAAACCCACGTACACAAAGAGGCAGAGTGAGTGTCAGAAATAGAAAAACATCGAAACTGTGGTTAAGACGCTGGCTCAGCTGGGAAGAGTGCTGAGAAGATTTTTGTTCACCCTTGGATTGAGCGGTGTGAATTTACGGCATCACCTTGTTGATTATTTGTATCGTTCGCTGGTGGTTACCGACATCATGAGTTCTCATTTCCTGGTGGTTGCTTGGAAAAGAAACAGTTGATGAACGGCGGCGATGAGGGAACCAGACTGGACCTCGGCCCTCCACCACTACGCAACTTGTTGAATTCGGTTCTTGGTGCATCTCGACGAGAAATAACTCTCTCGGCACTCGTCGTTTGTTCGGCCCTTGGAGCGCTTGCTAGTCGGAATGTGCAACTCGTACACCCCGTCCAGCCAAAACATATGGGCACATGGCAGTCGGCAGTAGGTCTCGTTCAGTGCAGCGCTAGAAGAAGCTGTATGTCTTATATCCATGTATCCTTATCCCTGGCTCCTAACAAGGTTTCGTATAACCAAAGGAAAAAAAAAGCCCAATAAGAACGACACAAGTACTCAATGTACAGAACATATAATAAACGATAACAGCTTTTATTTTATTTTTTTCTATACACTTTATAAGTATGCCTAATGCCATACAAGTCCGTAAATGCATATAATTCCTTAGATGGGGGGGATTTTCTGAGGGTCTGGAACAGATTCATTAAAGCAGCATTGTTCCTTATGGGAAGAATATTTCTTACCTAGCAACCATGATGTGTTAAGTAACGAAAAGGCAGTCGGAAATTTACTGGTGTTTTTTCGTCTGGCCACATGTGGTCAAGCAGCTTGAAAGAATGGCAGGGTTTTTGATTTTGACTCGTGTCCAAGGACAAGAATTTGACATTTGTCTGCGAAATAATATAATATATAATATTTGTGTTATAATATAACATTAAACTGGTGTATTTGTCAGTTTGAGTTTTACATATAGTCTTAGTGCAAATAAATCAACGTTGGTCAAAAGAGGGTTAGTAATAAAAGCCAACCAAATGGAAAAGAATGAGATGACAGTGCTTAATGTATACATAATGAACATTATATACGAAATTAGTGTTTTTTTTGTTTTGCCTATGTATATTTAGTGTTTGGGTACACAATATAACTCCATTAACGCACTAGTGTTTTATACAATGGGGATTTTCTGGGGGTCTGGAACGGATTCATTAACATTAACATTATTCCTTATGGGATTATTCTCTGTGGAAGGAATTAACGTAGCGGAACAACTGTTTGGAACGGTTATCTTTTGAGAAGGTTGAGCTTGAAGCATGAAGTATGAGACAACTGAGAAGGATGAACAGCCCTGTATTGACATACTAAAAAAGGAAAAGGATATTTCATTCATTCATTCCGTATAGTTGATGGTTAGCAGCGTTTAGTCAACAGGTAACCTAAGGTATACCGTATATGTCATGCGTCGTTTAGTGCGAAAGCTAAAGTACAGGCTTTACCACCGGGTTTCTTGCAACGTGTGCAGCTTGTGTAATTATCGTGGCCAACAACGTATGGCTGTTTAGCACAGGCGGGTAGGTGGGCGTGCGGCTTGGCAGGCTTACGCGCGGAGGCAGCGATGTGGCTGGCGGTTCAAAGATGCGTGGGATTGGAAAGAGCTCGGGTGGGACTGGGTGGCTCTCCTTTGCTGGCAGAAAAGCAGTCCCAAGCTCTGCAAATGATCAAACTGATGTGGGTTTATTTTGGTTCATAGCAACCATGATGTGTGAAGGAACGAAAAGGCAGTCGAAAATTCACTGGTGTTGATTCATCTGGCCACATGGGGTCGAGTACCTAAAAAGAATGGCAGGGTTTTTGAACAGAACACGACTCGTCTTCATCGACGTCTGCGCATGGGCCACCACTGCAGAGGAGAAGTTTAAAGTTTGTAATACAACATCAAATGTTGATTTGCAAGAAATGCTTGTTGGCTCCCATTAAGGTAAATAAAACCAGACAGACCAGCATGATGCTGAACTCGGTGGTGACCAGCGTTTGTTGTGTTTTGAACATGTTTTTGCTGGGGGTGCTGGTGACC
Source organism: Parotocinclus cabessadecuia (assembly GCA_036873895.1). NCBI lineage: Eukaryota > Metazoa > Chordata > Actinopteri > Siluriformes > Loricariidae > Parotocinclus > Parotocinclus cabessadecuia. The sequence goes on along the minus strand of JAYJMA010000027.1, from coordinate 88,081 downwards.
AGTATAAGCTGGTCTTTGCTGGTTCTTGGATGGTTGTGACCAGTGCATGCTGGTCTAGCACATACTGGTTGAACAACAAAACCAGCAAGATCGTACTGGGCAACCAGCCTTGCCAGCAAGGTTATGCTGGTCAACCAGCAAAACCAGCATGGATGTGATGCTGGTCAATGCTTGTTTTCAGCAGGGTAGCAATAGCCGGGGCGATCCAGCCCATATTAACGGATTTCTGTTTTAACATGGATACACGAGCCTGTTTTATTCTGTTTTTTTTTTTCCTTTTTCCCTTCGCATTTCTGGCATAAATATAGCGTAGGCCTTTAGCAGGTGGATTTTCTCCACGTTCGGCCTGACCGCTGCACAGCGTGGACGCGTGGTAGAGACGTCTGCATGGTTTTAGCGGAGAAAATGAGCTTAACAGTTACCTATAATATTCGCAGCGTGAGTGTTTTACAAGGTGGCAGTGACGCGTCTGCTTTTAACCTAGCCAGTATAATAAATCACCGAAAAACAAAGAGCAAAATGATTCGAGTTCATGATTTCTGGAACGGCAAAGCTTTTACCGTTTATTTATGAAGCTGCCTTGTGCTGTCGATGATATTTATTTGGAGTGCCATTTAGTTCAACGCCCTTACATTTGTTGTTCCAGTTATTCATTTCCACGATGCCTGTTACACCCGCTACAAGTCAAATCGAAAAGTTTTATCTAGTTCTCCAGCCTTAATTCTGCAAGCGTGGGGTGAAAGTGGCAATGCAAAAAAAAATCCCTATTTGTTATAAGGAAGGAACATGGGCAGAACCAAGACGCAAAAAGGAACCCAACGTCCTTGGCAGCCGAGATTTCACATTTGAGAAGGAAACCGACCGACCTAATTAATAACCTTTTTGTAATATTATAGCAATGCTTTAAACGGACAGACAGAATGTGTAACGGTTAATATAACGTAATTAAATCTATACTGCGTGAGACATTCAAATATATAAGAAAGAAACGAAGAGCTCTAATAACTATATTACGATTATTATATCTCTACTTTTGTTTCTTACATATTAGGGAGTTTTTCCTTGCCACTTGCACCCCATGCTTGCAGAATTAAGGCTGGGGGCCTAGATAAAAGTAAAGCTGCTTTCAGATATAGCACTGTTGTTAAAAGCACTGGAGAAATAGCATTGTCTTCAATATATATTTTAATGCCTCACGCAGTATAGATGTACATTCTCAAATCTTGAATTATTATCATTATTATGCAGTATCATATAATATATGTTATTATTGTTTAATCCAGGAAACATTTCGGTTGCACATTTCAGTTATTCAATGTAGTGGCTACCTTGTGTGTTTTCATATTTCTAAACTCTTTGACCTATTTCACCTTTTTAAACCTCTTTAGCCCGTTTTGTTTTTGTTGTCCTCCCGTAAAAGCTGGTCTCTGTGTAATTATTTATTTTATTTTTTATTTTTTTTTTGCTGAACTTCATACAGGACTTCCGTGTCCTAACGCAGAGGATCGAGCTTAGGTAGAAAACGTATGCATGCCTTGAACTCAGTAACCATAGACCAGCAGAACAGTCCGTTTCGGGTGTCACTTGAAAAACACATTTGCCCAGTTGGTTTTCGCTCCACCTCTTCTTAAAGCTGCACTGTAAATGAGAGTCAGTGGAATCGACTGGGAGTGACAACAGGGTGAAGATTGGGAGGGGGAGGGGGGGTGAAAAACAGAGAAGCAAGGAGAAGGAGGAGGACTGGGTGGATAAATGATGCTGTGCTCTGATGAGGGCCAGCTGGCCCCGAGTCTCGGTGGGAGCAGTGAAAGTTGCAGACACCCAGCTCTGGCCACAGTGGAGTTCTAACTGACAGCATCTGGAGTGGCAGCAAGAGATTAAGCGATCTAGATTCTGTAGGACGTTTTGTTCTTGTATGACATATTATTGCTTCAGTCTTGCCAGGCTACACTGACGAGACTTTCAGATGGGCAGCCAGGTGCACTGGCTGCATAGATACCTGCCATGAATGGGCACGTTGGCAATTTGAATGGGCAGATAGACGCTTTGAATAGTAATATAGAGGTTTGAATGGGCAGACGGGTGATTTGAATGGGCATTTAATGCTCCGAATGGGCATATAGTTGCAGTAAATGGGCGGACAGTTTCTTTAAATAGGACATATACTTGGCAGGTAGATGCTTTAAATGGGCATGTGGCATTGATGAATAGCTGATAGGTGCTCTTACTGGGAGTACGTGAGTTGGAATGGGCAGGTAGTTGCTTTAAATGGGCATGCAGGTATACGAATGGGCAAAATCTTGCTTTGGATGTACATATGCCATATGCATACAGTTACGTTAGATGGGAAGTTAGGTTTGTAAACACTTGCTTTACATTGACATATAAGTATTTGAATTGCAAAAATAGGATTTAGTTACATTAAACGGGCATATACCATGTTGAAATGGGGCATAAATGCATTTAAATGGGCGTACGCTTCCCTTAAATAGGCATATGGTGCATTAAATGGGCGGGTAACCACTTAAAGTGGGCATGCATTGCTTTAATTGGACGTATACCACTTTGAATTGGCCGATAGTCGAGTTAAATGTGGAGATAGTTGCCGTGCACTGGCATACAAGTGCCAGCATGGGCAGGAATCGTTTTCAGTGGGCATGTAGAGCTTTAAATGGGCTGACTGTTACATCAAATGGGCACACGGGTATGTGAATGGGCGGACACTTGCTTTAATTAATGTAGAATGCTTTAAACGGGCAGGTTGTTACTATAAATGAACATGTAGGTCCATGAATGGGCACAAACCCGGTTTAAATGGGTGTAGACCATTTTGATTGGACAGACAGATGTGTAGATCGGTCGATAGTTCAGTTGAGTGTGGACACAGTTGCTTTACGTTGACTTCTAAGCCTATGAGGGGGCAGGAACAGTAGTGCGTTGCTTTAAATGGGCATTGAGAGATTTGAATGGGCAGATTACAAAACATGGGAATATAGGTGATTTAAATATGTTGTTGCTTCAAAAGGCATGTAGCTGCTTTGCCTGGGCAAATATTTGCTTTAACTTGGTGCGGTGACTATGCTTGAATGGGCATTAGGGGCACTTTGAATGTGCAGATACAATCAGTGTTTTGGATGGATGGTCGCAATTGGGGTGTCAAAATACACAATCTTTTTTTTTTTTTGCACTAATTAGAAAGTAAGTCATTCAAAGGCGGGTAAATAGATGTTGCTAGAACTGAGGGTGGAAAACTCTGCTGCAGTGATGAAATGGACACATGAGAGACATAGAACGTCTCGATCCACAAACATATGGATAAAAAGTAAGGCCAAGTTAGTGTTTAGACATTCTGCATGGTTTGCATGTGGTATGTGAATTGGGCTGTAGCCCTGTGGTTTGGGAAGCATTCGTTTCTTTGTGAGATGATGCTGTACATCTTTAATAGGCCATCGCCTTGTACTTCCTGCTATTCACCACTTTGATGGGAAGCTACATGCAGTTTGTAAACAGTGCATTGACGTGCACGTAATAGTCCGGTATGGACGTGCATCGTTCACGTGCACACTAAGATCCAGTAATGGGAAAGCTTCAGGTCTACGTGACTCGGCTAGTAATCTCCCACAAGATTGTGATGTAAACCTCAAACTTTATTAATGAAATAAATTCCTACACAGTATTTGGTCGCCGTGTTTCATTTCGTGCCGCGTTTACTTCCACGGTTACCAGATTTAACAAGAAATATAAGGCACAAGGTAGGTCAGTGGAAAAAAAAATCGTCCAAAATGAGTGTCTTAGCCGACCAAAATGATACATGCGCTGAGAAATCGGATTACTGAAACAAAATCCATCTTAACATATTTTGTCTGATTTCCAGATCTTAATCCAGTCTGGGAAATATGCAGTTTACATGACCCCTAATAATCAGATAACAGCAGAACTCGTGTATGTACCAAATCCCCAAATATTAGACCTCGTCCATTTCGGTTTGTCTATTTTTTTTTTGTTTGTCAGTGTATGCGCTTTATTCTAAACCGAATCCACCTGTGCAGCTCGAACAGGAAGACTAAACATGCTCTAGACTCAACATACTCTAAAAATACCCCGACTTTCCAGTTCAAGCCTCAAAGCCTAAAAGTCCAGACGTAGATGCACTTTATTTATTTATTTTTCTTTTTTTTTTATTTAGCTTTCATTTGCTGTCAGGCAGATCACACTAGCGGTCAGATTTTGGCAGCATATGACTGGATTTTGTGGGTTTGTTAATAGTCTGGGTGGTTACAGAGCTGCCCAGACAAACAGCTCCGAGAGAGAGAGCATGCAGGCAGGTAAACACGCTGAACACAGGCACTTTGATTGAGAGTCTCAGGGGTAAAAATCTCTCTGAGTAGGTCCCTGCTAAGCGTTAAAGCATGCCACATGGCTGAAGCAGCATAGAGGAGACAGCAGGGAAGCGGTCAGTGATCCACAGGGGCTTGCCGTGGCCAGGGCGGCACGGGACGCGGCTCAAATGGATCTCCCAGAGAGCGAAGCCAGATAGTGATGTGTTTAAGCAACGGATTATTCGTTTTATCAGTTTTATGTGGATCCTGAACGAAAAAAAAAACGAGGTCCGTTTTCACTCGTCTGGAATGAGTAATGGTTGCACCCTCTGGCAGCTGCGAAGGCTGTTTTGGTCGTGCTTCATTAAAAAAAGTTTATATGTAGCAGCTCAGGTGCAACCTCTCAGCGCTCTGACAAGAGGTGCTTTTCATTAGACGAATTTCCCTCGCGCTGTTTTCCATGAAAGCAACTGGTGCGCATCAGCAAACGAATTGATCTCTGGCCTTCCCGGGAACACCTCCTAATATCACTCTCTCTTCTCTCCTTTTCGCAAAAGAGATTGAAAGCGGCTCTGGCTCACCATCCGGGGCCCATCGCCAATGGCAACATGAACACGATGGGTCACATGATGGAGATGATGTCATCACGGCAGGAACAGGGCGGCCACCACCATCTGCACTCGCATCCACACCAGCACATGCAGGCCCCCACCCATGGCTACCCCCACCATGCCCACCACCACAGCCACACCCAGACGGGCCACCACCACCCACAGAGCCACGGGCACCATAACTCACACCCAGGCCACATGCACCCGGGGCACGGGCACCAGACGTCTCCTCATGCAACCATGCACTCCGGGGCTCCTCAGGTACTTCAGCATGCATTACGAAAGCTTCTACGCCGGCCCCAGCTCAATAGTTTTAATAAACACGTTACGTTCATTTGGTTTTTATTTAGCTTCATCTGGACTGAAGTCCAATGTTATTTTCACTACCAGCAGATTTCAAACTGAGGAAAAACACCTTCAAGTTTTTCACGAGCACGAGCACCTAAAAAAACATAATGGAGTTCAGAAATTATCCTATCCCCTATTAAATATTCCCTATTTTATGTGCGCAGTACATATATGTATATATATATATATATATATATATATATATATATATATATATATATATATATAG
>JAYJMA010000027.1:70446-82474 GCA_036873895.1 Parotocinclus cabessadecuia | reverse complement strand
TTTATATATATATATATATATATATATATATATATATATATATATATATATATATAGTACTGTCCAAAAGTCTTAGGCCACCATTACAATACTCTGACCCTTCTATAGTCTGAAGAAGGTTGATCATCAATTATCTTTGTAGAACTTTAGTTTTTTGGAAGATAGACTGGAATGAAGATCAGTGTTATGAACTGACAATTCCACGTTTGGGTCCAGTCACAGACAATAAGTAATATGTGGGACTGCGGTAGCCTAGCGATTAAAATACTCGACTCTGGACCAGAAGGCCCAGGATTCAAATCCCACCTCTGCTAAACCCCGTACATGAAATATATAGTCATTGTACTATTGGAAAACCAACAAATCTAATGGTGGCTTTAGACTTCAGCCTTTTGTACAGTACTGTATACATATACTGTATAAAAATTAATTAGTCTACTTAAACCTATGTAAAGCCCAATATAAGAAAAGGCTCCGATCTACCCGATTCAGATTGAGAGAAGAATTTGGTTTTAAACACCAAAGTCCTAAAATCCGCCTTAAAATGATCACTGTATGTAAGATAATACTCTTATTCTAACTTTTAGAAAACCTGTGAACAAATAAACAAAAGAGACAACAGAAAACACTGGTGTATTACTTTCATTTTATAGTTTTTTTTTGTTTTTTTTTTTACAAAAAACAAGACCAAAAACCTGTGACCAAAAGTTGTGGAGACATTTTGTGTGTCTAATCGATGCAGCAGAATGTAAAATTACTGTAAATTAAAAGTACATTCATGACCTGGAACCCTTTCGGTTTGTTTCTTGCATGAATTTGGATTTCATTTGATTTACCCTGACTAGATTGTAATGAAGGCACCTGTTAGCATTTGTGTATTGTGATTATAAAGTCGGCTTGAATGCTCCCGGACGTCGGTGCCAATCTCTCTGCAGAATTTTCCAACTCAGTCAGTGTCTTTGTGATTTGGAAATTCAAACACGACACCCTGTATCCAGATCATCCGTCAAAGCGGCTGCATTTTCCAACACCCTAATGCAACCCGCAGTGATCAGAAGGTTGCAAGCCCCGGCAGCTGCCAGGTCCACGTCAAATCACTTTTTCGTGGCTGTGCTTTACCGTTAGCAGGCTAGTTTCACCGGACATCTGAAAGGGTTAGTCTGAGCGGTCCGGGGCGGTTGGAAAACTGGACTCTGGCACCTCTCTGTTGCGAGAGGGTGGGGCAGCCTAAAAATCAGTGAGCGTCTCACTGAGGCATGTCCATCGCGCGGTTGAGGGGGCACGGGTACAGAAAATATGCTTGTTTTATGGAACTTCCCAGACTGCATGGAGGTTTCAGACAGGTGATTAGCTTGTTGCCTGGACGTCTGGTCGAGGGTCACAGGGCTGTGATGATGGATGCCTGGTTTTAGGGTTGGCAGGTCCTCACATGGCTCTTCTCACCAACCGGTTGCTTTTACAGCTATCCCCAGCGGCGCAACAAATGCAACCGACGCAGACGCTCCAATCGGGGCCACCCAGCGGGGGTCGGCGCAGGCGCGTGGTGGATGAGGACCCAGACGAGCGTCGGCGCAAGTTTCTGGAGAGGAACCGCGCGGCTGCCACTCGCTGCAGGCAGAAGAGAAAAGTGTGGGTCATGTCTCTAGAGAAGAAAGCAGAGGAGCTCACCCAAACTAACATGCAGCTCCAGGTACGAGCCGCATCCCAACCGCAGCCAACGATTTACCTTGGTTCCGCCTGGGTTTTTCCGGAGGTTTCTGCCTTATAACGTTCAAAGAGCTTCTCCTTGCCACTTTCGTCTCACGCTTGCTCAGCTAGGGCCTTGAGCCAATACGTTTGTGTAGTTACTTTGAGACAGTGCTGTGTTGTGTTGTTGTGCTATATAAATACATTTGACTTGATTCGCCACCAGTTGGAAACCACTGGTTTGCACGTCCTCAGATATGCGCCTCCAAGGACCTCCCTTATAATATGATTTTAAAGTCTATTTTGTTTTCAAATCTGGTTTGTTACTTATTTTATTACTAACCTAAATATTATTATTAATTGAAATTCTATTATTTAATGCATTTTACTATTACTTTAATATACTTTTAAGTATTTACTTCATTAACATCTGAGCCATCCATGGAGGTCGGGTCTCTTTTTGAGTCTTGGTTCCTCCCAAGGTTTCTTCCTTCTACTTTCAGGGAGTTTTTTTCTTGCCGCTATCGCCCTAGACTTGCTCAGCTTGGGATTGGGCTTTTAAGATCATATAAGATTGTAAAGCTGCTTTGAGACGATGCTCCGTTATAAAAAAGCGCCATAAAAATAAATTTGAATTGAATTGAATTGAATTGAACGTCACGGCTTATTGGTTTTAATGCAGTGGCACGTAAATGTGGTTAACAGCTGAAAACTACTATAGACGGCGAGCAGGTGCAGCTCAGACAGGTCTCGATGTGAAAAGGGAAGGCCAAGGGTTAAACAGAAGGAAATAAAGAAGGGCCAGTTGCTGGCTTAGCAGTAAAACCATTATACAGGAGTTGTAACTTGTAGCTTATATGGCAGCAACGCATCATTATCAACACAGAAATGAATCATTACCTAAAAATTAATGCATATTTAAGTTCTATATAGCTTAGTTGTCTAATTAAGGTCTTTACTTTAAAGCATGTCAACTTAAATAATGGAAACTGTAATGGAAATTATGACACGTTTTATTTTCCACCATGTATGATAATCGGTGTGAGGGTTACCGGAAGCTGCCGGTCCGTACCGCCATGGTTTATGCTTTGCTCTGCAGCCACACGATTGGCTGATTAGGTCATTTTCAAGCAGCTTTACATTTTTAGATTGCCTCCTCATATCTCTATCTGTACCTAGGTGGTAAATTAAGAGTTAACTTGTAGATGGGTTCCTAAAAAAGTGCTCAGTGAGAGCAGAAGTGGGCAAGGTGTTGTAGGAAAAATAGTTCAAGATGAAAGGGTGCTTGAAAAGGTGACTATCATCGATATCGATGCTTGTTATTAATTCTATTTGTAATATCATTGGACTTAGACCCGGCTGTGTTTTTGTTTGAGCGAGTCCTCAACAACCGTGGAATACATCACCGTTTTTCCTACAAAAATAATGGCCAATGGGAAAGGCCACGGCTTTCTGGGAATTTGCTACAGATACATTTTCTGGAATGGATTATGTCTGGTTAGAAGGGTTTGGCAGCAATGAAAGCACTTTTTGTTTCAACTTGTTATAAAAAAATCAAAGGTTGCCCAACCATCTTGCATATTCTAAACAACTTGTTTATAACTTGTATATTAAATTATATTCTAAACAACTTGTTTAGAATATCATGATCCTATTCTGCTCAAAGCTTTAATTAACTCCTTCTTACAGATCAATGCTGCGGGGGATACGTTTACATTACATTTAGCACACACTCGTATCCAAAAAGGATAACAAGTTATAAAATCAAAGCAATCGTGGGTTGACAGTCTTGCTCCAGGACCCGACCGAGGCAGGGGTTGGATTTGAACCTTGGACCTTCTGGTCCATAGTCTAGTACCATAACCACTAGGCCACCAGAGAGCCCATATACTGTGTTGGTTTCTTCATACCAACATTCCCACGCTTCCTTTGGCTCTGGTATTGCTGTACGGGTTTCTCGTTTTGGTCTCTGCTTCTGTTATTAAGCTCTGCTTACACAATCAAGATTCAATTCAATTCAGTTTTATTTCTATAGCGCTTTTCACAACGTAGCATCGTCTCAAAGCAGCTTTTCTGCTTATATATGATCTTAAAAGGCCAATCTCAAGTTGAGCAAGCCCAGGGCGACAGTGGCAAGGAAAAACTCCCTCAAATGGTAGGAAGAAACCTCGGGAGGAACCAAGACTCAACAGGGGACCCGTCCTCCATGGGCGGCCTGGATGTTAATTAAATAAATATTAAATGTATATTAAATTATAGCAAAATTAGGTTAAAAGAAATATAATAAGAATATAACAAATTATGAATCAAATTCCAATTAGCAATAGAAAAATTATAAAATACACTAAATTATAAAACAAAATAGATTATAAAACGAGTCCTTAGTGGGAGGTCCTTGGAGGCACATCGTCTCCTAATGTCCAACCGGCAGAGGGAGTTCCTGCACTCTGGTGGGACCTGCTTCCGCCGTCGGAGACCATCAGAGCGATGCCGAGCCGGAAGAACATCAGCTCTGAGAGAAAAGAGAAAATGTAGTTATTGCTGGGTTAGGAACACAGAGTCTATTAGCCATTACTAATACAGCCCAGTGTGTGTGTGTGTGTGTGTGTGTGTGTGCGCTGTGTAGTTCCTTTGAAATCCTTGCTCAACTGTGAAAGGTAACAGAAAATTCTTTTCATGGCCTTAATTCCAAAACATTTACCACTGAACCGGTTCGGTGGACCGTCAATATCTTATTCAGACCAAGATTTGAAATAGACGAACATGTCAAGATCACCAACCGATATTTAAGCTCAGACATTTATACATTTATAACACAACAGCAAACAAGCTCATTGTGGTCGGACGCTTGAATAGCTGTTGATGCTTTTGTTGTTGGCAGAACGAGGTGAGCATGCTGAAGAATGAGGTCACTCAGCTCAAGCAGCTCCTGCTCACACACAAAGACTGTCCCATCACCGCCATGCAGAAGGAGTCTCAAGGTTACCTCAGTGAGTACTTTCAGCTCTCATACACTTCACAAGGCCAGAGGGGACACTGCATAATGGATGATAGATATTGTTGGGTCTATTTTTGGGACACACCTATTGATATGGATACTCGTGACATTACAACGTGGATGAAAAAAGTTCCTTAGTGGCCCTGTTCTGAGAGGGTAGGTGACCTACTGGAACACACAACCTCCCCACTGTGTGGTTCTCAGACCTTAGTCAGTAAATGCTCAGATAAAATCAAGTGTGCTTTAATAATGGCTAATAGTCATTTTCAGTTGTTCATTTCTTCCACTAGGGGACGGCACGGGGGCTCGGTGGGGCGGCACCGCTGCCTCACAGCAAGAAGGTCCCGGGTTCAATCCCAGTGTGGAGCGGCCTGGGTCCCTTCTGTGTGGAGTCTGCATGTCCTCCCCGTGTCTGTGTGGGGTGGGTTTACTCCGGGTACTCCGGTTTCCTCCCAAAGACATCTGTGTTAGGTTAATTGGTGTCTCCAAAGTGGCCCTTAGTGTGTAACTGTGTACGTGACTGTGAGTAGTGTGTGACTGCGTGTGTGCTCTACCATGGATTGGCACCTTGTGTAGCGTTGCTTCAGCCCTTGCTCCCAGAGTTGCCGGGTAAGCACCGGGTGGGCACCGGCTGGCCCGCGGCCCCGTGTGGATTAAGCGGAAGATAATGGATGGAAATGACTTCATAGGTTCCACTGTAAATTGTTCATTTGGACATCTCATTTCAAGGGAGTTGGACGCCGAGCCACGTACGCAGCACGATGCTTTCCCTAGTGTTTTGGACCCTCGTCCAGTCCTGAACTGCAAAGGCATTTACGAACAAAGGGTGCAAATTAGACCCAGTGCCAGTTTCCAGTGCTTCTAGCCAGCTTGTAGGTCCTTCCAATTTTCAGCCCACAGTCTTTTCCGCTGTCACTCACCTTCATCTGTTTCTATTTCTCAGGTCCAGAGAGCAGTCCGGCAGGAAGTCCGACCCCTGTGACCCAGCAGCAGGTCATCCAGCACAACACCATCACCACGTCCAGCACGGGCCCCAATCACTGCACAGACATCAACCCCATCCACTAGAGACTCGCCTTGTTCCAAGGGCTCAGACAGCTCCACTGTGAGCTCTGGGAACGAAGGCACACCTCTGGGCCTCTGCAGCGACTCTTTCTTCCATTTGTAGTTAGTACATGTAAATGTCAAGCTTTGTTTTGAGTCGTTTTTTTTTTTCTATTATGTGGAAACGAATCCTTTCGAAACGAATCCAGAACAGAACTGGGCGGCGCGGCACGTTTTTATACGTTAGGTACAAGGTCGAGGGCCTATCACTATTTGATCTGTGTGTGTTTTACTGATTCACTGACTGGCCCTTCATCAAATACTACTGCCTTTCTACTTATGCAACACAGTCGGATTGTAGCCATGACGTGTCCTATGAACTCATGAACTAATGCCAAAAGCAACCGTTTTCTTCTAGCTCTGCTCTTTTTTAGGAAGGACTTATTTACAGGCGGTCGTTCCGTGCTTTTTGAGTTAGAGGTAGAGATTAGATACATTTTGTCCAGGTTACATGTAATTAAAACGCCGGCCGATGTTACGTTAGGAGATATGTAGCAACCGTCTTTTGCATAAAATAACTGAAAAGGAGAAACAAAGAAAGCCGGTTGCCCAGCATCGTGAGCTGGTTTGCATGTTACATATGACGTAGCAGTCAGATATCGGGCTAACCAGAGACTCGTTTGAATAGATTTGTAAATCCGTCAGGATACAATCACGAGACAAGATGAATAAAACGGCCGAGCGTAGATAGGACCTGTATTAAGTAACGATTCGAATCCCCTAAGAAAGCCCAGTCGATCATTTGTTACGATTTGGTACAAATATGCTTATGAAAGCTTAACAATGTGAACATCAATATCACCTTGCCAGGGGCTGGATATGAACCGGGGAGCGTCTGTACCCCGCCCAAGAACTGACAGGGACCCTAAAATGTATTTGGGCATATATTTTCATTCCTAACAGCACTCCAGACCCCACCTTTGGCAAGCTTAAGGGCAAGACTGCCCCCGAGCTCAGTTCACAAGGCAGCAATGGGTAATCCAAGGCACGTGATCCTATGGATTCCAGCTGTCCGGAGTGTCAGGTCCTGACGAGTACTCTTTCCTGTTCCCATTCAAGCCCATGGCCGAGGTACCAGCTCGATACCCACTCACAGTCCATGATGGTCTTATGGTTGAGTTCTCTACGCGGTGTGTTCCGCCTCGCCAGAAGCTTCCAACTTGTGAGATTCAGAGTTGGTCATGGAGGCTAGGTCTTGCCCAAGCCCAAACCATTTTGGCACCAAGCCGAAATGGTTTGTTAGCAGGATAATTCATTTGCTATAAATCGTTACTTATATCACAAAGTTTAAGCTCGTTCACCTTCTCAGCACTAGAAAAGTCGGGAAAATAATTAGCAGTTGATTACCAGCTAAATCCGCATGATTACTTTGAGATTGGTACGTGCCTCCAAAAGAGTCTGTTTCCCTGTAAACGATGGTTGTTTTGACCATGAGCTGAAGAGACTCCTCTTTAAGAAGATAAAGAGGAGAGAGAAAGGTAAAGAAGCTTTACCATGTGAGGACACAATGTGTAATATGATCATATGGTATTTCATGGCCAATCAAACGTTAATCACACAGCCAGGTGGAGTGTAGAACAGCTCCGCTTTACACGGACCAAACAAAACCTCAGTAGGCGTCTACAGAACAGTGTGTGGGAGATACTGGAGGCTAATGCGCTGCTGCTCTGAAGATCTTCAGACAGACAGCAGTTCGTTCTTACTACAGGACATTCCAATGTGAACCCGTTCTCGGCCTTCGATTCTATTGTTTGGATGTTTGGGCTTCTTTACCTCAGGACTGCATAGAATAACAGACCCAGACGAGGTTGCATCAATTAGCTGCGCCCCTTTAAACTCTTGACTAATGTTAGCGCTTTAGTTCAGCCGCCTGCCTCTAAGAGAATGTAGCATTTTCCTATTTTAGAAAAAAAATTTAAAAAAAGAAAAAAGTCCCCCAACTAAACTATGCTTTCGAACTCTCACAATGTGCCTGAACTATTCTGTGTCTTACTCACGTGCAGAAGAATGTCAGTCATTACGTGTACCATTTGTAACGTTTGCTTTCAAACCACGGCCAGTGGCGAAGCTTTCCAGACATTTGTTCGGCTCTTTTCCGTAACAGCCTGGACCGATTGCTTTTGCTGACAGACACACGATTTTGTGTCTAAGGACCCTTGGGTGGACACCAGAGCACCTTCTTCCATTCACCAGGCACCCTCGGCCTCCGGCACGAAACGCGAACGCGAGGAAAAGGGCCGCACTTCCAGCAACTAAGCTTCGAACTCTTTTGGACTTTTTGGAACGTTTTCAGCCACGTATTCGTTTACTTCACCTTTCCGTGCGGCGCCGCGCCTGGAAGCCGAGCGTGCTGAACCACCTCCTCGCCGACAGGAGGAGTCATGTAGCCGTCTATGCACTTTGACCTCTGCGAGTGCGCCAGAGGATGGAATAGCCATACCGAAGACTCAGCGATTCTTCTGTTCCCACACCAGCGAGGCGCAGCCACCCATGGAGATGGTGGCAGCGCAGAATTTTGTAATCCCTTCCCCCTCCCCAGCAACGAGTTGCTTTATTGGGGAGTCCTACCGGAAGCTACTTCAAACCACGGGACAGCCTGGCTCAGCCAGACGCTCTTATAGCTTTAAATGTTTTCTCTCTCTTTGTATCTGCAAAGCTTCGTAGGGAACCTTTGCAGGTTTTTCACACTGTGAACTGGCGGTGTAGTAATGTGAAATACAACCGCGTTTTCTAGTGAGTGAACACTCCCCGATGATTAACGGAACGGAAGCCAGCATTTTTGACCTTTTCCTTTCATTTCTAAATGGGAACCCAATAACTGGACATGTCTGTCATCTCAGCGTGTCAGTGCTGCACTCCGGCTGCCGTGTTGCCATGCCTCCGGCAGGCCATAAACCTGGCCGCACTCGCTCGTACTGATCCGATTGTAGTTTTCTTTTTCTCAACCTTTACGTTCAGGTTATCCGCCATGTTCCTTACGAGCTCGAGCAGGAAACTGGCTCCTGCCTCCAAGTATTTTAACGGGTCCCCACAGAGGGCCGTTTGGTTCTTGTTGGATACGCTTATCATCCAGCAACAAGTCTCAGGCCACGCGGGAGTAGCAAAGTTAAACATCCATCAGACGTCCTGCACTATTTCATCTCCTCTGTCCTTTCATTTCCAATGTCAGCAGGTCAGGTTCACGCCCGCTAAGGTCTGCTCGCCCAAAACCGACTGGAATGGAAAGGAAAATAACACGGCTTAACAATCTCAGCTTGTTGGTTTGACATGAACCCTTTTGTAAAATGAGCGACAGTACCCTCGTTCAGTGTTGACGGATGGAGAAGCGTGTATATGCTTGTGAGTGTGTGTGTGTGTGTGTGTGTGTGTGTGTGTGTGTGTGGGAGAGAGAGAGAGTTATTTTTGTGAGGTGGTGGATGAAAAGTGTATCATTCGAAACGAAAAAAACTCGAAATATTGTATAGATTCTCATTAATCTTGCTAATGCAACCACCTTTCTTCTCGAAAGGAGTCAGTGTTTTGGTACATTTCTGTAAATAATGTTTACATAGCACTTGTATGTACGCCTGTTCGTTTCTGCGCCTGAAACCTTTCGGCGTTTATTTCCACGCCCCGAATTTGAACATGCCTGCGTAACTTTGTACATTTTATATATGTTCTGTGTTTCGTTTATGCATATGTACAGACGTGAGATCACAGCAGCTATATTACCTTATGGAAATAAAGCACTTGTTCCATAACAAGCATCCGTTTGCATAGGTTTGAATGAGGACACTTCTGGAAAAAAAAACAAGCATTGACCAGCATCACATCCATGCTGGTTTTGCTGGTTGACCAGCGTAAGCTTGCTGGCAAAGCTGGTTGCCCAGTATGATCTTGCTGGTTTTGTTCAAAGACCAGTATGTGCTGGTTATTACCATCCAAAAACAAGCAAAGGCCAGGGTGTACTGGTCACCAGCACCCCCAGTAAAGACCAGTATGTGCTGGTTATCACCATCCAAAAACAAGCAAAGGCCAGCGTGTACTGGTCACCAGCACCCCCAGTAAAGACCAGTATGTGCTGGTCAGAACCATCTAAGAGCCAGTAAAGACCAGTATGTGCTGGTCATCACCATTCAAAAACAAGCAAAGATCAGCGTGTACTGGTCACCAGCACCCCCAGTAAAGACCAGTATGTGCTGGTCATCACCATCCAAAAACAAGCAAAGATCAGCGTGTACTGGTCACCAGCACCCCCAGTAAAAACATGTCCCGCTGGTCTGTTTTTTTCAGTAGGGGAGGTTTATTTTGTTCTCAGAAGAAATACCACTTGTCTTTCTTCACATGCCAGGAATAAATGATAGTTAATAAATAATTACTACACCTCTACTCGCAAGTTTCAGTCCGGCAGAACTGCACACGTCGAGACGTCGTTAATTAGAGAAACCTCCGCACAAACATCTGTAAATACACCGAACGTGACTTCGCCACCTAATGCCATTACATCAGCCGGTTAAAGAACCTCTAATGCTTTATAATGGCTCATAATTAACTCCATAAATTATTCATCATTTTATGCTCTAAGAAGAAGGTCTGATGTCCCCGTTTGATTTCTTTCGCGATTTGTTATGTGGCCCTGTGAATAGCGCCGACGCGCCACGGCTCCGGAGAAAGCTCCAGGCCAGTGTGGAGTTTGCATGTTCTCCGTTCCTGTGTGGCCTTTCGCCAGGTACTCCGGTTTTCTCTGACATTCTGAAGTCATACACTAGGTCAGCTTGTGTCTCTAAAGTGTCCAAGGGTGTGCCCAAGTGGGTGTGTGTGTGTGTGTGTGTGTGTGTGCTTTCACAACAAGCAGGAACTGGATTGGAGAGGCATGAAAGGGATCGAATATGTTTTCATGGTTACTGAAAAATCAAGAAAATCGCTCTTAAAAATCTACTTTATGTACAGTATACGAACAAAAGTATTTTGATGCCTGTTCATTCTTTGTTTCTTCCAGTCAAGCTTGAAATGGTGAGTAACTGGTTCTACTGGTCGGGGAAGGCTTTCTACTAGATATTGTGAGGATTTGATTGCATTCCGTGTCAAGAGCTTCAGTCAGATCAGGATGTTGGATTTTCAGATTCCCGGTTCGATCCTGACCCTGGGCCCTGCCTGTGTGGGTTTTCTCTGGGTACTCGGGCTTCCTCCCACGTTCCAAAGACGTGCGTTAGGTTAAACGTGTGTTAGGTTTCCTTAGTGTGCCTGTGTGCCCCACAATGGGTTGGCTGTGCCTGGCCTGCGCCCTCACCTCGCACGACCCTGATCAGGATAGGACAGGACAACATAGCGAATTAATGAACGTTCTATGACCACACCTCATCCTTGACTCATCCCAGAAGCATCCCATCATTCCACTGCTCCATAGTCCAATGCTGGAATGTTTTATATCCCCTTCGGCTCCAAGAAATTCTGTTCTATTGGACATCTCTAGAACCTCTACATGGACCTGTGTGTGCATTTGCACGTCAGTGTCAGCAGAGGGTGCATCTTAGTGTAGCTCACTCTATTCATTTCATTAGAAGCAGACACTTCAACTGCCTCAACCAACTTCACAAGCCAGTGAGGCAATTACGAAGAGAAACCTCAGACAAACGGCATGCTAAGGAAGTAAAATGATTTATTTACCACTACGTCATCTAAGCAAATTCATACCGTCGAGCTTAATCCATTTTCACGTTTTCCGGGTTGAACTGAACCTCATCAGTACATTTTCCATTCCAGTATGGGTGGCCCCCAACAAGAAGGTCCTGGGTTCAGTCCCAGGGTAGAGCCTGAAGTTTCTTTTTGTGCGGAGTCCGCATGTGCTCCCCATGTCTTCGTGGGTTTACTCCAGTCACAGTCCAAAGATGCGTGTCAGGTTAAGTGCTTACTCTAAATTGCCATGGACTTGAGTGGACATAGTCTTGAGATAACCTGCCCTGGTGTAACCTTGTTTTGTCTAGCCTACGATGGTCCCTGATGCCGATAGTCACGTTAAAAATGAAATTATTAGAAAAACAAGCAAAGAATTCTGCGTTTACACAACAGTTTGTGCTGAGCTGGTGCAGATTTTCTTAGCTGGGTAACATCAGTTGTCTGCCTCGTTCCAATAAACAAGAAAATGTGGTTCCTTTCTTTTCTTCACGCAGCTATTTAGTTTCTTTGGTCGTGCGGTTTGGTGTCGAACCAAGAACCAAGATCACCTGATATTTTTTTTTTTTTTTTTTTTTTTTTGCCAAA
>JAYJMA010000027.1:30510-48507 GCA_036873895.1 Parotocinclus cabessadecuia | reverse complement strand
TGAATAGCCTGATGGTAATATGACAAGGGTGCATTTTCACCCGTTCACTATACCATGGCTGCAAAGTCTCACATAATTATTTATTTTTATTATGTTTTCAAATTAATAATACAAATGGATAGAATGTTGTTGGTTATAATCAGGTATTTATGTGGTGATTCTAATTAAGATTGAGAGAAGAAGGGAAACAATTATTTGCTTCCAAAGGTTACATTGTCTTAGTTTGAGAAATATTATAATACAATAATAATTTTAGGCTACGTACTATTTTGTTATAAAGTACAAAACCTATCATGAAATATAATATTATTTATTACATTATAAATAATCATATTTGTACTATATAACCTACAATGAAACAAGTAAAATTAAAAAATGTTCTCATTGGAACCTTATTTTTGTATGATGGAAAAAAATCGTAGTCTTATCTTAGAATTGACTTGGTCTGACTAATAAAACTTTCAGTTTGGACTCTGGACTTGATGTGTACCAGTCTGTTTCTAAAATAGATACATCTAAAATGTAACAATCCGTTTGTTGTGAACCTGAAGACCTTAAGAGCTCTTTGATACAACTAACAAAATCCTTACATACTCATTATTCTAAGAAGGCTTATCTTAAGGGTTTGCATCTCATAATGTGGTTCTCCAGTTCTTGGTGGAACAACCTGATGAACCATTATGTTATATCAACATGTGTACCTGCATGCCAGTTTGACCATCTCAGGGCTTCAGAAGCCCAGGTTAAACAAGAGAAGATTACCCATCTGTGTTTGTGAGTGAAAGGCCTGGGAGTGGCTGCACAATATAATTATCAAAAAACACAGAGCTGGAGGAGCTGTGCTGTCATGGCAACATCCACTTTATCCAGCACCTGACACAATGAGAAAAGAAAGATGTAAGATTACAGCTGCATCCAGTTTTATGTACGATCAAATAAAAAGTCCTTTTCCTGCATTGCAAGCAAAAACATCTTAAATCCGTTTGTTTTTCTATTATTTAACTTTGAAATGACTTTTAGATCGTTACAATATTTTACATACTCCCCAGAGAACAAAAACAAATCAAACAACAGTCACATAGACATAGGTCTTAATGAAGGTAGGAATATATATTCCACAGTTACAGCCAGGGGCGTCATCAGATCCAATTTACTGTGGACAAGTACAATGTTGTTTTTCCCTACTAAAAAAGTCCGTTTTATCCTGGTTTGCTACAGCACTACAGGACACAACACACACATTCACAACTTGCAGCATCTTTCCAAAACTTGAGCATTTCAGTCAATATCAGTTTCTACATTTTTCACATGAAGCATATATTTAAAACTTACCCAGATGCTGCAGATAAGATAATGATAGCTCATAACTTTAAGACAGTATAACCTTAAGTTTACGTTAACGTAAACAAAACTAATGCAATGCATTCAAAATCTATGTTCTACCTAATTTATTCCTTATTTCTCATCCAGGGTGAAGTAACAGTCACTTTACTGCTAAATCGCTATCTATTTAGTGTCTTTACAAGCTTATTTTGTACGTACAGCTGTCTAAGATTGATTGGCCAGCAGAGGGGTACAGTTGTGCGCCTCTAAATCCTGTCCCAGTCCAACAAGTAGTTTAGGAACACCCCTGGTTACAGTCCAGCAATTCATGCATATTTCATAATAATAATATATGGAATGTTTGAGTCAAAATCACTTGAAAGAAATTGAACTACAAACATAATAGTGTGACAGTTGGGCAGGAAAATAGTTCAGGAAGTCAGAACTTGCATGACATGAACAGATTGAGCTTCACAGTCCCACCCACACACACACACACACACACACACACACACACACAAACACACACGTTTGTGTGTATTTCTCAGGGGGCACAGACGTCACCATGCACCACACTGAGTCAGTCGTGTCATTGTGACTCATACACTGTGCCTCCTTCTCTACGCCTCCATAAGTCAATCACAGCATCATCTATTATTCATCACCCTGTTAACTCTGCCAAACCATCAACACACATGGCATTATCTACTCCTACAAAGCACTCTCATCCTCCACAAATCATTAAAGATGTCTTGTTTTGGATAAATATTAATTTGGCAGTTTTTATTGACTGATTATTAGTTCAAACAAACAGTTGCACAGTGCTTATAGCTTATTGAACATGGCCTAATTTACAATAAACAAGACTTTGCAGAAACATTTGAGTGGATCAAGACTCTATGGCATTAACCCTCGGCTTGCCAATCAATCGAAGGGGGACAATTGTGCGTAAAAAATCTCTGAATATTTAACTAATTTTGATAAGTGAGCGTTGCATGGATATGAAACAAAGAACAAATAAACACAACAGAATTCATTGTATTACCTAAACTTGTAGCTGTGGCCGTCATTACGTTGTCTGCAGTGTAGCTGTATTACTTTGAAATATAGTGCAATATAGTGAAATATAGTGTCCTGTAGTTCGGTTCCGAAGTCTATGATGAAATTGACTTTTAAGCTCTGCCATCATACTGGGGAAAGGCAACATTTGGGTCTGAGGACGTCCCTGAGGTGTATATTTGTATCGATTTATTTTGTTTTAAGTTTTCAAATAAAGTCAAATTTATATAGCACTGTTTACACCTGAGCATTGTCTTAAAGCAGCTTTACAAATATCTAGGCCCTAACTGAGCAACCCTAAGGCGACAAGATACATCATCAACTAAGTTATCGAATTAATAAGTTTACAGCAGCATATTTTAAATACTTAGTTTATTTAAAGAAAATACAATGAATAATATGAAATCTAATAAAATATGGACTAGAGTTCATTCAAAAGAATGCAATTTTATTGAGATTATAATACATAAAATAATCAATATGATGACATAGAAAATATAAGTGAGTATCAAGTAGGTTTGGGGAAGCGGCTTGGTCTTTACAGAGAAAATTCAGCGCGCTTAAGGCATGGAACTGCAAACACCCACACAGCTTTTGAATCTGGCACCAAACAGCCCAGAGCACAGCATGAGAAAATAACTTGCACGCGTCAGCATTAGGTTGGTTTCCCTAAGGGTCATAGATTTTTCCAGTTTTTTTTAAGACTCTCTATGAAACATTTCCTGCCTTGAATGACGACTTTAAACACGCCGGTTATAAAGCATAATCATTGAGGGGTCATTCTACTGTAATGTGTCTTAAATTTCTGCCCTCAATTGCAATACTGAGTTAAACGAAGTGACGTCTGTTACATGGCTGATTTATAAGTAGACGATAAATGCAACTGAACCTGCTTTCTGTGCAAATTTAAATTATCTCGCCGCGCCTCTCTCCCCCTTTCACTCTCACTCTCGCCCCCTCTTACTGCTCAGTCATCTTCAGCATTGTCACAACTTCTCGTGTCTCCATCATCTGTAATAAATCTCATTACACTTTGTATCATACAGTCAATTCGCACGGTCGCTTCGGTGCAATACAAGGGCAAATCAAAGCATCTTTTTACCCCCACCTGACCTGGTCATACCCAGGGGCACATGTACATGTACAGGTACATGTAAACCTGTTCTTCAGGCCAGTCATCTAGTCAATCACATGTTGACATCACCTGTTTGAAATAACATCATTATTTTTTTATTTATTACTGGCCTTAAATTGCCCCATGCAATTGTTTTTGTAATGTGCCGCAGGCCTGAAATGCAGGGATGGATTTATTACCAAATGAAATTAAGTTGGCCAGACAAAACATGACATATTTGGGTTTCGACTACAAACTGCCTGCAGTAAAAATCAAAGTAAATGTAAGAAAGACCGCAGGGTTTTTTTTGTTTGTTTTCAATCAAATTCTATTACAAGCCACTGCAATAAAAATAAATTCACAGTATTTTTTATTTATCATTGCCCTCATTCCACATTAGCAATGTACCTACGTGATAACTGTAGTACTTTAGGTGGGAAACATTTAATGTCATTAGTCACAACACTAATCAATCTTCCCTTTAAAAGCCAACTCTACGAAAAACAGAAAGAGCTCCATGCAGCCGTAACATTCAGTCTGATGATGAGCTTGCCGTATTCATTCAGCATCAGGAAGTCATGAATTATGATATCAGTGCCATATTGTAATCATCACTTTATATTGGACACAGTGGAGCTGAGATTCACCACTTGCACATCTGCTTAATCCAGTTCATAAATTTTTATGAACCCTTAATTTGGACACTCACTCAAATAATGACACTTTAGATACCCCAACTAAAATAACACGTCTTTTGAATTTGAGAGGAAATTTGGTATTCAAGGACATGTACATTGGTGAAGGGCATCGAACCAGGGATTTATGGAGCTGTGGGGCGACAGGGCTAACCAATGCACCATTGCACTTACAGTTCCAAAACAGTTAGATGAAAGGTCTCAGGGAGGGCGTGGACTATAAGCTGGAATTCACTGGTCGCAGACAAGGTGCTCCCTGTAGGTATGCCAGGTCATTGCAGGGTTCTTTGAACGCACCAGCTAACCTTCAT
Source organism: Parotocinclus cabessadecuia (assembly GCA_036873895.1). Classification (NCBI taxonomy): domain Eukaryota; kingdom Metazoa; phylum Chordata; class Actinopteri; order Siluriformes; family Loricariidae; genus Parotocinclus; species Parotocinclus cabessadecuia. The sequence continues at coordinate 44,005 of JAYJMA010000027.1, read as the reverse complement.
GTTGCAAGCCCAGTCTGGGATTCTAACCCAGACCCTCAGGGACTTAAAGCTATACAACCAGACAAACAAATAGGAGGATGATCAGAGACGATGACAGGATAGACACATCCAATCTGCTTCGTCTAGCAAATAACAAAAGCAAAAAAGCTATAACACTCACCTCTCTACATTTCTTTATCTCGCTGTCTTTTCAGCCTCTCTCACGTCATCGCCGTGACGTACGTGATTCGATGCCTTACGAGGCCCAGATGATGTCATACCCACCTGCCGGTTTCAATGGCCATGGCAACAAACTTTACTACCAACCAGAGGCCTTGAGAGCACAGGGACTGAACCATGCCCTACAGAGGTTGGCAGAGAACGATCAGCGGCAGGAACAGGAAGCAGCCTACCTGGCAGACATGCTGCGCCTGCTGAGTGAGGCACAGAAGAATGCCCAAGGGAGACCTGCTGAAGACGAGGAGGAGGAAGAAGACTTCCAGGGGCCGTACCCTCCAAATTATGACGAGACAGAGCAGACGGTGAGCATGGCGAAACCACAGGAACTACTGGACCCCCAGCTCACCGAGGCTCTGCTCAACCGCTACAGGCAGGAAAGGATGATTCCTACATGGCAAGACCAAGACCAGGAGTTGTTTAGGTGATGAAAAACAGCATTTAAATCTCTGAAAATGGTCTTGGTCTAAAGGGTGGGGTTAATATATTTTTAGAGCTTACAGCAGTGCTTCCAAAAGTGGGGGGGGGTGTTTCTGAACCATCGTATCTGTGCCTCTCAGAGTAGGTGGACTCAAATATTCTTGAGTCTTGGGGAGAGGAGGGGGTTCACCCCAGAAAATTGTTTGGCTCTAATTCAAACACAGCTATTTTTTGGCAATCTGGCTGTTAAAATCCTTTAAGATCTGACTGCTTTTCAGAGTCACTGGAGTGTGGACTGGACAGAGCACATCACAGGGTTGGGTAGGGCAACCAGCCTCCCAAACAGCTTTCCTCAGCCTCCCCTTCCTTAGACACAATCAACTGTTTCTGCATCTGATGACTTGCAAGGCACCATTGGGACTCAAACCTGGTTTTCTTTGGTCATGGGCTAACTTATTAGACATGTGGGTCATTTTTTTAACATTGACTTTTCTTGGTCGGGGATGCAAGGTTCCATTCTCTACCCCCTAAGAACATAAATGGGACGCCAGTCCGTCGCACTGTTGTTGTGCCTCTGAATGATCTTTTAAATGTCCCTTACTTCTCAGACACAGTCAGTCATGTCATGCCTGACCTGGTTGAGAAGATTCGAACCCTGGCTCACCTTGATGGTGGGCTGAAGTATTACATCACTGATACAATTTGTTTTCAATTCTTACATGCATTTCTACTTCAGGTACTTGGTGGAGAGGATCATGTCAGCCCTAGCATCTGAGAACCAGTCCAATCGTAGAGGCAAATGGGAAGTGGCTCCGGCGGCCAGCATCGGACGGGACAGATCGACATCCCCGAGGCGATCGAGGCGCTCTCTAGATTCCGTCCCTGCAGCCCCTCCTGACGCCGAGGCCTCCCTGTTACGGGTGAAGAGGGTTGGTGATGAAGACCGTGACGATTTTACCAATAAGAGCAACAGATCACCTCCTGTTGGGTTGCAGAGGATGAAGCGAATTGACACAGATCTGCCACCTCCTGCTAAACACAGCCGCAAACGCCGCTCGGTGACCTATGACCCCGAGCTTCTCGCTCAGCACATCATTCAGTACCTGAGCAAGTGAGGGAGAAGCAAAGGAAGCCAGAAAGATGGCAGAAGTTCACATGCTGACAGATATACGAGATAACTCGCGGGCAAATGCTTTTGTTTGGCAAACCACTCTGCTTCAGCGCTATTGAATCGTAAACACTGTCACCTCTCCATGCTCCATGGTGCTGCATAAACGCAGAGAGGGAGTGTAATGAACTGTTCTCATACTCCATAGCTGAAAACTTGAAGGCATTGTATTTAACATTTTTAACCTAACCTCCGGCTACCACATTCGATTATAACAGATAACTCATATAAAGATTTCCCATTAATGAGAAAAGAGCAGAAAGCCTGTTTCCTTGACACCCAAAATAATGATAATAAACAGTATTTATTACACTTAACACTTTATTACAAAACATAACATGACTATAATTTCTATAACACAATAAAACTTAATAGCTCTAATCTGTCATTTAATATAATAGACTTTAATCATATTTAAATTACATCCTTATCCAGAGCGACTTACAACTGATGTCTAACAGTCCAAGCAATTGTGGGTTAAGGGCCTTTCTCAAGCACCCAAGAGTGGCAGCTTACCATAGATGGAATTTGAACCCTGGACCATCTGGTTCAGTACCATTCCAATACCATATACACTAGGCTTCCACAATAGCAGTTTTTTTTAGTTCTATTATGTCATTCTTCACATTAAATATATATTTTGCTAAATGTAATAACCAGTTATAAAAGTGACTAAAACTGGCATGTAATTTTTGACAAAGGAATAAAACTAATACTAAATTACTGTAGCTGCCAGAAGAGACACTGGTAATCACAAGAAGTTTTGTGTTTCTGATGTACAGTACTGGCATCTAATGAAGAAAATCACCCTGCAAGTTATAACATTATTAATATTAATTATTATTAATATTAATGCTTTATTAATAAACCATATACAAAGTACATTAAACTAAAACTAGATCAAACTAACAGTAGCAGTAACTAACAAAAACACTGGATTTTTGACCATAAAAACAAAAACGAACCAAAGGTAGCTATAAACACTAACACTACGATAATTAAAGACATGAGAACACTTTTTCTCGTTTAAATCAGTTAACTACTTAGTTTAGTTTAGTCAAAAGTAATTCAGTTCACTGCAGTTTCCATGTTGTTTGAAAAAATGTCCAACTCTAAAAGTAATTCTACATATTTAAGCATGTTTACGCACCCATCCAAGTAAATCTATCTGGGTTATATTCTTTTCTCAACACAGGGAAATAGATTTTAATATAACATCAAATCAAAGTCTGTGGTCGCTTTATACACACTACACTACAGACATGGATCCTTCCTTAATCTGAACGTCCATCATCTCAAGTCACCTCTCTCATCTCATTGGATGGACTTGACCTCTGGACAGCAGGCCTATTTCCATGTTAAAATAATTGCAATCTGCAGAAAGATTGGAATTAGATAACCTTTTTAACGACAATCCCAAAAAAATAGGTTGTATCCTAAATCCAAACCACACTACAATAGGTTTATGAGTAAACATTTTCAGGGGCCCTAATTAATGTCTGTGAGTTGCATTTCTTGTGTCTCGACTGCAATTCTATATAGAAAGTGCTGAAAAAAAAAGAGTTTGCCACAAGAGAGCCTCTAGCCTTTAGCAAACACTAATGCTAGCAGCGATCTTCTGTGATTAAATTTGCAACTGTATGTGCGCTTCAGTTTTTTGTTAAAATACTGTAATTGTAAGAAATGTCCAATCTATTTTCAACCAGGTCCAAATATACTTATCCTTTAATGCTAATAGGGCATTATAGCAGCCACCGATAGGATCCGATACAAATCGCTGTGGCTAAGCGCTAGTACCTGCTAGCTTCTGCTCCTCACTGAGACAGCTGAGCTCGTTTAGATTAAAGATTCATTAATTAATTACTAAAACAGGTAGAATGTTTTCCTCAAATCGTTATTGATCATACTATAAATCTTTGGCACGATCAGGCATTCTTTCATATGAAAATGTTTCAGTGGTTAAGCTCGTTCCTTGGTTTTTTACAGTCAATGCCATATATTCCATTAATATGTCACTCGTTTAATATTTGAAATTAATCTCAATTTATCTGTCAGCAGTTTTAGTGAGCCGCGACAATGGTGGTAAGGTCAACACGATTGAATTGTTTGTTCACGTTACGTATTAAATAAACGGTGGAGATTTGACTGGCATACTTTTCTGTTCTCACTCTGCTCTCCTGTTCAGACGACTTTAAGCCTGAGCATATAACTGAAAGCTACGCTGTTCATCCCAGCTTCTAAAGAGTCGCTGTTTTGCTTCTCCTGCTTCACCAGTGGCTTTTGGATGTTATGCTGTCTGTGTTTTCCAAATCACCTTACCATAATCCCCATCTCTAATTATGCTACAAGTAAGTGTGTGTGTGTGTCTGTGTGTGTGTGTCTGTGTGTGTGTGTGTGTGCAGGAACCTGCGTTTCTGGTGATGTTCTAGCTTTTTGTTTCCATATCTTGTGAAATCTTAATCTTATTAAAAAATGCAAACCAGTGCACAGCCGGTCTAACTGTAAACATACAACAAAATCTGAATAAATTGGATGTGAATGACCTTGTGGCTTGTTTGTAATTTATTTTGAGGTGTAAATTATTTTAAACTGTAATACTTGGACATGCAATGCTTCCTTTTATTACTCTGTGTTGGACATTTATTAGGAAAAAAAAATAAAATATCTTACCAAATTGCCAAAGGCTGAATTTATCATCTGTTTATCATTCCCATGATGGACTAGCACATTAAATTGCTGTGCCAATAGGACAAGAGATAAGTGCATTTTTAAGGAAATAAAAACCAAGAAAACAGGAATAAAATGCTAAGATTTTAAAGCTACAGCTGAAAATAGACATTACCCTGAAGGGACAAACATCAAGGTCAAAGCAGCCTTTGTTAGTAATGCCTTACATGGCATTTCATAGCAATATGTGAAGTGCTCTAAAAAGGCCACAGATACTGTAAATAGAAACGATACACTATCTGGGTTTCATGGTGACAGCTTGGTAAAAGTGACAGATTGTCCATTTGCAACCTTGTGTGTGAAGGCATTGAAATTTTCTATATTTCTGAGTAAAACATCCGATTTAAACGGGTCCTCAAAAGAGATAAAGAGAATCCAATTAAACAAATATAAACAAAAATATTTTACTCAGTTATTTATTAATTGAGGACGATCCAATTACAATAAATGGGATGACAATGGGTGTGAGTGGGCATGTTGTTGTATTTAATGAGCAGGGATCTGATCTTTAGAATACGTTTGTGAAAGAGCGTCATGACCAACAAAGGAGATCCCTGACAATCAGAAAAAAAAACTGGAAAAGGTTAGAAAACCTCTGAGGGTATTCCAACAAACCACAGTCAGACAGATGCTTGATGCAGATGCTGTGCATGAGCTGAGGAAGTCCGACGGCAATGTTACCCTCCCTAGGAGTGTTCAAAAAACAAAGATCACTCCAGAACCAAGGCATGTCATAGTCCTTCAGGTCCTAAAGAAATCAAGGGTAACTTACAAGCAACTAAAAGTCTCTCTCACATTGGCTTATTTTAATGAATGGTCCGGTAGGTTTTGCACACTACAATATGATTTAGAAATCAAATTAGGAAAATCTATTTGAATATCTGAATATCGTTTGATGAAGAATTGATTATAGTTGCAAGTAGTTCATTCATTTTCCTTGAGTAACTAAGTGGTTACCTTATTTTGTTAGTCTTATTCTGGTCATGGGCAAAGGGGTGGGTTTTCAGAGCCTATCCCAGAATTGCGCATATGCGCATATAACCTAGATCCAGTAAAACTATTTGCTCCTCTCAGACTATCTATATGAAGCCAAGCACAGTTCAGACTCAAACACTTCTGTTTTGGGGGGGGCAGGTAGGCAGAGACCAAAAAGATCAGTAAAGTATGATTTTATGAATGGAAATGAATATAGTGCTGATGGGTATACTTATACCCATATTCATGCTGCTATACACAATCAAATCGGTTTAATAAGGAGCATTTAGGCATTGTTTTGCCATGAATAACAATGATTCATAGCTCATGACTTACACCTGATACCAAGGCGGTAATAAAGGTTTCATATATTTGCTTTTTACACTCATATGGAGTAACTGGTAACACTGGCAGTAAATGCTGCTGCTCACATGCTCTTGATTTCAGTTCAGTGTGCATATGTAGATAATTGCTTCAGATCCTGGGCTCATTCAGCACACAGCAGAAACATGTATTTAGACCTAACCTGAAGCACTGCACTGACTACATTATTGTACACACTCAATGATCTCGCTTTCTTGGAAGACCCACTGATTATGGAAACTGTAATTGCCTTGCGTCTCTGTGCCTCCTCTCGGAGCATCCGTGGTGGTGAGGGGGTCGGGTACGGCTGTTGCCCGGAGACTGTTTCTATGCGCAGGTTTTAAGTAAGAGGCAGGGAGATGATGTCATGCCGTAGGGGAGGAGGATATGGGCTCTTTTCACATCGGCCGTTTTTTTTCAGGGGTGGAAGACAAAGATCGCCCACAGATGAAAGGAGCCTAATGGGTGAAGAGAAAGGAAGTGGAGCGGGAGGGGGGAGGGGTGTGTTGAAAGAGTAATTAAATAGAAAATAGAGAGACATTGGCAGAAAGAGAGAAAATATATATCCAAAATTTGACAAAACAAACAAGTAAACATATAACGCACAAGCAATCAATGTCAAACAATTGTCATGGAGTAAAATCTGACTAACGTGTTTATGTGCATTTGTGTATTACAGTAATCCAGTCAGTGTATTATTTAGTTATATGTATTATTTATTCTATGTTTAATGCAGTTAATAATTTTATTTTGATAGCTTCTTTTGTGTAAAAGCAGTTATTTGTTATTGTGATCAAACAATAATTTTTCATTGCATCAAAACAATTATTCTTTTTAATTGTCCCCTGATCTGTTTGAGCACTACAGTCCCAGCCCCTGTAATCCATATCTCTGAGACCCACATGCAGTAAAAAACAGAACTTGAACGCAACTCTCTATCGCTGAGCCACTCCAGTTCGTATCCCACCTCTAGTGAGGTGTAGTTTGTATTATGTCCAAGTGTCTATGGTGCTGGCCTGGTGAAGAATCTCATCACTGGCTTTTAGCCCCAGTTGTTTTTGTGTCAGTGTTGCTCCCCATCAGGTTCCATCCCAGGCCAGGGTTGAGTTCTAGTTCTGTCTGTTTGTACTGGAGTCTCTACCAAAGGACTTCCATATCTCACAGTTGCTCGAGACATGGTGCTACACAAAGAGACCAGGGCACCCCTTCGTTCCAGTACCCTACGCCTAAAAAAAAAAGAAAACAAAAAATCCCAAAAAGCTGGCATACTACATGAATTTTGAGAAAATCAAAAATTATATACTTTTTAAAATGATTTTTAAGGTGTCGCATATAATCATGTTAAGTTATGTTTTAATACATAACAATAGTTTTATTTTTTTATGTTTGTAATATACCGCTCACACAAATGATATATAATATTTCAATAACATGTTTGGAATATTTTAATGACAGGTGTAGGTCCCATTTTTTAAAATTTATGGTTGGTAAGAATGATATGATTATATATTATTTGCTTGACCTTTACTGCATGTGATTGCAACATTAATTATACAGTTAAAAACATATGTGATCTGAATATGTAAACAGCCGTACCTGTATCAGCTCTTATCACCTGGCTATGCTTCCAGTAACAGCCCAGTCACTGACAAACATAGAACAAATCTTCATTGAACGCAACATAAGATAGTTCTGTGTTTCCAACGTAAAATACATATATAAATAGATATTTGTGTTTCGTTTGAACAATAAATTTGACTCTTGTGATTTCTCATACTGAGAAAATAATGAGCGTTGGAACATACTCAGCACTGCAGTGACACTGATGTGGTGGTGAAGGTGTGTTAGTGTGTGTCCGGTATAAGTAGATCAGACTCAACAGTGCTGCTGGAGTTTAAAAACATCTTAGTGTTACTGCTGGACTGAACACAGTACACCTACCAAAAAAATCCACCCACCAGCATCTAGTAGGCAACATCCCATGAGCACTGGTGAAGGATTAGAGGATGACGAACACAAGCAGTAATCAGATGTTTGTGCAGTAAGCGAACACGGAGTTTAACAACCAACAACACAGCATCAAAATACTGCATTGTCACTGCAGTGCTAAAAAATATCCACCATCCAAGTAGTACCTGATCAGTACTGGTACCAGGCTGATCATTGGAGAACAGAGTAAATGGGACGAATAATGTATGTAGAGAAACAGATGGACAACAGTCTGTCATTCTAGAACAACAAAGCGCTTCTATGTAATATTCTATATGAATAATAATGGTGCAGTAATAAAGCAGACATAATAAAGGGATCAGTAATTGCATGTTACTTGAATAAAGAACAAAAAAGGTGTTTACCCTCACCCTCCTTGGCATCATCCGGGAGCAGAGCGTCCTGCCGGTTTCCCAGGACGAAGGCGAGCGTGGAAAGGATTCCAGCATCCAGAACTCCCAACATGGCCAATATGTATGCCCAGTGTACCGAGCAGTTCCCCAATGAGAAACTCGACACGCCTTCACCACACAGCGCTCGCATCTCTGAACATGCCCACGAATCTGGAAAGAACACGCAGGCCAGAGCCAGACAGAAACCTGCACCGAGAGACAAAACACGGCTTAATGAGACATTTAATAAAGGTAAATTAAAAGAAAGAGAAACGTGCTCTGACATTTATTTACTTAAGCAAGTTCATAAGTACAGCTAAGGCTTTAGAACCTGGGCGCTGGGGGGGGGGCACTTAGCACTTAGCTCTCTTACCTGCAGTGAGCTGCAGCCATGCGCAGATCTTGTACACGGTGGCAGCGTTACAGAAGCGGAACAGGCACAAGCAGCCCACGCTGACCCACACCATAGTAAGGGAGATGCACACTAGCACAGCTGGGGACTGGAAGGCCGGTATTGGGGTCAGGGTGCTCAGTGAACCTCTGCACTCCGGCACAGGCCAGTCTGATTCCACACACACTTCGAACAGCCCCAGAGTGCCGGATTGAGGTGGCATCCCCAAACCCAGGCTGCTGCCATGATAGCGCAGCTCACGTGTGCCCACCCAGGACGGCTGGATGAGGATGACCACCTCGATGACAGCGAAGCACAGTGTGCACACAGCCCATAGGACGCCGATGGCCCGTGCACTCCGGATGAACTCCGTATGGTACAAACGGGCCACTTCTGACGAATGAGGTTGCATGACTGCGTTAAAAAAATGGGAATTAACTGTATTTTCCACAGGGGTTATTTGTTGTACAGGTACATAATGTAATGCCTATACAATCAATGTCCATTCTCTTTAATGGCCAAGGTCTTAATTACGCTGCTTACAAAAAAAGAGGGAGAATTTCAAAATGATTATAAAGAAGCATTTGATTTTATTTCATTAAACAAGATCATCAGCAAATGCAAAGTCAAATAAAATGAGCCCAAGAGTGCCAAAATGCACTGACAGTGATGGTGCATGGAAAGGATCAGCTTGTTAAGCATTTCTAGTGGGATCCACTTCACACTCTCTTCATGTGTATATTACAAAAAAAAATCTTAGTAATTATATATAATTTTATATGTATAATGGGAAAACAGTAGTGAACAGATTCCTATGTGAATTGCTTAATTATATGCTGGCTGCCATATTATTCGTTTGTTGCATTCAAAGAGTTAAGGAGCAGACGTCCATCATCCATTCAAAAGTTCACTTCTTCACTGGTTGAGCTCAGTAGCTCATGTTTGAACTAGAGACTTTTGTAACAAGGTTGATGTGTTTAGATACGGTTTTGTGTAAGTTACTCATGCTTGGGTTGATGATTTTCCTCTGCTTATCTGTGACAAACTGTAAATGTTGTTTGTTGGGGTACATGCTATCCTATTGTAAAAATGACTCTTTTTGTTTACCCAAGTTATAACAAAACACAGTGGAACACCGTCTAAAATGATTTCCTGTTTAAGATGTTATTAAAACCACTGAACAACCTGCATTTAACCATTAACATATAACTTTGTCATTGCTTAAAACCCACCTTTTTAAAACTGCGTTCAGTTTGTAATATGATAATTTGTTACCTTGTATTACTAATGTATACTTACTGTCGCTCATTTCTTTAATATCCTTTTTTGTTTATTTTGATTCAGTCATTTATATCTCTTTACTATGTTTTATCTTTATCTATCTTTCATCTTTATTATGTTTATCATGTTTTATTTTTATTAGTTCTTGTTGTTTTTTAACTTCAGTGTATGTAAAGCATTTTTGGGAGACTTGTAAAGTGCTATTTAAATAACGTATTATTATTATTATTATTATTATTATTATTATTATTATTATTATTATTATTATTATTATTATTATTATTTTATGCTCTCTAGAATGTTAACTTTGATTAAGGTTTTTATTTTGCTACATTGCAAGAAAGATTTTGTCAGACTCAGTTAGGGCGAAGCAAAGATGACGGAGGCAAATGCAACTTTCCAGGTGATCAGGAGGTTTTATTGAGTGACGTAATCCAGAAATCGTAGTCAGAAGGAAAAGAAGTCGAAAACCAGAGAGAAATAACCAAATCCAAAAGAGCTAGGCCGGAGCAGGGCGTGTATGGGTGTAATCCGTGGAGCAGAGCATGGGCGTGACAGATTTGAGTATAAGAGTATGTTCACTAACTTAATTTTATAACAACACAAATAATTTTGTACTCAAAATTTATCATTTTATGCAGAGCACATGTCCATCTATGGCAAACTTAGAAAATGCTAGCTATTTAGGATGTTAGCAAGATGGGCAGATTGATTGCTACCAAAAGCAAAAAATGATTCGTAAATAATTTGAAAACATGTTTAAAATGGTAATATCTGAGACGTTGTTTCATTTAATAAAAAAATCCTTTGCATCGTCAGTGACCTCAGTGTGCAGTGTTAAGATGTTGAGTGGGTGAGAGTACTGAATGTTTAGAGAAAATAAGTTCACAACCTAAATTAATTGTTTTGATGTTTAAATTTGTTGTTTGTTATTTAAAGAAAGATTGAAAGCTTGAGTAAATCGCGATAATGTGTTGATACAATGTGTGTCAAAAGCAATTTGTTTGTCATTAGAACTCAATAAAATTGACAAAAACCTATTATTGTGATTTATATGACAATATTGTACTTTTCACAGTAATATATATTTTTAAGTGTCTGGTAAAGTTCCTGTGCAACTTTTGTGATCCAATCAAGACAAAATAATTAATTTTATAGAATTAGTCACTTAAACAGAAGTCTATTTACATGTTATTATAGAAAAAAAATTCTAAAAAAAATTTGATTCAGTATAATTCATACATAGAAATCCCTAACCTTTCAGCAGTGTATATGATTCAGTTCTTCAGTATTTCTGTATTGAACAGTACTGTGTATTTTCAGTACAGAAGATGAAAACAGTAAAAACATATTTGGAATGTGAAGCATTTTAGCTTTGCTGTTTCTATAGTTAAGTAAAATATATGAAAGTTGTTTGACACTATGAAAGGAATAATTTTCTCAAATTATTTGAGTTTTAAAACAAGGGAGTAATTAAACACAATCGCTATTCATGAAGTTCTCTTTCTGAAGAGCTGCATGCATTTAGCATTGTGTGGCCTTTTGGGCCGACCCTCACTCACTCTCTTGACTTCTGGAAGGGAAAACCAGAGGCAGAAACAAGCCCATGAGGGCTTTTCATAGCTTGTGAAATGTTGCATTCTGGCTCCATAAGTCTCTCTCGCTCAGTGCCTGAAAGACTGTTTAAATTGTTTTGGTTTATTATTGCTCACCAAGGACCAAAGAGATCTTGTGAGGGGCCTGAGAGAGGGAATAGGGAGGGTGATGAGCAGGTCCTGGCTTCTTTGGCCAGACAGCTGTTCAGGCCTTGCCTGACTTTTCATATGGATATGTATGGTAATGGTAGGCAATAGAGTGGGCATGAAGAGCAGGCAGCGTTTGGGCCCTCGCTCTGTCGGCCGTGCCTGCAAAGACCTCACAAAAGGAGCAGTAAAAGGGGGCAGCACCAGTGAAGCTCCCACTTTTTGTGGTCCTGAATTAGTTTTGCGAAACAGTGAAAGTGATCTTTAGCAGTGCGATGGGGGAAGACTGCCCATGGGAGCTGGTGAGCTCATTAGCACAAACTGTGTAAGTGCCGACAGAAAATCAACTGGGGCAGATTCAACCATCACGCCCCTGAGCCTGTCACAACATTAACCCCCAACCCTTTTACTCAGAGAAGATACAGACTCATCTTATTGCTTTCTATTGAAGGTATTTTCTCTTTCTTTAACTGGTCATTTAATTTTACCCCAACAGGTTCTGTCATGGGTCTGTTTGTTTTGCCATAAGCCTGTCTTAGCTGCCACCTTGCCAGTAGACTCAAGTTGCTCACTACACTGGTTGGATACACAGAAACTGGAGTTCCTGCAAGAAAGAATGCCAAATTCATGAACTGTCAGTTTGTCCCAGTACCCACACAATCTTGTGAATACTGTGCTGAATGACCAGGTATTGTGGCAGATTTAGATCATACAGCATGTATTGTTTTTTTCCTGCCTCATAATGATTGAATGTTGGACATGTTTTATCAATGATATTTTGTGGTTTTACTGGTTCACAAACTTGTAGTGAGTTGTACGTGTGTAGCATAGGCCATTTAACCACATGTTTAGATTTAGCAGGGTTTCTGTATACACTGAGCATAATGGTTGCCTGTCTACCCAAAGTGTAAATAGACTAGAAAAGTTAATTTTTATCTTCATGTTAATGGACCAGTTGTTATATATTTCCAACGAAAATTTCTCAATAAAATCAAGCCTGAAGTAGTCCATATTTATTTTATTCCAACATTAGACTCTTTAACAGAAATTCTTAAAAAGAATGAACATGTCATAAGGTCAGTTGTACGCTGTAACACTGATACTGATTTCTAAATGGAAATTATCAACCTTTTTAACTTGACTTAATGTTCAGGAAAGCATGGCATTATGTGATTTGTTATAGTCTTTTAACAGAAAAGAAATGAGAACCATAAAAAAGACACGTTTTATCACCTTTAAGTTAATCCAATTTCCAAATTTCCCTAAAAGGGAATTACGAGATATGGACGGTAGGGGGTGAATCCATAATCAACAATTGCCCTCCGTTTTCTAAATAGAAAGAAAAGAAAAAAATTGTCAAACAGCTAAGCAGGCCTATTCTCTGAGGTAGTCCCTTCCTTCACAGGCTACTATAGAAATTAGCCCTTGCCTTCTCTGTGCTCTCACACTTGGCTACACACACTTGCATGGACACAAGGAAGAAGAGAAAAAATCTCTTCTTTCTGTCAGCATTCCTAGCCAACAATGGCTAGATTAGGCAACGAGAGGGCCCCCTTCAGAGGGCTTGGGTTGGGGGGGTGTTTGGTGTATTGAGTGGACCAATAGTCTCGGCAGGAACAGCTGGTGGGGGTTAATGGTGACTGAACCCCACGGTCGGGACCCTTTTGCTATTGTGTGGGCCACTCATGGGAAGGAGACCAGTGACAGGGTTCTGGGGCATGGGGGACCTTCTGTGGAGCATTGGGGGGGGGGGGGGGTGTTTCACAGAATGGTCGGTGGGTGTTGCGTATATGGGTTGTTACTACAGGGTTACAAAAAAACAAATGAGGTA
>JAYJMA010000026.1:4112942-4131260 GCA_036873895.1 Parotocinclus cabessadecuia | reverse complement strand
GTTCCAAATTATTATGCACAGCAGAGTTTTTAACTTTTTTTATTTTTATAAAGAACAAAAAAAATGGTCATTTGTAAAATTATAAGCATTAGCATGTTATTACAAACTGAAATCAAACAGTTTTCAAGTCAAAACTTCTGATTTAATCTAGGTGATGTTACATTTGCACATAGGACCCCTTGTTCGAAAGGAGCTTCTGAACTCTCTTGACCATTTAATCTGTCAGGTTTTGGATGGTATCTGCTTCAGTTGTTTTGCATGAGGACAGAATAAGCTCCCAGAGCTGTTGCTTAGACGTGAACTGCCTCCCGCCATCATAGACTCCTTTTTATGATGCTCCAGAGGTTCTCAATGGGGTTGAGGTCAGGGGAGCATGGGGGCCACACCATAATTTTGTCCCCTTTTATGCTAACAGCAGCCAGAGATGCAAATGTGTTCTTTGCAGCATTATCATGCATGAAAATGATCTTGCTGCGGAATGCACGGTTCTTTTTGAACCATGGCAGGAAGTGCTGTTTGAGAAACTCAACATACATTATGCAGGTCATCTTTACCCCTTCAGGGATCCTAAAGGGGCCGACAATCTCTCTCCCCATGATTCCAACCCAAAACATTACTCCACCTCCTCCTTGTTGGCTCTGTAGCCTTGTTTGCATGGGGTGTCCATCAACCAGCCATCCTGCAAACCTCTGAAGGACCTTGCATCTTGTTGTTTGGGGGACGTTGGAGGCACCAGCAGCTTCCAAAACTTCCCTTATCAGCACGCACACATGTGTGCGCTCTGAATCATCTGCATACTTCTTGATTGTGCGATGATCACGATGAAGTGTCTTGGCAGTGTTGATTGTAGTCATGCCTTGACCTAAACACTCCACAATTTGCTGCTTCTCAGCAGCCGACATCCTTTTTCTTTCCCATTTTGACTGAAAATGTAGGCTGCTTAATAATGTGGGACAGCCTTCTTAAGTAGTCTTGCCTTTAATTGTACACACCTGCCAAACTAATTATCACAGGTGTCTGCAATTGCTTTCAGTGATATAAAGAGCCCTGACACACATCACCATCAATGAGTTTAACTGACAAACAAAACATTCTTACCTTATCCCTCCTTAAGTTTAGGTTTTTAGGAAGAACGTAATTACAGTGGAACCTCTGAATTTGAATGTTTCTTTATTCAGCCAGTGTGGACATGGGTGGTGGGATTGGGATTTTTGCCCTCAAATTTGAGCAATATTACTGTGATTTTTTTTTAATTAGCATCGTCCCAAATGTGAACATTTTATAAGTAAAATAACTCTTAATAAGAGGGAGAAACAGAGGGCAAAGGAACATTAAGAGGAAACTCTGTGTTTTTACTCAGTCTCATGTCAAATATGAAAAGGCTGCCAGCAGAGAAGCAAACTGAAAATAAAGGAGCTGCTTTATTAGGCATAGACGTGACAATCAGTTTTGGTCATTGGCGAAAGTTTGCATAAACCAGGCAAATCAATTCAAAAAACAGCATTTTCTCCATCCGAAAAGGGCAGATACTGTGATGAATTGATGTCATCCAAATAAATCGCATTAAAAACGCATTGGTTGTGTAAGCTGACCAACTTTATTTTTTTAGTGTGAAGTTTTTCTTGCAAAATGAGGCATTGTATCATATGTATAATGTGACTGTGGTGGTCTAGTGGTTAATGTACTGGACTATGGACCAGAAGGTCCAGGGTTCAAATCCCAACTCTTAACAAACAAACGATTGGCTTGTAAGACTGTATTAATTATAAGTGGCTCTGGATAAGGGCGTCTGCTAAATGACATAAATAAGAATGCTTGTTTTTAACGAGTTCATACAGAAATACTCAGCGGAGCTCTATTAAACAAATATAATAAATATATCCAATCAGCATTTACCATTATTAGTTTGTAATCCTGACTTTATCTTCGATTCACTTACAGTCTAACCAAGTTTTCCAAAAAAGAAAAGGACAGCGCCGCTCCGGAGCCCAAACATGGGAAGAAACTGCTTGTGAAGGATGAGAAGAGTGACTCTGACTGAGGATGTGAGAGAGAGAGAGAATCCTTTTTGTTATTTTAGTTACGAGGTTAACATGTATTAAGGGTTAGTTTAGCTTTGTATTTAGAGTTCTGTAAGTCGAAATCCTCACATACTCACCTCATCTTGTTCTGTTCTGCATATATCACTTTAAATAGAAATCTACAAACGTAATCGGACTGCACTATCAGGGTTTTGAGATTCAGTTCTAGGGCTGTCAGGCCTTTTGAATATTTAATCATGATTAATTACATTTTTGCTCACCCTCGTTTGACCCTGAAGTGCAAACTTCATCAGAACAAATTTGTTATTTTAAAAAGCCAGTCATTTTGTCGTCATCTAGAATGAGCAAAGCCTGTAAAGACGTCAAAGATCATTTACATTCTAACCGGTTACAGTAGTGCCCTATGCAGTACGTACAATCTAGATAATAGTGATTAATGGACCATTTTTGGACACAACCCGAATCAGGATTACAACGTTAAAACATACAGTTTTACAGATTAAACGGTTGCTGCCTGGGTCTGACGCTGAACTGTAGGGTTGATTCGTATGTAACGGTCTTCCATACAGCGTCAGACCACAGAGGGGCATCTGTCTGAGATTGCTGTCGGGTTTGATGTGAGTGTGTGATGGTTTAACCGTAGGGTCAGTGCTGGTCACTCGCCTCAGTCTCTCGGTCTGGTGCTATCAGTGATCAGAATTACACGCTGCAATCCGTTCTTTTTCCTCTCAGTTGAATGTTTGTTTTGTAAGTGATGATTACAATCGCTGAATGTTGCCTTAGAGCGATATGGCCTCTGACTGTCAGAGAGCAAAAATCATGCAACAAAGTGTGCACAACTTTAAAGATTCCCCTGATCTGCAGCACAAGACAGATCCTGTACCCAAGACGCTGAGACTAGGGCATTCAGTCCTCAGTAAGCCAATGGACCAGTAGTCTCATATTGACGGGGGGCGAAATACGAACCAGAGGTAGAGTGGAGTTTGTATCCCCGGAGGGCGAGGCTGGTTCTGTCCCGTGTAGCAGATCAGGGGTGACTCCCACGTTAAATCTGTCCCGAGTCCCCCTATATGCTTCTTTATGACCATAGAAAACAGAAATCAGGAGCAGGGGGGGCGTTTGCTTTACCAACATGCATTAATTTGCATATTTTGGGGTTTAACCCAGCTCTTCCTTGATAGGCTCACGATGAGTCCAGAGCCTTCCCTTGAATTCATTGGGTGTAGGAAATCGTGCCTGAATGTGTTGTAGTACCCCCTCAGGCCTCCCCACACGGCCAGGTGCATCTCAGTACTGTTGATGTTAGTGATTATATGTACTAACTCATCGTCTCAAATGATGCAACGACCTGTACAAACTGTACAACAATCCCCGAGCAGCGTCTGAAACTGCTGCAGTCCAAGGGATCCTACTTCTCAGAACCGATCTATGCATTGACAAATGTAGATTTGTAAAATCAATTTGGCTCGCTGACCTCTGATTTTAACGCAGCACCAATAACACACACGCTGCCGGTTACAATAATGCGGTTGTGCAACTTAATCGTGCTTCTACATCGCCGTTACCAAACATAAGCATCCCAGTGGAGCTGTTCTTTACTCTCGAGCCGTTTCTCCCTGTGCATGTTAGAAAATCTCTCAGGGCCCCTGATTATCTTGATCCTTTTGTTTTTCTTCCTTTCATGTTTTTCTCACGGTTTTTATTTGTAATCATCGATCACTGTTGTTTTTTGTATTTTGTATTTCTTACTTATACATGTTTTATATGCCATCCTTTTTATACACATTTATACATGTTTAGTGTTTAGCTGGATCTTTTTTCTATAAAAAAAATAAATAAAATAAAATCGTTCTTATTTTGAGACTTATTTTGACTTTTTTCAAGAATCCTTCGTCATGTCTGAGATACTTTGCGTTGGTGACTTAAACATTTTCCAGTCTCTGTGCTCTGCAGATCTTTACAGGTCATAAGACGCATTATGCTAAATACATTTTATTATTTACAGTGAAAATGCTGGCGTGGCATCCTAAGTTATTTTGGGACCTTATAATACGTTTATAAGTAGCGAGTAATGACAGGAGGCTCAGGGCAGGGTTGAGAACTCCTCATTCATAGTGCTGTGCAAAAGTCTTAGGCCACCATTCCATTTGTTATTTCAGCTGTGATGTGATAAAATACCAAACTGTTTAAAAAGTGGTGTATAGGCTTGCTACCGCTCCAAACACCCATTTCCTCATCAACCTTTTTCAGAGTGAAGAGCAGTCAATTTGTCATCTCAGTGAAGTTACCAGATGCTGCTGCTACTTAAATGTAAGGAGAACTCCCAATAAATCCTTACCCCTATAGATTATATAACTTTTTTGTGCATAATGCTTATAAATTGACTGTATTATCTGGTGATATTCCGTTAAAGAGGCTGAGAAAATGATCATTATATGGTCGTTACACCATTGCTAAAACAATGTAATTGTTTACGGTACGGTACTTTTACATAGTACCGTACATGGAGTTGTTTACGAACAATGTGCAAATAATACCCCATTGCGTTTGAAACCACAAACCTCTTCAGCCTTCTCGAAAGAAAGCCAGATAGCACGGTGATTACAAATGATACTGAATCAAACTACCATAACATAGACATTTGAAAGATCATTGACGGAGTGGTACTTTAAACGGCCAGCGATCTGGTTCCCAACAGGATGACTTTCCCTGTAGTTCCCCTAAAGTGCCTATCCCTGTAGTCCAGGCAAGCAAGACCCTGTCAGTTTCATCTCAAAGCGATGTAGGGGTCGCTGTTGCAGCACTGGGGTAAGATCTCTCGACTAACATTACCTTCATCAGACACAGTCATTTCTGCCAGCGACACCTATTTCAGCTTGAAGGACCTTTTGTAACTCTTAATTTTTTTCAGTTTTTCAGCCTAATACGGATATCCCCTTTTTCCCCTATCCCATGTGCCGAACCGCCAACAAGGGCCAGAGCCCAGCGAATACTTGGTATAACTCTCAGCTGTCAGCCACACCTTGTGCACAGCAGGTGGCGGACTTGTACAGAGACTTGTAAGCCAACATTAACCATCCATCATCTTCTGCATAATCCACACGGCTGGACCCATCTGGCAACTCTGGGCGCAAGGGCAGGAACAACCCTAGATGGGGTGCCAATCCATCATAGGGCACACGCACTCAGTCACACACTAAGGGTCACGCTTAGAGACAGCAATTAACCTAACACTGTTGGAAGAAACCGGAGTACCTGGAGTTAACCCACGCAGACACGGGGAGGACCCAGGCCACTCCACCTTGGGACTGAACCTGGTACCTTCTAGCTGTGACCCACCGAGCCACTTTGCTGCCCAACATTAAACGTAATTGTGTTAATATTGTGTACATACAGTTACAAGTCAACAATGGAAGTGTAATATATTATTGAATTTAATCAGTCGTAGTGCTGCGAGTAATTTCAGCATATTTGTAACTTCATCCTTCGTTCCGCTTCGTATCGTAGAGCTTTTTAACTCCAGCTGTTGAAGAACTGTTTAAAGAGAAGGGTTTCACGGCCTAGAGACAAAATCTCCACCTAAACAGGCAGGAAACGATACTGAAACACAAGGTCCATCTCCAGTCTGTAATCCAACATGAATGTCGGCTTTTTACAGCAACACAAACGTACCGGGTAGAGCAAGAAGAACTGACATTTCACTCATATCTAAAGGTTAACTGCGTCCTTACCCTGGTCCTTATGCTGCAGTAACCCATTTGTCTTATAAACTCATGCGACATCTCCAGCGCCGCCGCCTTTTCCTCATCACTGGCTCCACTACCTGTCAAATATCAACACCTAATGACGGTTCAATCTGTTATCGAACCACATCTCTCTGTAGCAGGTTTGAACAGTCAGACCTTTCCAGATGAAGATTTTGTTGTTGGAGCCATTGTCGAGGATGAAGCAGTCGTCCCTCTGAAGCAGTTTCTGATCAAACGGAGCTTTATCACCCACTCGAGTTACACAAATGTAGCCCAGAGCATCAGATACCTGAGAGAGATAACTACTTTATTCACTGATGCTCGGCTGATTCTTCCTTTTCTAGGGCAGCGGAGGTCGTTTGATAAGACTCTACAACACTAAACAGCAGATTATGAGTTCTGGTCCTGGTTCTGCCTGTTAACTTCTCAGCTCAAATGGATAAAACTTTGGATGAAACAACCTTGTAGTGGTGGCTCCGTTCAAGTTCTTCACTAGTGGTATTGCTAAGGTGTCACAACTGAGACAGCCTTTGTCTTAAGTTTCATCATGATGAGGTGAGTAGAATGTTTATATTTATACTCTTTTTGGGTTTGACCTTTTACTGCAGAGCCATTGATGTTAAGGATCTGGACTGATCCAGTTCCACACCAGTTTAGTTTTGGCCGGGATCTCTGTACAGTCAAATCCGGTTAATTGGACCACCAGTTAATGTGACCAGTCGCTTATTCGTACCGAATCCTAAAGTACCGAAACAAATCCTATTATATACATGTAATGTTATTCGCTTATTTGGACCAAAATTCCGTTTAATCAGATCAAAGAACGTGAGAGCAAATAAGAAAAAGAAGGCACAAGTTTCCACTTAGAGCGGATACAAAGCGGGTCAGCGAGATATGGGAGGATTTTTGGCATCCCCGGGAGAATTTGTGCTTTTATCAAAGGTCAGGAAGTCCAACCAGCAAAAGGTACTATGTTTACTGTCAGTGCTAGCATTATTTTCCTTTCCAAATATATCCAGGGTGGTTTCTGGGATTTGCCATTTTTCACAGATGGAAGCTTAGACAAAGTCATGCTAAATGCTATAAATGTAAATGTGATGAGTCTGTGTTATTATGCTTTGCTTTACTCATTAATGAACTTATTCTCTGTGGTTAAAATGACAGATAAGTGTACTTGGATGAGTGGACATGGGAGAAGGTAAGAAGTTTGTGTTTGTTGTTGGGGTTTTTAATGTCATGTTTTACACCAAGGTAACATTAATGGCTCTGACTGTGAATGTTAATGGCAGGTGATTAGATTCTTTTTTTCATGACTTCACAATATTGTTCATGTTTTGTCCTTAACCTTTTGGGTTTGGTGGAGGAGAAGAGGTGGAAAATAAGTGACCAAAGTAAATCGGATGAGTGGACAAGGGACAAGATGATGTGGGGAAAAAAACAACAGACATCATAAAAAGAGGACAAAGATGGTAGGAGGTCAAGTGGTCATGGATTAAGGGAATAGGACAAGTCGACAAGGGAACAAGAGAAAAGTTGACATGAGAAGGAGACATGATGAGAAGGAGAGGATGAATGGACATGAGTAAAGTGGACGAGTGGTCATAGATGAAGGGAAGATGATGAGCGGACATGAGTAACGAGATTGGACACGATAAGAATAGGACAAGTGGTCATGGATTTAGCAAAAAGGACAAGTGGACTTAAATGGAAGTGGAAGTTGGGATTGAAGCACTGCATGAAATAGACAATTACACACCTTGTAGAGGGAGGCGGAGTTTGTCCTGTCCGCCTCACTGTCCTCCTCTGACGAGGCTTTAATTGCAGGAATTGGACCAAGCACCTGGTAATCATCAGGAATGGGAGGAGTTTTTGACGGTCAACGTGATTAACAACCGGTTTCTTTTGTGTGTGTGTGTGTGTGTGTACCTGGACCATCTCTAGAGGCTCCTCTCCCTGTGTGACATCACAGATGTGTGCTTTTCCGTTTCTCTCTGTGTCTCTGATTAAAGCGGCGATCTGACGAACCTTCTGCCTTTCAAACACACTCGACTGGCAGCCACTCCATGATATGATCATCTGTTAGCGTGCACGTACATATGTTGTAAAGACCTTCCAGCTCCCAAATGCAACGCCGTACACACTCGTGTCCACACCTGTCCCAGGTCGAGGATGAAGCAGTCTCCTGTGTTGAAGCTCCTCCAGGTCAGGTCCACCTCTGTCACCCGGATGTTCCTCTTCCCTTTAACATGGTACAGGTGCCTCACCTGCACAAGCTCCAACCCCACCTTCTTGAAACCGGACTCTACACCCCCTCTCTAACACACACATTGAACCAACTACGAACCAGCAATCACCCACAAAAGCCACTAAAAGATCCGGATAGTAAATATAACGTCAAAATACTACGACAATTGTGGTTGTTTTGGTGAGCTGGACCATTGTTAGTACAGCTGTATTATGGCGGTGCCTGGTCAGGTCGCCCTCTTGTGGACGAATAATGCATTGCTATTCAGATACAGGGTGATAGACGGTGTTTTCACGTCACGCGTCGGGAACATGGAGGTGTTACTGAATTTTGAGTGCTTTGTTTCTCTGTACCTTATAGCTGACTCCACTGGGGAAGAGCTGCATGAACTCGTCCGTCTCATTGCCCTGTTCCTGCCGATGCTGCACAGCGTCGCCTCCGAGGACCTGGTCCAGCTGAGTTGCTAACATGGCGCATGCACACTGTTCATCCCGTGAGGACTCCTCACCTGCAGGTCAGAAGGTAAGAGTGAAATTGTTACACTGAGAGTTGGAGGGTGCACTGGCTGACATGGGTTCACGTGCCAATGTTGCCTTCAGCCATTTTTTTGAAGGGAGAAGAGGATGGATGGCTGGCCTTCTTGCACTGGTACTCCAACTGCCACCTTTATTCAGTCTGACCACACACACACACACACACTCACTCACCTATCCACATGTGCAGGTCAGCTCCACCTCTGTACTTGTTCAGGATGATATAAGCATCTCCGGTATAAAACACACCCAGCTGTGTCCTGTCCAACTGCACGGCCTCCATCTTCTCCACCCTCCACCCGAACACGCCGTACCCAAACATGCATACACACATGGGAAACATCACCACACTACACACACACACACACACACACACACGCACGTACATACACACAGATGTTAACCTGGATGTAGAGACGTTCTTTATAATAAATACATTCCTGGAATTCAGTGGTCAGAGATAGAAACGCGCTCTGGACTAGATGGTCATCCACGACAGTGCTCAGCAGGGGTCGCTGTTGTAGCATTGGGTCCCTCAAGGGTTTACTTCGCCCTGAACAAAATATATTCTGGGATAGACTTAGTTATGTGATCAAACAAGAATAAATGGGAATTAAAAAAGTGACCGAGAAATGAGACACAAGAAGAAAAAATAGGGGGGGGGGACATTTGATAAAACAGGACTTACATGACAATTAAGAGAATTAAAGATGAGGGAAAACGGGAATAAAAAGTTGAACAAAAAAGGAAAAGTACGGGCAAATCAGACAGGTGCTCTTACAGTCTCAGTGTAAAAGAGCAAAAGTGTTGCTGAACTGTCTGTTCATTTATGTAGCTCATTTTGACTCTATAACCCAACTCCATTTAAAATCATACTTAATCACTAACAAATAGGAATGCTCAAATTATCCTCAGCAGTCTGAGGAACAAAGTACGTAGCTTTTTAAAGAATATTACTGTACACAGCATGTCCCTAAGAACGCAACATCTTCTGTATGAAATAGCGCGCAGCTACACAACCTCTGTAACCAAAATGCACAGCCACAGGCAGTGGAACGGTGATAGTGAAGAGCTCAGTCACATTTAGAGCAATGCCAGTACGGGAAACTTAGTTCGGAGTTTCATGGCTGTTTATTTTGTTACTGTGGTGTCATTTAATATGGAAGCTATTTTATGGTCTGAAAATCCTCCGCTGCTTTATTTCCAGCATGTAACTCTATGCCTCCTCTACACAGTGCGGACTGTGGAGCCAGAGAGGGGAAACAGTGGACGCAGCGAAGGGAGGAGAGGATGGAGAGATGGAGCGACGAAGAGGTCAAAGGTCACCGTCAGGCTCCATTTAACAGGGACAAAGGGACGGCAGAATGAGGTGAGACTGAACCATCTACCATAATGTACATGTAAACCGAAGTTCAATCAGCCTGCACCAATTATTTATCACGTCAGGTGATGCTCGGACACACACACACACACACACAGAGCGGGTCTCACAAGATTTTTCTCATTATGTCAGCTCTGATTGGTAACATACATTATGCACGATATATTAGAATATAATGTCTGTGATGGATTGGCATCCTGTGCCTGCCTTGCACTCTGTACTGCCGTCTAGGTTCTGGCTGTCTTTGGGTATAATCTAATATCTGTGTTGGCCTGGTGTCACCTGAACCTTGCACTTTTTTTTCAGATAGCTGCATGAGCCTGTGCAAGAATAAAGTGTGAAATGAAAAGAAAATGAACTCAGTGTAATGTAATGTAAGATTACAGTGGTTAGCAAAAAATAAATTCTGTAAAACTCATTACCATGTGATCAGTGTCCTAAAGCTATTAGTATGGGTGCCATGTGGTTACATTTTGTGTATTTGCTAATTCAGGGCTGAAAATGCGCATTAAACATAAATAAAATGTAACAGTAACGGGAGAAAAACGTAAAAAAATTAAGCTTTCTGAGATTGACCAGTACTCAGTTTGAATAGTTAAATATGTGCGTCGTTAAATTCAGCGTTGGGAAACTGTAGAAAATGAAGTTTAAATTCATTAATGTAATATACAGGATGAGTCAAAAGTCACAGGACATGTCACGTGCCGCGTCGTGGACTTTTGTTGAGGTTCCTTGGTCGGTGGCGGTTCTGCAGACGATCACTACGTTCCTTATCGTCCACAGTCCCGGTTTCTCTGAATTTGGCTATGAGGGACGTAACAGGATACGGCAGCTGCGTTCCCTGGACATCAGAATCATCAATTCCATCAGTTAGCTGTGACGAACAGCAAAAGCTTTGACTTTTGTGTTGTGAACCCCACGAGATATTGCAAATCTGATTGCAGCAATCGATTTCGGAGACAATTCTGATCTTCTTTCATATACCACCTTCCTATTGGAAAAAACTCGTCCTTCATCCAATATTGTGGCTTTATCTGATTACTTTATGGGATAATCAGATACATCATTTTCTGTGCAATCTGTTTTTAGGAGGGACTTTTTAACAATTTTCTGAAGACCTTCTACACCTGCATCATTGAAAGTATTCTCACTGGGACCATCACAGCCTGGTTTGGGAACAGCACTGCTGAACACATCACTCACGCAGAGCTCTGGTGGCTGTGATGGCCTAATGGTTAAGGTACTGGAAGATCCAGGGTTCAAATCTCACTTCTGCCACAGTTGGATCGTAAGATTGTATGTCGCTTTGGATAAGGGCGTCTGCTAAATGCTGTAAATGTACATTTTCCCTTTTGTTCTGACATAAAATGGTGTCCTGTGACTTTTGACTGACCCTGTATATCATGTGACGAAGTGTGTTAGTGTGTTTGTGAGAAAGAATCTGCTGTTATACAGAAATAAACAAAGCATAGACAGAACACGGTTTACATCCTCAGTGGTTCTGGATTAAGAAGACCTATTATTTTTTTTTATACAGCCCTACTAGTCCTTCACTGGGCCAAGCAGAAAATAGCAGATCATTTGGACAACAATAGTATCTACAGGAAATGACAGATCAGATCGAATAGCTGAACAATTACTATCCTTCTCACAAAATTGAGGGGATATTTAAATATGAGGTATCCCCGAATATTTGTGAGCAGTATATTTAAAATCCTGGTAAACAAATAGAAAAAAAATGAATGAACTACCTGGAGAAAATATTGATGAGACCCAAGATTAGTTAAGGTTCTAATATTAGCCATTAAGATATCAATATTAAACAACTATAATCACATTACAGCTCGGTTTGTATAGTTTCACATTTCAGGTGGTGGTATCAGTGGAAGCAGAGTGTGTTCCGATGTAATTAATGATCCAAGATCCGTTTATGATCGCTTAATAAAGTGCACAGAAACGTGTTATTTATATAGCCTTAGTCCTTAAACAGGTCTGTTGATCGCTCTTGTAACAGACATGACTTGAACATGAGACATGAGTTTTCCATTGTACTGTTTGTGATAAAATGCAAAAATAATAGAAAAGATCTCGTTCAGCACAAATAGACAGACAGAATTGCGTTATTATTATTGACTGAATTGTTGAATTCTTTGCTGAATTGCTATACAGTGCTTTAACCATTACAGACAAAAGTTTCTACATTTTAAGAAGTTAAGCGGCCTTAGATTATGATTTGTCTGTTAAACAGAAAATTGCAACCTGTTACATTAAGACTAATAATGTCACATACACAGGCTTAATAAACGACAGGGTGTGTGTGTGTGTGTGTGCGTGTGCGTGTGTGTGAACTCACCTGAGGTCCTCGTATGTACTGACCCACTCCTTACACACCTCTGGCTAAGTCCTGTATGAGCTCCAGTGGTCACTGTCACAGCGTGTGCGCGCACATACACACAAAGAGCAGACAGCCCACACTGCACACACACACACATACACGAGCACAGACTGATCTCACAGTTGAAGACACACATACAGATAATGGGGTGAGTGATGTTTGCCTGCTGGGATTCGTCCAAATATCCACCCAGACCATTTTTAATTTCTGCGAAAGAAAACGCACTATGTTGTTGCGTATAGGTGCAGTATCACATCATGACCACTAGAGAGCACTAAAGTGTAAGGCTGAATCTGAATAGCCATTGGCAGGATTTCATACTAATTTACTTCACAAAATGGAATTATATGGATAACGGTGTCAGTATCAGAGAGTTCAGAGTTTTGGTCCTTTCTGTACAGAGAAATGATCAACATGTGTTGTGAAAAATAAAGCAGAAACACACGGCGATACTTCAAATTCAGAGTTTGGAAACTCTTTCTCTCAGACTCAATTATGAGCCTGTGTGACACCTGACTCAACCACCAGGACTCCACCCAGGCCACTGAGGTGGTGGGCTTGTGATTTTCTGATGCACCATTTCTACATTGTTTAATAATAATAATAATAATAATAATAATAATAATAATTTGTTGTCTAACGCCAGAAGCTGGCCTCACCTTCATGATCCAAATTTTTTTAGAAGAGAAAAGTACTACTGCTGTCGTATTAGTATTACTAATATTTTTTGAGTGTCCACAAATGCTTATCTATATAGTATGTACGAAACGGATGCTGCTGGGATCAGTTGTTCTAGTCTGTTCTGCAGACTAATGAAGTACCGTTTGGTTACTGATGAGGAGGAGACTTTGGCACCAGAATGCACCCTCACACTGAATGGAGAGAAAAGGGAGGAAAACGTGTGTGACGCTGAGTCCTTGTTTTCTATTGGAAGGCCCGGAAGGCGTGAACATAAGGAGGTGCAGGGGGCATGGAGTGCATGATAAGCCATTAAGATGTTATGAGTGGAGAGTAAAAACACTGATCGTCTTGCATGTTAAACCCGGCCCGTGAAAAGTGGGTTAGATGATATTTTTAATAATCTTCACACTCTCTCTCTGCCAGTGTTGAATATAAAGTAGGGATAAGCATTAAGCAAAAGCTAGTTAGGCATTCCGGGCTACAGGCTATTTTACTGTATATTAATATTTTATACATATTAAGGAATCTCTTTGGGGTCACCTTCCTTGGTGCCAAGTTTTCATTGGGAGAAAGAGAGACCATGTTTAGAGCTTATGCAGTTAAGACTCACATTTAGAGCATTGCATTCTTGCAATCATCCTGAAGTTGTCTTAGTAGCCAGTACTTCAAACAGCCTTTAGCAGATGAACCCCATCCAACCCCTAAAACTCTGTCAGGAGTTAAAAACAACAAAATTATAAAGGCAAGGGACAATGAAATTAGTTAAACCTAAATATGTAGATGTAATCTCAGTCTTTAGGAGGGACTTCAGACTTTCTAACAAGGTACTAAAGATCTTCGACACCTGCATCATTGAAAGTATCCTCGCCGGGAACATCACAGCCTGGTTTGGAAACAGCACTACGCGAGATAGACTGACTCTCCAGAGATCGGCTGAACGCATCTCACACGTAGAGCTCTCTGACCTGCAGACTTTCTGTGTATTTGCATCCTGTGGTTTAGACAGAAGAATCCACTTCCATGAACAGCAGTTAAGGATCTGGGTGGTGCGTTTACTGGGGTCTGTGAAGTCTGGCATCCCATCCAGGGAGCGCTATAAGACTGGATCGTCGGCTGGATGGCAGGAGGGCTGTGTGGAGTCTGGCATGTTCTCCCTATGTCGACGTGAGTTTCCTTCAGGTAGGCTATCATGGTTACCGTAGAGTATGATTCGGCTACATGAATAACACAGTTACTACCAGTCGACTCATCAGTTTTGTACACTTTTAAAATGTATAAATAACGAGTTTATTTGTCGCAGAAAAAAAACCGACGCGTTATTTCTTTGAAGGACGTTTTCCCGTGGATGCAGTGGCAGGTGCACTGACCTCACAACGTCGTGGCATTAAAAAAAAAAGTCCCAGTGCCTCCACTCGTCCAATCAGAGAAGGGCTCTCGGAGGATGATGCAATGTCCGTCATCTGATTGGGTGAGATTTGACATCGCGTGGGGCGAAATACTATCCACAGTCGAATCAGAGAGTCGATTCCGTGTCTGATTCAGAGTGTAGGGAATTTGATTGAGTCGATTCAAAGAGTCCAAGAGATGATTTAAAAAAATAGATTTAAAAATTGAATAGTGCTATATTAATAATGCACATCATACACTTAATATACAGATAAATATACAATATACAAATAAACAACTGATGGATGGATTGGATGATGGATTGGAAATTTGTCGTTATTTTTAAAAGGTTTATCCCTGCCAGGACTGGTCAGGTTTGAGGTCCTGGAGAACACAGGGTTTTAGAGTGGAAGGTAGACAGAAGTCTTCATTTTACAGGTAGGTTTGGGGCTTTTTTTTTTTTTTTAAAGTGTTTTTCTTACACTTTTGATCGTGTTATTCTGTCACAGATTCTTAACACCAAATTAACACTGCATTAATCTAATTTTCCAGGTCATCCCATTTTGATCCTTTTCCATTTTCTTGATCACTCTGTGTTGAATAACTACTTGAGATTAAAAAACCTCTCCTGACTTTATCTATTTTTCAGGTAAAACAAAACGCCAGTTAAATATACCTAATCACCTTTTATTGTTAAGTAACTTATTTGTAATTTTTTTGTCATTGGGCGTTTCAATAAGAATGAGAGTCAGCATTATAAAAGCCGCCGGACAGTGCTGTGGAACCGGTTTAAGTGAATCGACTCCCTGACACAGCATCTTGCTTCACTGAACAATGTGACGGTGTGACGTAGCTCCATTATTTTGACGTGTGTGCTCGCGCTGTGTCAGTTCAGAAGTGAACAGAGGGCGCACAGAGGACTTGATTATGTACAATGGATTTATTCTGAGTGTCAATGAATAAGGGTGGGAGTTTGGAGCACCGGGAAACGGCGCGCGCCGTGCTGGTTAACAGACATCGTAAATAAAGCCTATAATAATAATAATAAAAAAAAGGATCCGGGCGCACGGATGGATTTCATGCTGAGCGGCGTGGCCGCGTGCGCCGCGTGTTTATTCACAAACCCGTTGGAGGTGGTGAAGACCAGGATGCAGCTTCAGGGTGAGCTGAAGAGCAGAGGGACCTACAGTGTTCATTACAGGAATGTCTTCCACGCTTTCTACACCATCGGCCGGGTGGAGGGGCTGTCCGGGCTGCAGAAGGGGCTGGCTCCAGGTCTGCTCTATCAGTTCTTCATGAACGGAGTCCGTCTCGGTTCCTACTCCATCATCGAGTCCGCCGGTTACATTCACACTGACGGCCGCGTCAGTACCATCAAGAGCACCGCCGCTGGAGCGCTGGCCGGGGTCGCCGGGGCTTTCATGGGAAGTCCCATCTACCTGGTGAGTAACAGAACAGGGAATCACAAAATGAACCCGAACTATCGGTCCGTTCTCACGGTTAGTCAATCAATCACGTGCCTGCTTGTGGCCGACCCCTGTCATTTGATGTGCGCACGCGCAGTATGGTAGTTCGACTTAGAATTAGCCTCGTTCTCGTTTATGGTTCATGCCAGTACAGGATATGACAATACAAAGAGTATTTTAGCTTTTATTTCAGTATGTTAGTTTTAGCTCTGCTTTAATCCATTTAACTTCTATAAACACGTGTTTAATGGCAGTTTCAGTATGATTGGTTGTTTAAGATGACTGAAAGCTGCTGAATTATGATGTATTTTTTATACCTTTATATAACGTAATTTACAATGCACACTAATTATAGTATTTATTTATTTATTTATAACCACCTTATCTGGCGTGATTTACTGAACCTTGATAGGTGGGATTTGAACCAAGGACCTTCTGGTTCACAGCCCATTATCTAAACACTGCACTGCCACAATCCTCTATATCCTGTCCAAGCCTGTGGTGGAGTCCGGCAACAATCCCTGAATTCACTGATCTCAAGTCGAGGTACACCCTGAACAAAAATCAAAGTCAGATTCATTTATATAGTTAATTTTACAATATAGCCTTGCTCAATGGAAATGAAAGGACTGAATAAACAACCTAATTTGAATGAGATGAGGAGGAACTATTGGGAGACATGAGACTCAAAAAGTGACCCAATTTTATATAAACAGGGTGCCAGTCCATCACAGGTTTAGATAAATGCACATTCCGACCATTACATTGCAAGCTGAGCCCATGATTTGAAGGTTAACAGTAACAGCTGGGTCTTAGCACCAAGCCACTAAAGCTGACATAATATTTATAGTATATAAGTATACTCATAACTAACTAATTATTATAATTACACGTTAGTAAAAACGTATATAAGCATACACTCATTTAAGCCCATTATACTCTGGAGTACTTGTAGTATTTATAGTGTGTATTATATGCATCCCCTTGTGTGTGTGTATTTCCGAGGCCAGAGGCAGTTCCTGAGGACCTGGGCTTGAACCCAAAGCTGAACTTATAACATGAATGTCAGGTGGTGAGGTTACGGGGCCAGCGCTCAGTGAATTCCTAAAAAGGGTCGAAACAATAACCGTTATCGATATTTTCAGTGCTTTATACAGTATTTGTTTTTACTCACCATACAGATCGTGTATTGTTTACACCGATCAGATATGACTGCTAATTGCTTAAATGCATTAAATTTAATTGATTGCTTTATTTACATGGCACCTGCTTATGTAACTACATATTATAGATAACATATACCTCAGCACTAACCCATACTGAATGTAAGTCTAATCTGAGGTGCGTTGCGTACCTGAGCAGGTGATTAAAAGCAGTGGAATGCTAACATTCCTGCTCCGGTCAGGTTGCTCAGGAGTCACAATGGAGAGGAATGTGAACCATTCGGAGTTCTCATGATGGTGTGGAAATCTCAAAAAAGTGGAATCCTTTGTAATCGTGTATGGAAATAAGCAGGGTGACTTTGTGTGTCCTTGCAGGTGAAAACACACCTACAGAGCCAGTCGCAGTCTACCATCGCTGTTGGACATCAGTATCAGCACCGGGTAAGAATAGAAAAAAAAAGTAAAAAGAAGCCTGTTCAGCATACTTCCTCTGGCTGCTTCCTCTTGGGAAATCCACTCAAATAACCCAGACTTGAGTCAGAGTTCAGTGTAGGTGGATAACAGGAAAATAGCAGTATCTGTTAGTATGTTTGTGTGAATGGGGGAAGCAAGTAAAACCTGAAATGGAATATGAACGGTTTAAAGAAACATATTGATCATAGATTATTAGTATAAAATAATGTCAGTGCCTATTTGTGTTGGCCAATGGTGCATCTATGTGATGTCTGACCAGGCCAAAATGCACCCCTGGGAATTGAACCCATGTCACTGTGGAGGTGGATTAGTAATTTGGTTCCATGCTTCCTGAGAGAACAGTGCTTTATGAATATAACTAAATAGGTTTTACCCATAGTTCATTTTTTACTAGGAGACTATCTCCATAAACAGTGCCACCTGATCTGAATATTATTTGATTTTTAACAAGTGCAAATGTTTTAAGATAAGATAAACTTGTATTAGTCTGTGTGAAGTGTGTGTATGTGGTCTGTTGTGTGTTAGGTGTGTGTGTGTGTTTGTGGTCTGTTGTGTGTTAGGTGTGTGTGTATGTAGTCTGTTGTGTTAGGTGTGTGTGTGTGTGTGTGGTCTGTTGTGTGTTGGGTGTGTGTGTGTGTGCGTGGTCTGTTGTGTGTTAGGTGTGTATGCGTGGTCTGTTGTGTGTTAGGTGTGTGTGTGTGTGGTCTGTTGTGTGTTAGGTGTGTGTGTGTGGTCTGTTGTGTGTTAGTTTGTGGTCTGTTGTGTGTTAGGTGTGTGTGTGTGGTCTGTTGTGTGTTAGGTGTGTG
>JAYJMA010000026.1:4098218-4112842 GCA_036873895.1 Parotocinclus cabessadecuia | reverse complement strand
CACACACACACACACACACACACACACACACACACACACACACACACACACACACACACACACACACACACAGACCAATGGATGCACGCAGAGCCACACAGACATTATTTTTTATCGCTGTAACTACTTTCAATTGATATAAGTTCAAAAGAAAGTAAGAGACCCCCACAAAACACAAAATGTCTGAAACCACACACACACACACACACACACACACACACACACACACACACACACAGAGCGCTAATAGGGGCCAGCTGGTATAGCTCGACACAAACCTTATCTACAGAGAGATCTTGCTAAAGTGCGGCCCATTTACTCAAAAGGCATTTTATATATACAGCGGTCAGGACGAGCCGAGTCTCTGGTGTCACTGGAACCAGTAATTACATTAATTAATGATGATCCACAGACGTCAGATCGTCCCGTTACGGTCAGAGTGGATACAGTCGGGTTAGGAGAAGAGAAACTTCCCCCGTACCGCCTTTAAATCAAGTGCTGGTATGTTCAGCAAAAACACGACTGCTGCTTTAAATCAGACTCTTTTTTTTTAGCTTTCTCTAGATTCATAACTGGAAGTCTGTTTTGGTCTGGCATTAGGACAGATCACATCACAGCCAAAACATGTTACTGCTTTAAAATCTGTTCTTTTTAAAGACGAACAGATAAAATGCTTAACTATTTCCGTACTGGAGCTGTATCTTTCTATTTTCCTGGTACACTTTGGGTCCCTGAATACCAACTGAGCAATGTTTAAACCCCACAGCCCACCCGAGTATTGTTGCTGACCATGTGCACCCCTTTATGAGCGCAGTGGACCGTCTTCTTATGGCAAATTCCATACTTTTGGTCATATATTGTACATTTACAGCTTACACAATTAGCTCAGCAAACAACAGTCCAGGGTGGCTGTGGTGCGAGTATCTTATTTCGATTTGAATTTTTATTAAAGTTGCCGTACCTCTGCTGCAGGCAGTGCCTCTCCTGAGAGCGAATTCCTCCTCCACATGTCCAGCTGCAGGTGGACCAACTGCTCCATTCACCCCACCACTGAGCCACTTCATCCAGGTGGAGCTCATCCATCCCCTCCCTGCTGTCCTGACCCACAGAGAGAGAGAGAGAGAGAGAGAGAGAGAGAGAGAGAGAGAGAGAGAGCAAACAGAGAAAGAGAAACAACAAAAAGGAAGAAAGAAAGGAAGAAAGAAAGGAAGGAAGGAAGAAAGGAAGAAAGAAAGGAAGAAAGAAAGGAAGAAAGAAAGAAAGAAAGAAAGAAAGAAAGGGGATGTGAGGGAAATGGAGAAACAAATAAAAAATGAGAGAAGACAGAAAAAGGGAGAAACAGAAAGAGGGAATGAAAGGGATGGCAGGAGAAAGAGAAAGAAAGAAAGAATGAAAGAAAGAGGACATATGCTGATCAGATATAATACGTGTATGTAAATTCCCTAAACATTCTCTATTGGGACAGGTCAGGACCGCAGGCGGGCCAGTCCAGTGCCCGTTCCCTGTTTTTTCACAACCATGCCTTTATAACGGATGCAGCATGTGGTTTTGTCTTGTTATAAAATGCATGGACGTCCCTGGAAAAAAGATCATTTTGAAGGCAGTTTGTCGCTCTAAAATCTCGGTGTACTTTTCTGTATTAATGCTGCATCACAGAAGCGTAAATGACCTTTACCGAGGGTCCGGACCCGACCCCGTACCACGAGTCTGGATGGTCTCTTTTTTGTCTTTGGTCCAGAGCGCACCGTGTCCATTTCTTCCAAAAATGCTCTGTAATCCTGATTGAGCACCATCCCCGTTTCCATGGTGACGGTTCATCCTTGATGCCGCCAAGCCCAGGGAAGTGGGCGGGGCTTGTGGGCGTGGTTATAACACAAGGCTTGTCTTTGGTACAGTAAAGTTTTAAGCGGTGTTTGTGAACGTAACTCTGTATTGTAGAGCTTGATAAAGGTTGGATAAACTAATCCCTTACCCACGTGCTCCTGTCAGATACTGATTAGTCTGAGGGAGGGGAAAGAGAGATCCCCCCTCTTCAGTTTAGGCTTTTTGGGGCTGAAATTCCTCCTGATTCGTTTAATGATATCATGCTCTGTAGAGGCTTATTTTGACTGCCAATGACGTGTAAACCTGATTGATGAAAATAATTCAGCCTTAATCGAACGAGTCTGGCCATTGTGCTCTGAGCTCTGTCATCAGCAAGGACGGCCAACGTATGGTGATACAGAAAAAAGAGAGAGAAAGCAGGACCTTCTGAGGACAGATTTTGGAGAAACAGATGAGGAGCGAGGCAATTGTACTGTACACAAGCCACCTATCATAGAGAGCAATCACAAAGTCCAGCTTGAAAGCCTCCAGCAGATGAAAGGGCCCAGCGGCTGCAGGCACATTACTCTGACTCCTGTCTGTCGTCTAGACGGTTAGATAACGGCTCCCGAATCAGTGCACTTAACCACACCAGTCGACCACAACACCACGCACAACCCCAGGTTCTCCACACGCTTCTACTTTGAAAAGCTCGGTGCCTGATCTTCACCCCAAAAGTTCGATCTACCCGGCTGGATCTGCATTCAGTATCCTGCTCCTTCTAGAGACACGAATCATGGATACCAGCTAATACATTATGTATTGTTATTACTCCTAACCTGTTTATCCTGTACCACCTAACCTTCCTTCACAGGATTTGAGCCCGGGTTCGAAGGAGCTGAAGTTTCACATCCACCAAATCACCCCAGCATCACCCAGGCCACTGATTTGTGGTTGTTGTTGTTGTTGTTGTTGTTGTTCTGGTTTCAAACCGTCCTTTGCATTTCTTTTTCCAGCCCTCAAACTCTATCCTCCATCATTTCTCAACCCCTCCCACTCTTAAGGTCAGCCACTGGGCTTTAAGGCTCACGCAGGCAAGAATTTGCACGCCCATGTGTTTTGCGTCTCCATAGATTTGGCATGTTTAGATCGAGACAGAATTCACAGTAGACCACTCGAGTTTCTGGAACGATGCGCCGCTCGGGAAGGGGCCCCGATAATTCCAGTCTCTAACACGGTTTATATCTCTGATCTCAGAAAACTGGACTGTGCATGCGCATGTGTGCGCATGTGTGTGCGTGCGCGCAACTGAGACTGAAGGTGCATCTCATTCACAAATACAGAGATTTAAATTTACAGCGTTCTCCAGAGAGCAGCTTGACAGAGGCGGGATTTGAATACTGGACCTTCGGGGCCACAGTCCAGTACCTTAACCGCTAGGCCACGACAGTCCCAAAGTC
Organism: Parotocinclus cabessadecuia; assembly: GCA_036873895.1. Taxonomy (NCBI): domain Eukaryota; kingdom Metazoa; phylum Chordata; class Actinopteri; order Siluriformes; family Loricariidae; genus Parotocinclus; species Parotocinclus cabessadecuia. The sequence goes on along the minus strand of JAYJMA010000026.1, from coordinate 4,109,579 downwards.
CCAAACTCTGATCAAGCCCAGACTTTGCGGAATGAAGAATTAGAACTACTAAAATCACAACACCTTACACTTACAGAAATAAACGGATCAGGTCCTTCAACCACTGTAAATAACCTATCAAGACTTCGAACGCATTTGGAAAGTATTTGGACCCTTTCCCTTTTTCCACATTTTGTTACGTTGAAGCCCAAAGCAAAGATAAAAAAAAAAAAATCAATACAGAAAGAACTTTAGAAATATTTGCTTCTTTATTACATTTCACATGGACACAAGTATTCAGACCCATTGCTATGCTGTTTGAAATTTCTCTCTGGCTTCCTCCCGTTTCTCTCGATCCTCTTTGAGATGTTTCTACGCCTCGAATGGATTCGACGGACATGATTTTAAAAAGACACACACCTGTCTGCATAAGGTCTCACAGCTAACAAACCATGAGAAGAAAAGAACTGCCCGTGGAGCTCAGAGACAGGATTGTGTGGAAGATCTGGAGAAGCCTACAAAAAACATTTTGCTGCACTGAAAGCTCACAAGAGCACAGTGGCGTCCATTATGCTTTACGTTTAGAACAACTCATTAATCGGGGCAGAAAGGCCTTGGTAAGAGAAGTGACCAAAAACCCAGTGGTCACTCTGGAAGGGAAATTTCATTTTAGCACAAGGTCACCCCTGGCACCCTGAATTGGATGACTAGTGTATGAAGTGTGTGTGTTGTTGTTGCGACCTCAGCCAAACCAGTGCGATATATACACTCTGCAGCCAAAACCTTTAATCCATTCCTACAAACTCACACTGACACCCCCCACCATGCTAGAACTAAATGATTTTGGATACAAGAGCAATGCAAAAGGAAGCACTTTTGAAAGCGTGCAAATATTTTGCATCATGCAATGCAGTGCGAAGTCAAAGGTCTGAGGAAAGCAAATCCCTAAAAGGCAGACTTTGGCCTCATTAGTGTTAAAGTTAATGGAGAAAAGGCCTGAAAGACTTGGGGAAATTCCACAGAGAGCAAAAAGACTCCAGCTGGGCTTTGATCCTGCACACAAAAAGCTGCAAAAGAGCAAAGCATGGGGTCAAAGCCCGTATCTCCCCTCCAGTGCCCGGTCTGTGCTTTACCGAGCTGCTTGTTTGCCTGTAAATTAACCGGCTCGTGCATGTGCACGAGCGAAACCCAACAGAAAGCTTAGAAACAGGTAAACACGCGCCTTACCTTCACACTGACCGCTTCTGCTTTATTAAACATCCGAAATAAAAGGCAGGGAACGAGGGCGTGAAGCAGGGCTCTGGTCCAGATACAGGGCATGGTTCCTGTGTGAGGGAGAGGAACGTTCTCCCTGATCTTAAACACACACGCACGCACACGCACACACACGCACACACACACGCACACACAGACAGAACTTGAGAGTCAAAACGGGCATCACGATTCACTTTACTGAACCGATTCTTTAAGAATCTGCGACGAGTAAATGGAAATAAATTGCTTTTTATTATCAGTATTAAACACAAACATATGGTTATACTGCTTTTATTCTCTGTCGTCTTCTTAAATTTTACAACACGTTGAAAATTAGTTTCTTTAGGCCGGATACCTTTTACAGGACTCCTTTCAGTACCTCGAATAAAAAAAAGTAACAGCAGGGGGGAAAAGCTTTCTCATATTTGGCCCCCCAGCTATGGAATAAAACTTCCTACTTTAGTTACAGATTCAGATTCTCTCCAAATGTTTAAGTCTAGGCTAAAACCGTTCTTATTTACTCAGGTTTTTAGTTAGATTTAGACTATGACGCATGGTTCAGGGCGGCTCTTGCCTCTTGGCTGTGCTAAACTCTGGTTCTCTCCCTTTAGCTATGCTGCTATAGTAGTGCTGCCGGAGTATCATGCTGCACATGGCATCAGTGATTGTTAATAGATTCTGTGCTCCTAACCCATAAGTAACTACATTTTCTCTTTTCCCTCAGAGCTGATGTTCCGGTACCAGTTCCAGCACCGCACACTTAGACGTTCCTCCACCTCAGCATCACCTCTACTGGTCTCCATCAACATAACCCAGTCCCACCAGAGGGCAGGAACTCCCTCAGTCATTTGTTCGCTAAGAGACGATGTGCCTCCAAGGACCTCCCACTGAGAACTGATTTTAAAATCTATTTTGTTACTTATTTTATTACTAACTTAAATATAATTATTGATTTAAATTGCATTACTTACTTAATTTTACTATGACTTTAATATACTTTTAAATATTTACTTAATTAACATCTAGGCCACCCATGGGGGTCGGGTCCCTTTTTGAGTCTTGGTTCCTCCCAAGGTTTCTTCATTGTACTTTCAGGGAGTTTTTCCTTTCCACTGTCGCCCTAGGCTTGCTCCATTTGGGATTGGCCTTTTAAGATCATATAAGATTGTAAAGCCGCTTTGAGACGATGCTCCATTATAAAAAGCGCTATAGAAATAAATTTGACTTGACTTTTATAGACTTTTAAGAGTAATCTTTGTTCTGTGGATTCAGAAAAACGGTGACGGAGGTTTACCCTACAGGTGGCGCCATCTCATGGCAGCATTCAGTCACCACACCATATGACCTTCACGTCCATCCTGCCGTTTGAACCCAATTCCTCAGATGTAAGCCGTGTCTTACATCTGAAACCCAGGAGCTGCATTTTATTAATTTATTTATATTGGTTATTTCACACTTATCCAGCATGTATTCTGAACAGGGCAGGGATGATCTCCCTGTCTGACCTCTTCTCCATGAGACATGTCAGGTCATGCCTATATGAATCTCAACTCATACCAGATGGTATGACCCAGAGTTTTTTAAAATTACCTTTTTCCTAATAAACCATGTCAGAGACATGGGGGAATTCACAGCCCATAGACGAGCCCCCTGAATAAGGCACTAGCCTAAATTAGGATTGGTTATGGGTCACCATTAAAGATGGCACTGCAGTAGCCTGGCAGTTAAGGTACCACAGGTTCCAATCCTGCCAAGATGCCAGGGTTGGGACTGTGCAACGTTGAGTCCACAATTGCCTGCATTGTATGACGCTCTGAATAAGGGCGTCTGTTAAATGTCATAAAAAATGTCATTTCTGTCATTTCATTTTGTTAAGTTCAAAGTTTAAACGTTTATATGCTTCTTGCATTTATTATACACGGCAAAACTACTACAACAACCTCGGTTTAAATACACAGTCTAAGCAAGAGAACATGGACATTTAACATATATATGCCTGCTCTGGTTCTGAGTTGAATCTGAGTTCAAAACCTTTCGGGAATAACTTGATGATGTCTAAAACTCTAAGTCAAATCCAAAAACCCACTGTTCCTGTCCTGATCGTAGCACGGAGAAACGAATAAAGTGGCCAGCAATTCCCACTTTACCTGCTCCCATACTGGTGATAATCATACCCACCATTCCACACTGGTAATCTCTAAACCAACCAGTCACCTCTCCTGCAGTTACAGTGACGTTGGTTGCAGGTAGATGGCGCTAATGGACTAAATAGGCAATACTAGCGATATGCGCGCATGCTTTTATGCACTGTAGATGGCGCTCTGGTTAAGTGCTTTATAAGTACAGTACACAGTACAGTATGCGTGGGGGGGGGGAGTGAGTGATTAGAATGAGTGTTTGTTAAACGATTTAGGAAAGGTTCTGGGGGCAAGGTGTTTCCGAGGATGAAATAAGTAAGTTCGTATGTGGGTGAGAACCCCGAAATAACCCATGGTTATTAAACGATTTTTTAAAAATGTAAATAAGTGCATGCATGTCGGATTCATACAGATGTGGTCAGGAAACTTTCTTTAATGACTGTGCAGACATCCAGCGGGAGACAGTTTCTTACTTCTAAAGAATGATCCGTTCTCCAGGGTCTAATTGGCTGGTCTGGCTTAATATTTAATTTGTCTATGTGAGCGCCAAGGAACAGTGAATGAGTCAGGATTGGAAAAATATGGAGTGAATAAAGTGTGGGACTTGGTGGCTGGTCAGACCCTTTGAGGTAATGAAAGAGAGAAAGCGCTTTATTTACACACACCCTTTTTTTTTTTTTTTTACTACAGTCATATATATGACTGCAGATCCCGCTATGTAGTAAGAAAAAGTGTTTAATATTATATAAAGGTGTTAATATTTCATATTGAAGTGTCCCCTAAATTTTGTGAGCAGTATACTTAGCGCTGTAGTTTTTTTTCTGTTATTTCACAGTGATTAAAAATGTCTTGAATTGTCTGGATGTATTCTAATAAAGAGCCTGAGCAATATTAATATATGCTCGTTATAGCATTGCTAAAACAACAAACCTACTTGTGGCCTAATACTTTTGCACAGTACTGTGTATAGACTAATATTAACTAAGACAATAAAAACTAAAATATATTTCTATAGCACGTTTTACAACGGCGCATCGTCTCAAAGCAGCTTTACAATCTTATATGATCTTAAATTGAGCAAGCCTAGGGCGACAGTGGCAAGGAAAATCCCTGAATATAGAAGGCAGAAACCTTGGGAGGACCGAGACTCAAAACGGGACCCGACCTGCTTTGGAGGCCTAGATGGTAATTGAATAATTAATTAATGATAAGTTGTAGCGATGGTAAAATTAAGTAAATAATACAATTTGAATTGATAATAAAATTGTAATCAATAAACAAAATATATTGTCTTTCTGCTCTTACTGTTTGGTCTTTGATTAAAAAAAAAAAAAAAACACAAAAACATTAAAAAGTAGGTCAAAGGAAACAGGAAAAGTTTTAGCACCAGTGTGATCAGAATCTGTGGAATCAGCTCTGTGGAACGAAGCAGAGCCACAGATCTTGTTTTCTCAGTAGGGGAGGATGCGCTAAAATTATTGTTTGTGGTAATTGGTGTTTTGTGCACGGCTGGTTACTTGGGTGTGTTTGAGTGGAAACTTTAAACCGTACACTCTATAAATCCTTAAACTCCTCCCTGTCTCTGCTGATGGATTGAAGTCCAGCCCACCTACCTTCTATCCAGCCGGCTGAAGCCAGACGTTCATTCATCAGCAGATCCCAGACTACATTGGGTTTCTACGTGAGAGCTCCACCACCTTTGTTTCGGGATTATTCAGGACTGGACTGGTCATGATGCAAAAGAGCTAAAACATTAGCACTGACTGAAGAAGAGCTTTCACCAAGACCCTTTAACTCTGGCTCTGTGTGGATGCTTGGATCTCCAGAACAATGATCTCATCGCAGCTGATCCTGCTGGCATGCAGCAGCACGCTCTGCCTCGTACCTTTGGTGTGGACTGGAGACAAGACGACCTTATCCAGGAAAAGCCACGTCTTTTCAGAGGACCTAGAGGGAAACGGTGAAATGCTGGAGGATGAAATGGACAATCAGGAGAACATAATGACACAGGTAACGTTTAGCCACGCCCACTTGGACAGTATTTGAAGGTTTTAAAATGATGTATGGCAGCAAGAAAACACATGTGCATCAATTAATTCATAGACCGCCTACTTTAATAACGGAGGTCTTAGCAAGGATGATAAATTATAATAAGAAATAAAATGCTGTCTTTTAAATACAGACCTTTCGACGTAAACAGCCAATCAATTCTGCGAATTTACATGCAGAAGTGGGAGTTTAAGAACAGAAGTTGGTTGCCAAGTCCGCTTATCATAAGCAACTTTGTCTGTAAAGTCGCTTACAAATACTGGCTGTCGCGGGTTAAGGGTTTCTTTTTTTTGTCTCGTTTCCAAAGTGTATTATTTGGGCTTGCTCTTTAATTTTCTCACTCCAGTCTGATCCTGTTCCTCCCTCTCCTTCTTGATACAAACTAAACCTGCTCCACTCTTTCCGTTTGTTAACCAGAAAGTTTATGTTAGAAATCCAATAAGGATTCAACCTCACATGGGAGACGAAATAAATGCAAAATGCATAATAAATTCAGACACTCGATCAGGGACTGTTCCAACTCGGTTGATGTGTTTGCAGACTTTTTTTGTGTACGTTTGGGACTCGTTTGTGCTGAAGATTTTCTTCTGCTCATTTTGCACCAAGCTCTAAATGGTGTTTGTAAGCGTATGTACCTGTCCTATTGTAAGTAGTACTCCTTTATTACCTGTATATTCTTTCTTAACTATAACCAGATTAACTAGATCACATTCACTCACTGAGTCTCTGCATCATCTGGCTGATCGTACGTTTTGTTCTTAATGCTGTGTATTGAAACTAAAGTATCAGGTCCATCAAAACATCCTCTTAAGTGTAACGGCTTTAACCTTTAACAGAGGGTCGTAACGGTACATTCAGATGTCTCAAAACTTTTGATTGAACATATAAGTAGGCAGTTCGAGGCATTTGACGCCCCACCTTGCCGGCTTGTAATGCTGGCACTTTTTGATCATTTGGTTCCATTTTACACATAGTTGTGCAAAAACTGTCGTGAAGAGCCACCGATACCAATACTGCATCTGGAATATAAAACGCAGCGTGAACTAGAGGGCACCAGAACCTCATTATCAGCAGGAATAAAGATCAGGTTGCAAACTAAACTCAACAGCAATATAAGCTTACTATACTCAAATCTTTTTTTCATCTTTCATTATGAAATATCCCTTAATTTTTTATATCTGATGTTCTGTTAAATTAGTACATTACAGCTGTAGTAGTGCTAAAAATGGCTTGAAGTGAGTTAATGTAAATGCTCACAATAAGATAGGTGTTAAAAAAGCTAACTTTATACACTATAAATGCATGACCCGTTTTCTTCTGTGCATTGTCTTGTTGAAAAATGCATGGACGTCCCTGGAGAAGGTGTCATCTGGAAGGCAGTTTATGTTACATTAAAACTTCAGTGTACTTTTCTGCATTAATGCTGCATCACAGAAGTATAAACAACTTTTACCAAGGGTCCGGACCCGACCCCGTAACATGTAAGAGCCTGGCTTTGGACTTGTTCCTCATAACGGTCCCTCAATGGTCCCTTTTTTCACCTTCCAAAAAAAAGCTCTGTAATCCTGATTGGTCTGTGCACAATCCCCGTTTCCATGGTAATGGTCCATCCTAGATGCCTCTGAGTCCAGAGAAGCGAGTGGAGCTTCTGGACATGGTTAACATGAGGCTTGTTTTTTTTTGTACAGTAAAGTTTTAAGTGGTATTTGTGAATGTAACTCTGTATTGTAGAGAGGAACGGAGAGAGATCACACCTCTTCAGTTTAGGTTTGTTCCCCTCCTCCAGATTCTGAATTGTTTCATGATATTATTATGGAGTTGTAAGACAGTTCTTTAATATGTTTGGATAATAAGTTCATTCAAAATTAACTCACTTTAATCGGTCATAATCTGTGAATGCTGGTCTAACAGATGAATTGAACTGTTTTCTTTTTAGCTCTTAGGTGACTACGATAAGGTAAAGACTCTTTCGGAGGGGTCGGACTGTAGGTGTAAGTGTGTGGTGAGGCCACTGAGCAGGAGTGCCTGTAAGCGTATAGAGGAAGGGGATGGAAAAATCGAGGATTTCTACACAGTGGAGACGGTCACCTCGGGGTCGAACTGCAAGAAGTGTGCCTGCATCGCCCCTCCGTCCGCCCTCAACCCCTGTGAAGGAGACTTCAGGTTTAAAAAGCTCCAGGAGGCAGGCAAAGATGATGTCAAGGTAGAAATAAGAAGCAGCTGGTATATGGTATTTATGGTATATAAAACCATGCTCCAACACATGCATTGGGGGATTTCATGTCCACTAAATACAGTCACTCACTCAAGACTTGATGTTTACCACAGTGCTCACAGAAATTAGGGGATATTCAATTCATTTTTAAATATCCCATAATTTTTGTGAGCACCATAGATCTCTTCCTCATCGTCCTTCCCTCTGTGTCGTTGGTAGTGCTCGTAATCACAAGTTAACGGCAAATTATTACACAAAAGAGCATGGAACCTCATTTCCATCCACCCTTTCCAATGGCAAGTCTGTGTGTCTTTGCTTAGGAACTGGATGAAGGATTAGATAAAGCTGATGTGCCAGCTGCATTAGACTCTCAGCTCCAGTATAACAGGTCTTGTTAAATGTAATATGGGGGCACCCTTAGTCTGGTTTATCCTGCTCTGAGATCAGACAGTTCAGTCCCCCCTAAAATATCCCCTAATTTTTCTGAGCAGTACATTTCAAAGACAACAAATACACTCCCCTCAACTTTAGAACCATAAAATGTGTCTTTGCAGCTTTCTACCATCATGGACTTGTTGGAAGGTGCTCTCTATGGGATGGATCTGCTAAAGCTGCACTCGGTCACCACAAAACTCCTGAAGCGTGTGGAGAACATTGAGATGGTAAACTTCTTCTTAACTCCTAATGTCTCTGCGGGGCATTATCATATTTATTATGGATATGTTACAGTAAATTTCTCTCTCTCCAGCACTTGTAATTTAAGCAAGGTTCACCTCTTATCCTGTGAGTTCACATATAAACACTTTCTTCTCATCATTTTCTCTTAAACAATTCATTATAGGAACTGGTTACAAAGCATTTAGATTATATTAGGTATCATAAGTGATCTATATATGATTTAAAGTATGCAACAGGATGTGCGTAGGTTATATGCAAATTGGGACTTGAAAGTGTTTTATATCTGAGTCCTGTCTGTACACTAACTACATAAAGACGAGACATAAAGGACCAGGTACCTCAAACACAGATAGGAACTGGGAACTCCTGCCCAGACATCCTTTAAGGTTTGTTCCTTCACTTAGTGGCAAGGCTGGGCAGGAGTTCCTGGTTCATGTCTCCATTCCACTGGGAAATCACAAGCAGATGGGTTTATGAGGATGAAAAAGAATGCACATTGAGCAAGCATGCTCTGTTCCATCATAATGTTGTCGGACAAACTGCCCATGAGCCCAGTCCTTACCTCTGGGCTGCTGCTTTCCTTCCAGTCCTTTTCCAGAAACGCGACAAAGGAGCGAGGCAGCGAGAGGGGAAAAAACTCGTTCAAACACGCTCTCCTGGACAAGAAACGTGTGAGCCTGAGTGAGCTGGAGCCATCGCTGCAAAACAAGGTGGCTGCAGCCTTCTCAAACACTGAGGTGAGACAGAGAGAGAGTGAGAGTGAGCGAGAGAGAGACAGAGTGAGAGTGAGTGAAAGGGAGTGAGAGGTTGTCTGTAATTTCTCTGAGAAAAGGTTCATTCAGGACATTGCGAAAACCCTACAGAAACCGTCCAAAAACAACTGAGAAAAGGCTGAGAAAACAGATCACATTGACATTTCAAGGGCATGAGGATAATGCATGCTAAAATTAAACCACTTACAATACACAATATGTCCAAACCACCAAGTCTGAAGGCAGTACACACAGAAAATTGCGCACACACACACACACACACACACATACACACATACTAGAGGAACTCCACTCTGTGGAAACAGTTATTTGATTCTGCTTTGTCAGCCGCTTTAATACAGTACCGTTCAAAGCCAGCTTCCCCAGAGTCCAACACCACAACCACCCCTTTAAAAAAAGCAGCTTCTTATTAATAAAACCACAAAGGGAAGAACTGGAAACTAGATTAGAACCAAAAACTCTTTCAGTCCTGTATAATGCACCTCGCTGCATGTGATTTGGTTTGTGTGTGCAGAAGAAGTACGAGGAGAGGTTTGTGGGAGGTCAGGACTCCAGCAGGGGGCTGAAGAGAAGCCACCTGGAGGAAGAAAAGATAAAGAATGGGCTGAATATTAGGAGTGTGACCTTCTACAAAGCTGAAACCGAGGAATATGATGATGGAGAACAGAGAGGTGAGTCTTGATGTTGTAGTGTTCCGTCCTGTCCAAGACCAGAAACAAGGTCGGTCTCGGTGTATGGCGGACTGGGAAAATGTTGTTAAGACCAGCCGAGTCCGATGCCTCTGTCTGAAGTAATGTTAATTATGGACTGAACCCTTTTTACTATTCTTAGTGGATATCAACAATCCATTCAAGCGGAATAAAACCAGTCCTTTCTCTGGATGCCTAAATAAAATCTGCGCTGTGATTGGCTAACAGAAGAAAAAACAAAAACAAGTTCCTGCTCTTCTCCTTCAGCGCATTTAGCGCATGCTAAGGGACAATTTAGCATTTTTTTTCCTTAAGTCGATCTTTTCCATTGAGGAGCCCCTAAAGTTTGTTAAACCTTCGCACAAGACACCTTAGCAACCAAATTAGGGAGAATAACTTAAAGTCCCTCTAAAACACACCCTGGCCGCAGCATGGCAGAGTTTATGGAGATAAATAAGCACATCCTGAGAAGAGTTTCATAACCGGGAGAATTCACTGGAATGATAAGCAGCTCATTTGAGATTTAATCAGAAGTCCCTTTGTAATTTATCACAGCTCTGCTTTCTATAGCTGTGATTCCAGCTGCTTTGTAATGAATTAAACCTAAATTTTATACGCCTACTAGAGAAAAGAAATCTAATAAAGAATCGATATTAAAATGTATTTGGAACAACTTTTAATGAAGAGCTACATCAGCTGTATTACATGCTCTTCTACACCCCCCTCCCCCCCCCCGTCCCCCGTCCCTCGCTCCGTCTCTGTCTCTCCCTCTCTCTCTGTCTCTGTGTCTGTTTCTGTCTCTCTTTGTCTGTCTCTCTCTGTCTCTCTCTCTCTCCGTCTGTCTGTCTGTCTCTCTCTCTGTCTTTGTGTCTCTCTGTCTCTGTGTCTCTCTCTCTCTTTCTCTCTCTCTCTCTCTCGTCTGTCTGTCTGTCTCTCTCTGTCTCTGTGTCTCTCTCTCTCTGTCTGTCTCTATCTGTCTCTCTTTGTCTCTCTCTGTGTCTCTCTGTGTCTCTCTGTCTCCGTGTCTCTCTCTCTGCCTGTCTCTCTCTGTCTCTCTCTCTCTCTGTCTCTCTCTCTCTGTGTCTCTCTGTGTCTCTGTGTCTCTCTCTCTCTCTCTGTGTGTCTCTCTCTCTGTGTCTCTCTCTCTGTCTCTCTGTGTCTCCCTCTCTCTCTCTTTGTGTCTCCCTCTGTGTGTCTCCCTCTCTCGCTCTTTGTGTCTCTCTCTCTCTGTCTCTCTCTCTCTCTGTGTGTGTCTCTCTCTCTCTGTGTCTCTGTGTGTCTGTGTGTCTCTCTCTCTCTCTGTCTCTCTCTCTCTCTGTGTGTGTCTCTCTCTCTCTCTGTGTCTCTCTCTCTGTGTCTCTCTGTGTCTCTCTCTCTGTGTCTCTCGCTCTCTCTCTCTGTGTGTCTCTCTCTCTGTGTGTCTCTCTCTGTGTCTCCCTCTCTCTCTCTCTCTGTGTGTGTCTCTCTCTCCCTCTGTGTGTCTCTCTCTGTCTCTCTGTGTCTCCCTCTCTCTCTCTTTGTGTCTCTCTGTGTCTCTCTCTCTCTGTCTCTCACTCTGTGTGTCTCTCTCTCTCTCTCTTTGTCTC